>CM071924.1:27387336-27987336 GCA_016081115.2 Rehmannia glutinosa
TTGCTAAAATTCAATTTGGGTAGTCCTTTTACATGTTGGTTTTTGTAAATATTTTCAAATTCTTATATCCAACATGTCCAAGTCGCCTATGCCACAAACTAGTTAAATCATTATTGGCAACAAGACCTAAAACATTTTGGTAACCAAATCACTTGTGCAAATTTTGTAAAGATTGCTTTTTTCTATTTGCTTCGCAAAACATTTTTACCATTTTTATGAACAAGACATTTTTCTTTATTAAAAACAACATCATAATTAGAATCACAAAGTTGACTCACACTTATCAAATTAAACTTAAGCCCTTCAACTAATAAAACATTACTAAGAGAGAAGGAAGAATTACCAGTGTCTCCATTGCCAATGATTTGTCCTTTGCCATTCCCGAACATAACCATGTCTTCTTCTTGGAGCTTGATATTGGTAAAAACTTATCTCCTTCCGGTCATATAGAGTGAACACTCGATGTCCACGAGCCATTTGGAATCTTCCAGAACTGTTTTAGACCCTAACACCTCATTGTTTTCATCGTCTATGGCAATGAGACCATGTTCGGCTTCTTCATCCTCGTCGGATGTGGCGAGTAGCTCAACCCAAGTTTTGACATCCGCATTTAGAGCTTTTTTTTCGGAAAAGGCTTTTTCTTCTTTTGATCCTCCGCCAATTTCGGGCAATCGGCTATGTAGTGCCCGGGTTTTCCACATTTGAAGCAAGAGTTGTCTCTTGATTTTCTTGCCTTATTTTTGTTCAAAAATTTGGCAAATTTCCAAACAAGAGCGGTCGTCTCCTCATCATCCTCATCACTAGCATAATATGAAATATTAGAAGAAGATGTTAAGCCTTTAGGAATGATTTTCATACCCGATTTAGAGGTGGATGGTTGAGAATTTTCCTCTCCTTAAGATAGACTTTATAAATGAGGAGGTTCCCAATGAGCTCATCGAACTTGAGTGTTTCGTGATTTTGTGCTTTCGTGATTGTCGTCACTTTTTCAGACCATGAGTCGGGAAGAGCATTTAGGACCTTGGTGACCTTATCTTCTTCGTATATAACTTTACCGAGTGCCATAAGAGGATTGACAATGTTGTCAAGCCTTTCCACCATTTTTGATATGTTTCCACCATCATGCATATTGAAATTTTTAAAGTCTTTAACAAGCATAGTTTTTCTTGCTTGATTTACTTTCTTTGTGCCCTCATATATGGTTTCCAATTTTTCCCATACTTCATGTGCGGACCTTATTCCTCTAATACGGTTGTACTCGGTGGTGGTGAGTGAACAATGTAAAATATTCAAGGCCTTACCGTTTAGAGAGAATGTCTTCTTGTCATTTTCATCGAATTCTTTGAAGCTCTTGAGGGTTGTGGTACCATCCTCCATTTTCTTGGTTGGTTGAGCTATCCCTTCAATGACCGCATTCCATATATCAAACCCTCACCCTCGTAGAAAGTACTCCATTAGGTCTTTCCAAAAGGCATAATTGTTGGCGTCAAATAGTGGAGGCTTGTTGGTGGAGGTGTCGGTGGTGAGGTAGCTTTCATTCGTAGCCATGGATCTTTCCTCTTATCGCAATGAAGAAGAGCTTTCCAAAGAGTTGCCTCCTACGATACAACTTGTTAGTCCAAGTAGGCTACGATAATCTAGAGGGGGTGAATAGATTATGCCGATTTTCCGAGTTTCGCCCTCTTTTTCGAATGTGAAGATACTAACAAGAATGTAAGTGCGGAAATGTAAACAACACTCAACGATTTATAGAGCTTCACCCCACCTAGACTACGTGTTCTACCACCCGGTATATCCGTCGATTTCGAAAAAAAAAAAAAAGAATTATTAATAGTTACCAAAATATTACACCTTCACCTTGGAAGAGCACCACACTTTTCATAACACCACCAAGGAGATTACCACAATCTTCCTTCACCTATGAAGAGTACCACCCTCCTCAACACCTAAAATCACCCAAGTGTGCTCTTACCATGTTAACACTAACAAGGTTATCTTGCTTTGATGATAAAAACTAATTCAAGATTACAACCTCGATTATGAAATATACAACTTTGAAGAATGCAAGTGTAATCAAGAATATAGCCTAGTACTCAAGATGTGCAAGTGAAAGACTTTAGGCTAGAAATACAACAAGAGTATGATAATGAAGACCAAGGTTTGCTTGTATTGTATTGTTTGTGTAGTTGTGTTTTTTTTTTTTTTTGCTTCAAATCTTCCTTTATTTATAGGAGAGGTCTTGAACATTGATAGGCTCTCTTGAGAATGAAAGTCGTAAAGAAAATGCGATTTAATCAAGATTATAATCTGTTAGAAATCAATCCCACAATTTTAGGAAAAATTATCTCCCCACAAGCTCAAAATCATCCGATTTTTTAAGCAAGTCGGCCCAGTGGGTCGGCCAGGTCGATCAAGACAAAAGATTTGAAATTTCAACCATTGAGCAAAGAGTCTCACACAGTGCATCAGGGGGTCGATCGGTCTACCTATAGGTCGACCTGTCCCCCGTGTGATTGCTGCATGAGCAAGATTAGAGACAGAGGACAAACACACAAGTTGACCGCGGGATTGATCGGCCGATCGAGGTGGTGGTCGACCTCCCCGGGTCAACCTAACCCTAGATAGGTTTTGTTTGAGAAAAAGAACAATGCTCCCAAAGTTGGTCAACCACCTTGGTCGATCGGTCGACCTATTCCAGAGGCCGTTAAAATTCGTGAAAAATCCGACTTCATATTTGGGGCTCTTTGTTTTACCTTGATAGTATTCGGTAATTATTAAAAACACTTTAAAACATAAAAATAACTTTTTATATCGCTCGAAATGAATTGTTTGAATAATCGAAATATAAACTACAAGAAATATACTCTGAAAAATAATTTAAATCGATTAAGAGTATTTGGACAACATTTGGAAACATTGTTTTGGTGTAAAAACATAGTTAAATAAAATCATCAAAACCATGATAAAAACATTTATCTAATACTAACTTTCCTTGAAAGCAATATTGAGTAAACCAAAAGTCGCAGGAGATTGGTGAAATGGGCTATTGATCGAGTATGAAATAGTGTTTAAGTAGAACGACAACTAAGGCTCAAGCGCGCATTTGTTCAAGAATGGACAAAAGCTCCAGTGAGGGAAGGACAAAGATCTTGTTTGTGGATCTGGTGGCTAGTTCAGGATGTGGTGTGGGCAACGTGTTGATAAGCCCTAGTAAGAGAAGAAAGAATGAAAAAGTATGTGGATGCATACAAGGCATTAGAAAAATGCTAAAAAAGTACAAATCGTCGATACCTGTGGAGGAGAATACTAGACCGATTTTCATCGAAAATAGCGCCCCTACCGAAAGTCTTCAGAAAGCACATCACTTTGTTCATAGTGATAGATTCAGCGCTGAGCATGGAGATTGGTGTGTTAGAAGAAGGGATGATTGGATTCTTATTATGGCATACTTGAAGGAGGTATACTTCCCAAAGGAGAGAAATGAGGCTTCTCGAGCAACTCGTTTTTGTATCGTTGGGGAGAAATTATATAAGAGGGGATTTGGGACACCACCGCTAAGGTATCTTGATAAAAAGGTGAATATGTCTTGAGAGAGATACACGAAGGATGTTGTAGGAACCATATAGGAGCTAAGACTTTGATTCGAAAGGTACTGAGAGTGGGATATTTCTGGCCATACCTAAACGCTGAGGCTCAAAAATTAGTGAAGGTGCTCGTGAAAAATGCCAAGTGCATGCGCCCGCTCATACATCAACCTCGCGGAGGAGCTTATGGTATGACACGGCTTGTCCTTTTGCCAAATGGGGATAGATATTGTGGGACCTTTCCCTCCTGCCTTGGGACAGCGGAAATTTCTTTTGGTGGCAATAGATACTTCAGTAAGTGGGTGGAGACTGAAGCCTTTGCGAAGATAACTGAGGATGCGATGATGAAGTTTATTTAGCAAAACATTGTCTGTCGGTTTGGTGTGCGAGAGGATCCTTGTTTCGGATAATGGAACATAGTTGGTGGGGTAGTATTAAAGCTTGGTGTGAAGAGATGAAGATTAGCCAGCATTTCATTTCAATAACTCACCCGCAAGCTAATGGACAAGTGGAAGTAACCAATAGAATTTTGGTGCAGGGTCTCAAAACTCGACTTGGGAGGACCAGAGGAGCATGGGTTCTAGAATTGATCTAGGTCTTATGGGCATATAGAACGAATCCGAAAGAAGCCAGAGGGGAGACTCCTTTTAGTTTGGTTTATGAAATGGATGCCATAATACAAGCAGAGATCAGGATGGAGACCCATAGAATCCAAACTTCCGATGGGAAGGAAAATGAGATGTTAATGCGTGAAGCTTTGGATTTGATTATTGAAAAAAGGGAGATGACTTTTCTTCAAATCGAAAAGACAAGAGAACGAATCAAAGTAGCTTATAACAGTAAAGTGTTGAAGAGAAACTTTCAGGTCGGGGATATAGTTCTGCGAAGGGCTGATGCGACTAAGAATAGAGGCAAATTAGATCTAAACTGGGAGGCCTTGCTTCGGGTGATCAAAGTTTTAGTTGGAGGAGATTATGAACTTCAAGAGCTGAATGGGAAGAAACTACCTTGGGCATGGAACGCTACCAACTTGAAAAAGTACTATCCCTAAAAACGGAAATGATGTATGAGCTAATGCAAGTTTTCCCCTCTATATAATGAAATTTTCAATGAAGCAAGTTCACGTATCTGAGAAAGTGTGTGGAATTCTTTTCAAAATTGTTGAAATTACCAAGTGTTTGGAGCTCGGCTCGAGCTAAAACTCCAAACACCATGGGTGCGATGACCTAAAGGGCAAACCAAGCTTGAGCTTGGAAGTTTACCCTCGAATGAATATTTTGATCAAGTGTTTGGAGCTCGGCTCGAGACGAAACTGCAAACACCTCGAGTGCGATGACCCGAAGGGCAAGCTAGGCTGGAGCTTGGAAGCTTGCCCTTGAATGAATATCTTGATCGTGTTTGGAACTCGGCTCGAGCCAAAACTCCAAACACTGTTTGGTGTATTTTGTTAGTATTTTGTGTGGTAATTTTGAGTTGTTTTCCATATTTTTTGCAGGGTATTTCATTTTTTTGCTTGCGTGTTTGCGTATTTTGTCGTTGAGTTTATTTTTGTATGTGTTATGTTTGTTTTTATCAAAAGTATAGGTAGAGCGAGGAAGGAAAGAAAAGTGGGCTAAGAAAACGTGAATAAGGAATAAATAGACGAATGGATGGCGAACGACCGTTAAATGGCCGTTCATTTTGGAAAAAAACAAAGAAACGGTTGTTCCATGGTCGTTCCTTAAATTAAGAAGTTGATCATTCGTTTAGTTGAAGTTAGGAACGCCCGTTCCTTACCGTTCCCAAAATGCACTCTCTGAAGGGTGGCCGTTCGGTGGTTGATTCATGGTCATTCAAGAAAGAAAAGGCTGGAACGCAATACGTGATTTCATCCAATTTTTATTAGATTTCTTTTAGGATTTGGACTCTCCCAGGATGTTACGGCCTTTGGGCTATAAACAGGGAGTCTAAGCTTTATATTTTCATTCATTCAAGCTAGATACAAGATTTGGATTTCTCTCTTCTCTCTCCATCTTCTCTTCAACGTGAACTCTAGGGTTTCTTTTGGATATCTCCTTAACACTTGAAAATGTGTAATTCTTCTCCACCTTTATTTATCTATTTGATTTTTTTTATATTAATTACTTCATGATGATGTTTGTGACTATTATCTCTTATTTAATTCAATTGATGAATCTCCCCATGACCTAATTTCATTGTTCTAGGGTTAGGATGAGTTGAATCAAATAAACAAGCATGAGTATTGACTAATTGATTATGCTTTTCCTAATTGAATAGTTTTTTATTATAATTGATTGTTTGACCAACTTTTGAATATTTTGAGCGAATAATTGAGATCAAGAGAATATGTTATTTCTGGACTAAATTCAATTAGGGGGTTAGATATAAATTAGTAATGTATTATCTAACTTGGTTAAATAATTTGGTAAATTATATCTATCCAGGTTTAGTCTATGAATACGAAAGTTATCAGATTTAGGCCTAGTTTATATCTTTTTTTCTGAATTGTTTAATTGTATTATCAATTGCTTGACCTTATGCTTGGTAATTTGAGAAAACAAATTTGAATCCATGGACGTTTTTATCATTCATTTTTCAATCCAAGTGTTAGTTTTGAATATTCATTTAAATAATTAATTTAAGTATTTTTAAATCTTAAAAATTGGATTAGAGTGTTTATGACTTATTTTTTGTTAATTGTGACACATAATAATTATTTGCCTACTAAGTCCTCCGCGAGGGACGACTTTGGTCAACTTGCTATCCTATAATTGATCTCGTGCTCTTGCGAGCTCGCTAGATTTATTTTAGGTATTAAGCAGTCAAACAAAAAAAATTTGGTGATGTTGGATAGCCTTTGGCGTAATAATTATTGTGTTTATATTCGTATTTCTAGATTGGGATTTCTTTTTTTATCTTTTAGTTCACAAATTTTCCACGAGTGCATTTGATCTGTTTTCTCATTTAGTTTGTGCGAGGATGCAAAAATCTTGGATTGGATCTAGTGCCTTACGTGGATGAAATCCATCGGTTAGAAACATACAAGGAAATATGTCGACCATTCTTCCAAAAGTAGCGAGAGCACTACGAATACCAAGAACAAGTTCCAAATAAAGAATTTGAAGAACAAGCACCAGGAATGGCTACTAATCCGAGCATCCACAACGTTCGATGAGGGATTTTGCTAGACCGTTATTGGGATGACAATTTCGTGTATCCAATTGGGTGAGGCAACACGAAATTACAAGGTCAAAATGATCCACTTCAATCATGTTTGCCATATTTTTATAGAATGCCAAATGAAGATCCCCTCAAATTCATCCATGAGTTTTATCTCTGATCATTCAAACCTTTCCGCTACAAGGGTTGAATGAAGATTAGTTACGGATGAGATATTTTCGTTACACACTAAAAGATCGATCCAAGTCGTGGCTTATTTTTTTGTCTCCTAATTCTTTGACTAATTGGGAGCGATCTACAATAAATTTGCAGGAGATATTATTCTCAAATGAAGACGGCAGATCTACGGGCTAAGATTGCTACTCTTAGCCAATCAAATGATAAACCCTTTTCACAAGGCAGGATCGATTTAAGAACTTATTGATTAGGTGCCCACACCATCATTATCCCATAGAGTTATTGAATCAATTTTTCTATGATGGGTTGGCACATAATTATCAATACATGATTGATAATGCGGTGGAGGTGATATGGGTGCACACACGGTCCTCAGGCATCATCTTCATGCTTGATTGCTTGTTTCCTACTTTGAAAAGTCGAGATTTATGACCACTTCGAGATGATGGGTAGCAATTCGCGCAGAAAAAGATCGCGAGGAGTAGATGGGATACAACAAATGAGGTGACTCCATCTTATGAGATCACCAAGACTTAGCGGAGAACTCACTAAGTAGTCCAATTACTGCGTTAGTTCGTGGATCTCCAAACACCCTACCTATGGAGTCTTATGGAGTTTGTGGTGGTTATGGGTATGGTGCCAATGTTTGTAATGTTGTTCATAAGCAGTCGATTGATGGACAAACACAAGCTAATGACATCCAATGGATTCCAACAATGGCCAAAGAATGAGCCTTTTTCGCAAAACATATAATCCTGGCCGCGGAATCACCCTAATTTGGGATGGGCAAATTCTATTCCACAAGTTCAGCGACCCAAAGACAACCACTACTACCTACATTAGAAGAGAGCTTAAATTCATTTATTGAGTTATTCAACAAACACGAGAGGGTAACAATAGGCGGTTTGATTCTGGAAAACACTTGTTAAGCGAATTGAGACTCAAGTCAACCAATTGGCTACTCAAGTTAGTGAGATAGCTCGACATGTCTTCAAGAAGGACATATTGCCTAGTCAACCGGCGCAAGGTCAAGCCATCACTGTTCTTGAAATTGGTGAGATTTATGATAATGAAATTGAGATTCCTTATTCTATTGTCTCGCCTAACCCTGCATGTATCGTGAAAGCAGAAAAAAAAAGTTGATGCAAGTGAAGAAAATGCAAATACGGAGCCAAGTAAGGGGTCGTTCTTTCACGAAACTAATAATCCCCACAAACCTCATATTCCATCCCTAAGTCTACTCCCAAAACAACAAGATCTAGGTAGTTTCATTATTAATATTTCTTTTGGGAATGGTAAAAAAGTCGCAGGTATGCTTGATCTTGGAGATGGAATTAACCTTATGTCTTACTCTATATTTAAATAATTAGATTTGGGGGAATTGAAGTCCACTGGGTTACGTTTGCACTTGTTGATGGGTCCATTAGGTATCCTACAGGCATTATTGAAGATATTTTAGTACAAGTAGGTGGTCTGAAATTCTCACTGATTTTGTTATCTTGGATATGGAAAAGGATAAAGGTAATATTAAATATCATATTATATTGTTGAGTAGACCATTCATGGAGATCACTAACACATTGATTGATATCAAAAATAGAAGACTTAGTATGAATATTTTGGGTAAAACTTTGATGTTTTCATTTTTGATATAGCTTGTACTTTTGCATGTGTCTTGCATGATAATTTTATTGTTGACTCTACTGATTCTGCTATGAAAGATGTCTTATGGCAGGAACATGATGTGATTCAAAGCTTGATCAAGTCAGATTATAATTTCAAGGTGGTAAGAGAGGTCTTGCTTAATGACCCACCATGATTTTATCAGTTGCCGCCGTCAAGCTAATGATGTTAAAAGAATGCTTCTTGGGAGGCAACCCAAGCATTTTACGATTTTTTTGTACAAAAAAATCAAAAAATAGGTAAATAGTGGTGAAAGGTCATTCGCCAAACACAACCATCTGCCACATGCCCGTTCAGTCGGCATTCGACAAACACCGGCCTCTGCCAGCACACCGTTAGACAAACATCGGCCTCTACCAGCACGCTATTCCTTCACTATTCGGCCCGAGCTCACACATCCACAACACACACTGCCCGCACGACCATCCGCCGAACACCTGTTCGGTTATCGTTCATCACTGTTCATAAACAAACTAAAAATTGTCAAAACCCTTACCTCGTTCCCAAGTTACTCGTTCACAACCATTTCTCCCCCAAACCCCCTTTTCTCTTCAACTTTCAAATCCCCACCTTCTCGCAAAATTTCAACTAACACAAATTGACACTCCACTCCGATTAAAATTTTTCTCACTCCATTACCAGAAATTTCACCTACTTTTTACCATCGAGTTTGTTTTTCTTCTGTGTGAGTTGTTTGTGTGTCATGTTGTCTTTGCATGTTCATTATTCTCTTTTTCAGAGTTTATTTTTGGGTATTTTTGTTCTCCTTCACATGTCTTTTGTAGGACTTTGGCTTCTCCATTACCATTATCACATTTGTCAGGGACATATCATTTTCCTTCTCTTTTATTTTTACGCATTGAGGTCATTGCGTGCTTTAAGTGTGGGGGGGTGATTGGTCACTGTCTAGGTGCTATGGTTGCATGTGGTTATTTTTTTTACTAGCCCTATGATTGTTTAAGCTTGATAATGGTGTTGTTTATCTAACTTGAAATAGATGTAGTAATTTGACTTTCGGTTATAAAATGATACTGTGAATTTGATACCTAAAATTTGACTAAATTGTGAATCAACCATTGTGATAAACCAGTAAGGGGATGGTTAAATGATAGTTTAGGTTGTGGGGCTTGAATTTCAAAGTTTCATTGATGTAAATTAAGTTAAAATCCAGTTTTGATTTGTGTGTGTACACAAAATTATAGCCTTACGGAAAATAAACACCTGATAAAAAAAAAAGGGTGACAAATTGGAAAAAAAAAGAAAATGAAAAAAAAGAAAATAAAAGAGAGCAATCGAGATTATACTCTACCGGTTGAGTCGCTTAGTAACTAGGAGCATTCATGAGCCCCATGTTTGTCTTTCATATAAAAACGGTGGCCCAAACATGAGTATGGAAAACCACCCTAGGAGCCTATGTAAAAAAAACCCGAAGTTTATACCTAGTGGAAGAATATTTCGATAGTTTTAGCGAATAAATAAATAAATTATTCATGGCTAGTAGTTGTGTGATATATATTGTGTGTGAGAGGATTGCAACTTTTGACACTGATTTGAAACCTAGTAAGGTGGGCCGAACACCTTAACTAACTATTAACCTTAGCAGAGTGAGTCTGTTGTGAAGGTTGGGAACAATGCATGATAATCCGAAGTGGATAGGACATAGTGCGATGGATAAATTGATTCTCAAATTGAACACAATATTTCTTGCTGGATTTAGAGGTTTTTTATTTGCTCGAGGACAAGCAAATGGCTAAGTGTGAGGGAGTTATTTAGTGTGTTTTTGTTAGTATTTTGTGTAGTAATTTTGAGTTGTTTTCAATATTTTTCGTAGTGTATTTCGTGTTTTTGCTTGACTTTTTGCGTGTTTTATCATTGAGTCTATTTTTGTATGTGTTATGAATGTTTTTGTTGAAAAAGTATAGGTCGAACGAGGAAGAAAAGAAAACTGGGCTACGAGAACATGAACGAGGAAGAAATTAGGCGAACGGATGGCAAATAACCATTCAATGGTCGTTCACATTGGGAAAAAACAAAGGAACGGACGTTCCATGGCTGTTCCCAGAAAATAAGAAGTTGATCGTTCGTTTAGTTGAAGATGGGAACATACATTCCCTTACCATTCCCAAAATGCATTCTCTGAAGGGTGGCCGTTCCTTGGCCGTTTGGTGGTCGTTCAAGAAAGAAAAGGCTGGAACACAATGTGTGATTTCATCCGTTTATTATTAGATTTTTTTTTGGATTTGGACTCTCCCAGGTTGTTAGGGCCCTTGGACTATAAAAGGGGAGTCTATGCTTTAGGTTTTCATTCATTCAAGCTACATACAAGATTTAGAATTCTCTCTTCTCTCTTCTATCTTCTCCCTCCCTCTTCTCTTCAACGTTAATTCTAGGGTTTCTTTTGGAGATCTCCTTACAACTTGAAAAAGTGTAATTTTTCTCCACATTTATTTATCTATTTGATTTTCTTTTGGTATTAATTACTTCATGACGATGTTTGTGATTATTATCTCTTGTTTAATTGAATTGATATATCTATCCATGAGCTAATTTCTTTAGTCTAGCGTTAGGATGAGTTGAATCAAATAAACTAGCATGTGTATTGAATAATTGATTATGGTTTTCCTAATTAAATTGCTTTTTGTTATAATTGATTGTTTGACCAACTTTTGAATATTTTGAGTGAATAATTGAGATCAAGAGAAGATATTATTTTCGGATTAAATTCAATTGGGGGGTTATATATGAATCAGTAATGTATTATCTAACTTAGTTAAATAATTTGGTAAATTAGATCTATCCAGGTTTAGTATGTGAACACGAAAATTATCAGATTTAGGCCTAGTTTATATCTGTTTTCTTAATTGTTTAATTGCATTATCAATTTGCTTGACCTTATGATCAGTAATTTGAGGAAACAAATCTGAACCCCTAGACATTTTTATCATTCATTTTCAATCCAGATATCATGTGTTAGTTTTGATATTCATTGTAATAATTAATAAGTATTTTCAAGCCTTAAAAATTGGATTAGAGTGTTTAAGACTTTTATTTTTATTGAATGTGACACATAATAATTATTTGTCGGCTAAGTCTTCCGCGAGGGACGACTTAGGTCAACTTGATACCCAACAATTGATCTCGTGCTCTTGCAAGCGTCACTAGATTTTGTTTTTGTGTTTAGCGGTTGAACAAACACCCGGTGCAATGACCCGGAGGGTAAGCCAAGCTCGAGCTTGGAAGCTTGCCTCAAATGAAAATTTTGATAAAGTGTTTGGAGTTCGGCTCGAGCCAAAACTCCAAACACCTCGGTGTGATGACCCGAAGGGCAAGCCAAGCTCAAGATTGGAAGTTTGGCCGTGAATGAAATTTTTTATCAAGTATTTGGAACTCGGCTCAAGACAAAACTCCAAACATCTCGGATGCGATGACCTAAAGGGCAAGCCAAGCTCGATACTGGAAGCTTGCCCTCGAATGAAAATCTTGATTAAGTGCTTGGAGCTCGGCTCGAGCTAAAACTCCAAATACATCGAGAATAAAAATATGAAATATGGAATATGAATAGGAAAAAGAGAAATGAAAGCCTTGCATTAATTTGAAAATACAATATGTCCAACTCGGGACAATTACAAAAAGGGCAAAAAGAGAACATAACAATAAATTAGAACTAAGTTATTACATCATAATTACTAGATCAAATTCTCAACCTCATAATCCTGAACAGAAAGACTGGTTTCATTCATGGCTTGGGGATCGGGATAAGCTTCAAGGATGGGCGATTGAGTCTCCTCAGGGACTCCCTAGGTGGTGGTCTGTTCGGGAGCGACCACCAGATCAGCCATCCAGGACTGAATCATCCAGAGGATCAACAAAAGCCTCATCAAAAGAGACATTAATCTGATTAGCCATTTCCGAGAAGTGAAAGTATTCAGGATCGGGAAGCAATATCCTAGGATTGTCCCGATGAAAGACCTTATGGATACCCTTGGCCTGGAGTTGGACCTCAGCTTGTTGAAAGGAAAATTCATAGTATTGGACAACCCCTCCTGCCAAAACCTCGATGAATTCCACGGAGCTAAGAAAGCATCTCTTGACATTGTCTCAAATTTGCTCGACTAGAGATCGATCTTCCTCAGATTTCAGAAAGTTACGACGGCCGGTCTGGATCCCCTCTTCTCGAGCTTGCACCTGGACATCTTCGAGCTTGGACTTAAAATTGGCATTTTCTTGATCCAATTCCTTAACTTTCGCTTCAGAATTTGTTACTGAGCTTCTTGAGCGAGAAATTTCATTTTTCTCGCTCCTAACAAAGATAAAGAAGTTTCACCTCTCGAACTTTCAGCTTAGAATGGTCTTTTTTGGGCGAATTAAGCTTATTCACCAAGGCAATGTCAAAAATCCTGTCCGAGATCAAGCTATGAGGGCAACCAACTTTACGTGAGCCCGAGCCTGTCCGAGATCGAGCTATGAGGACAGTCAACTTTATGTGAGCTTGATCTTGGTCCATGCAGATTGATTGACGAGCTCGAGACCAGATAGCTTGTTGAGGGCAACATGATCAGGGATCGGGCAATGACCTTGAATGTACTGAGCGGCCAAAAAGCTATTCTTGTTCATTAATACGGAGTTCCCATTGAAGAAAGTTTGGTTTAGAGTGTCGATCGGACTTCAAACTAGGACAACGGGAGGCAGGAAGCTTGAGCCAATTTTTGATTTCTTAGAGAGAGGAATATTGATATTTGAACTCCCCCTCTTGGAAGTAACCTTAGTGGGCTGGCTACCCAGGTCAGCAAATTCAGCTAATACATCAGAAGCTGAGGATGGCCGAGTTGTTCTGGGAGATCGAGGAACGGCAAAGATAGCCCAACAATAGCCTCATCAGACTATTGAGAGAATGCAACTCGGGAAACTAAAGTAATTTTCTTTCAAGCCTCATCCCTTTTTGGAACCATGCCAGCCAACACGGTATCTACATGAAGAGAGTATACTTAGAAATTTTGAGCAAATGTATGAAATTCTCTACAAAAGTAAATTACCAAAAACTAAATAAAGGAGAAACTTTACCAATGTCCCTGTTCAGAGGAATTACCACTTTACTTATGCCTGAGTAATGGAGGAGGGAATGGGTAATAAGTTGGGACAGATCATATCGGGTGGTCGTAAGTTGGTTGATAATATAGTTTAGCTCAGGAGAGCATTTTTCGGATCATGCTTCTGTTGAAGGGGCATGTACCATAACCATTCACTCGAGAAAGACAAGGGCTCGGGAGGATGAACAAAGAAATAACGGTCTTTTCAAGATTTATTAGAAGTTGGATATTTGTCAAGAAAACTAATCTCACTTCGGGCAGTAAGATAAAAAAGGCCCTTAGAAATTAGAGCTTTTATTTGAACGAGGGAGAAAAGGAGTTCAGTCATGGGGGTAATATTTAAATATTTGGCTATTATCAGAAAGCCAATTATTATCCTTAAAGAGTTAGGGGCAAATTGGTTCAAGGGAACCAAATACATTCTGGTCATAAAAAGGTTGGGATACAGAATCTCAGCCCACCATCTATTTGGCCTACAAAGAAAGCTGAACCCCCACGAGGAGGTCGGTAAGGTCTATTGGAGCTATTTGGGACGATAAATCTATAAGCTGGGGGTACTTGGGCATTTATTTCAACATTACCTACATATTTGGCAGTCACTGTTGTTATGGAGACGGAATGGTCATCCTCAATAGGAACATCTGAGGAAGGGGCCCTAATCTATATAAGGGAGAAAATTTCCGGAAGGGCTGTCTGATTCCATGGAGGCAGGGTCGGAGAAGTATGACCCTCCCCCCGAAGTTCAGCTCAAGAAGAGCCCATTTCATCAGACTAATGCACCAGGTCAGTCACATGAGGATCCGACAAGGTAGAAGCTAAGGTGAAAAGGCCATTACCACTAAAATATAAAAATAAAAAGGGAAAAAATGATAGGGTACCTAAGAAGTGAACAAGGACTTAAAATGGGAGAGAGGAATAGTGGTCGCTAGAGATACGCCTGAAATTGCTTGAGAAATGCCGGAAATCACCTCGAAAGCCCGCCGCAAATTGCTTCAGGAGAGAATTTTTTTAGGAGTAAGAAATGGTCTCCCTTTTTATCCTCTATATATAGTAGAGTTGAATGGGCGGGAACTAGAGTTGCAAATGAACCAAACCGCTCATGAGCTATTCAGAGCTCGACTCGATAAAAGCTCATTCGAGTTCGTTTAGTGAGGCTCGTTAAAATAAATGAATCGAACTCAAACTTAAAGATATTCGATTTGTTAGCTCGTGAACAGGCTCGTAGTAAGCTCGTGAGTAGGCTCGTTAATAAGCTCATATAAATTAAACTATAAATTTGACTTTAATTTAAATTTTCATACGTTTACTTATAATAAATATAAAAATATTTGAATAAATTTATTTGTTTGAATAAAATCATAGGTTTTAATAAATATATTATGCATTTTATATATATATAATTTTATTTTTGTAATAAATTGAAGAATAATTTTAATTTATAATTAATATTTACTAAGCTCGTTTAGGCTCGATTAAGCTCGAAAAAGTTCACGAGCCATCAATATGTTCGATAAATTTAGGAACGAGTTCGACTCGATAATAAACGAGCCAAACTCAAACTCTCAAAAGCTTGGCTCGGTTCGGTTCGATTGCAGCTCTAGCGGGAACTGATCATGATCATTGATCAAAATTGCATCCAATGGACCGTACGAGATCTCGAGAAGCCCAAAGAACGTCTTGTCAGTTGAAAGGACGACCCTTCAAAAAACGGGAACTGGCAAAGCTTGAAACCCTAATATTAATTCGGTCGACGGAGTTCTGTAATCATATTATGTCTGAGTTGAATGTATCCATCTCTAATCATAAATGGGGGGACTGGTTGATGGGGACCAATTTGGACCGACCTGTCTAAATGGACCGAGTTGATGGGCTTTGCTTAAATAGAGAGGCCTAATTTATCTATTGGGTTTATGACCGAGCTATGAGAAAGACCTGGTGGGCCAAACTTATAAGAAGCGGTATAAGGTGGGGCTGAACTGCGAGGTCCATCCCGATCTTGGAATAAGGTCCAGCAAGACCCAAATTTAGAGATTTTGGGCTGATCTATTAACATTTGGGTCGATCTTTGGGCCCTTGAATAAGGGACCTTTGGGTCACTAGGCCGAACTCTTGACCGTTGGGCCTAAATTGACTTGTGACAGTGGGGTTGAGTGAGTGGGCCCGAAATGGGTCGATATGTTGGCCCATTGGTTGGCTTGAAAATCCATGGGCCTCCCCGTAGAAAGTAAATCGATGGACTTCGTCGTGATAACTCGTGCATTGATCGAGCCGTTGGGCTTAGGAGATTTGGGGCCCATGCGGAATGCTAAGCCCAACTTAGTGGAAAAGCAAGCTAGGGTTGGCCCAACTTGCTTGGCACGAAACCTAATCACAAACCTATAAATAGCTCATCAAAAAATATTTTTTCTGGTTTAGATCACATATATACACTTTTCATATGTTATATTTTCATACTTTTCCTCTCTACAGCGATTATAATTTGAGCATCGGAGAGGGTACGCCGAAAAACCCTTATGGCCCCTCTTCTAACGATAATTTTGCAGGATTCAGGTCAGTCGCACATCGTAGTTCGTTGGGCGGCGATTAATTTCCGACCGACTACATGGTAAAAATAGTTCGTTCCTCACAGAGTGTAGGGAATTGTAGGGAATTGATATATTTAGTTGTCAATTGATATCTTTGCATTGATGGTCGGATATGACTTATAGACGTACTTGTTATTTTTCTTACAAAAAATGAATTTGGATTTTGGAAGAGGAAAATATCATTATGCGAACTAGTGGCAATAAATTCCAATTTCCAATTTGCCCAATTGATAATAGTTTCTCATAAGTCATAGGTACCATCACATGTAGATAACTACAAAATTAGCCCGGGACCAAAAATAGACTCCACATGATTTCTTTTCCCTCCAAAAGGAGATGATAATGAAAATAGAAACAAAAAAAAAATAGAAACACAACAAAAAGATACTTTTTCTGTACTAAAATCAGCTGCCTATTACAGGAAATTATTAGAAGTAGCAATATTTTCCTCCTATTTTTTTTATTAATTTCATGACAGTGTGAAATTAAAAAAAAAAAACAAACAAACAAACAAATAATGCTTGTAACATCTAAAATCCAAAATACGTAACCCCAAGTAACACCAAAACTCCATACAACCCCAAGGCACTCCCCAAAATCCTCGAGCTTCCTCCAGTAACATTCCCGCTCTGCCTTCCGGCGGGGGACGGCGCACTCGCCGGCGAAATTGACGTCGCCGCCGCGTCACTCATCAGCTGCAACGTGTTTTTCGAACTCAGATTTTCCGGCGCGAAAGCATGCTTCGCCGGCACCCCATTGTTAACCGACGCCCCCACCTGCCACACCTGATTCACCTCCGCCTCCGCCGCCGGCAATGCCAGCGTGGCGAATATCGTCATCACCCCGCCGGAATATTCCGCCCGCTTGCTCAGAACATCGTACGAGATCTTCGACTCGGAAATCGGGCCGTACGACGAGATGTTGTACGTCTTCACGACGATGGATCCGTTGGTGTCCTTGAAAGCGATGAGCGATTGGGCCCCCAACATGCCTGAGCCCGTTGGGTTGAGGGCCCAAGCGACCCATCCGTCGGGCTTCGCCGGAGGAGCAATGAAGGCGATAGAAAGCGTGGGATTGGGTCTAGGCAATTTGCGAAGGTGGTGTTTCGCTGAGAAAATGTCTGTGATGTACAGGTGAGTGAAAGGGCCGGTGAGATTAGCAAAGCCACAGTGGCGATGAAGAGGAAACAGAAAGCTGCCATGGCTGGTAGAGTGGACTGTGGTAGTGGGGGAGATATTGCTAACTGCGGAGGGTTTTATATAAAGCTCAGAAATCGGAGGAGTTCTTTTTTTATTTTTTTATTTATTTTTGAAGTAATTATATGAGTAGTTATTTTAGTTAGAGTTTTTTTTTGGACGGAAACAACGTTACAAGTTACAACTTTCAAATTTTATTTACCATTTTTCTAACTTTACTTTGTGTTTTATTTTGAGATATGAAATACATATGAATATTTTTTAAATTATTAAAACATAAATTATTTTATAGACATGTATCATATATTTAAAAAAAATGTAATATATAAAAATATCAAAGTCAACAATGAAACCGAATTCCACGCCACAATTAATATGTTGAGTATATTTGGAAAGATCCTTTCCACATACCTTGTCATATTTAGAATCATACCGTGTATGTAAATTTTAGCCTTGAATTTTTCAAAAAAATTTTAGCCTTGAATGCGGGCACATAATAAGTGTGGATTTCTAGGCGTTTTTGCCTTAGTAGTTAGGTAGGTATTGTATTTCATGGATAATTATATGCGATCATAGACATTTTTATCTAAGAAAATACTTTTATGCTTAGTTTTTTTTATCAATATAAATTTAAGAATATGAACTACATTGTAGGGGATGACTAATTAATTCTCTTTAATTAACTTTGTAATCATACTTAGCCTGAAATATTTCTTTATTGGTGTCCTTATCTCTCTTCCACATATATGGTAGCATGACATGTCATGTCGTGCCAAAGAAATATTATCATGTTAACTTATCAATATTGACAAAGAGATTTTATAAAGCAATTATGCCATAAATTAATATAAAATTTCAAAAAACTATATATTAAAATAAATTGGACATTAATTGACATATATTTAGACGATAAAAACCTAGACATTAAAATCAATATCCAATGAATAGTAATTAGAATCACATAATTTGGTGAGTATTTGACAAGCAAAATAAAAAGGGTGATATGGGTACATTAATTTCATGATATATATACCCCCGTATACTGTTCACTCAAAAATGAAGGAATTTAAAAACAATTCATTTCATAATAAATAGGCTACTTAATATCGCACACTCAATATATTATTTATTACAGGATATTAGTCTTTGTCGGATAGACAGGATTGGTCTTAGCGTCAAGGAAAAAAAAAAAGAAAATCAGAGTGGCATATCTTGGATGTCAACCCCCAGTCCATCCATGAAAATACACATGAAAAGTCGTATCGATTGTGCCAGTTCAAAATTTAGGGCCTAATAGATTCGATTCTTTTGTGGCTTAGAACATCCATAGACGACTCACTTGGAGATAGCACCTAAGAGAGAGAGTAAACTGGCGAGGTGGCATTCTTTTATTAGGTAATGAGATTGGTGCATGGTGTTTGACTGAGGGTTATGCAATAAAATATTTGGGATTGAGAAATGAGAATTAGAAAGAGATGAAAACAGAGGATGCGTTTCCCACTCACGCAGAGAATGTGACAGACAGCTTGAGGAAAAGAGAATGTGGAGGCATGTGCACAATGCATGGTTTTTGCTCCTTTCATTTCATTTAATTACCTTTAAATGAACAACTTATCGTGGTTGACAATATGATATTGGAACTAATCCAACATATATATAAAACTGAATATATTATTATTTAAATTCATTTTAATTTTTATTGAGTTTTAAGATTTATTTAATTGAAATTTGATTTGATTAATAAATAGCATCGAATTTAAACCAACTTTTGGAAAAAAAGTAAGAAAAAAATAGAAATAGTAAAAAGAATAAAGACTCAAATTAAAACAGCTAGGGTAAGTAGTAGTTCACCTAAATTACTTAAATGGGTTATAATTAATCGACTGATGATTAATTACGGAGTCAAATTCAACTTCTTGAAATATTTTGACTCAGTCTTTGTTGATAGTAACAAACAGTTCACGAAAACAACAAATTAAAATCATGAATCGAACAATTTTTTACAGACTTACAAAATATTTCCAACAAAATATTTTAATGAATTCGGAGTGGAGGGATGAAAATCAAAGAGGGTGAAAAACTCATATACAAATCCTAAGCAATACCATTTCAGCTACAAAATTGTTACTATCAAAGGAAATTATCATATATGTTACATCCTACTTTAAAATTTTAGTTTGAGCTTTGGACAAGCTAGCCAACGACAAGTACATGCATGATGCATGTGAAAGAACATTGACTTAATTTTTTTAGATTAATAATGCATGTATTAGCACGTTAGTCTTCCTTTGTCTATAACTATTGTTAATTTCTTAAGAATTCATACAATAATTTTTAATATTTTATGGCAATGACTATATATATTTAATCTGTAGCATTGACTAGTTTCTAATTTCTATCATACCCTGACACCGCCTTGAATTGAGTTTGTAACAGTTGAGAGTTGGAGATGTAAGCATTTATTGTTAGCCGAAAGGAAATGGAAATCAATAATCAATAATAATAATAATAAATATAGAAGTCTGATTTGGATCATAATTGCTTGTCTCAAATCATTAATGATGATCCGTAAAACTTTATCAATTGCAATGCTGAGTTTCAATTTTAGTGTTATAGTACTTTTTATTCACTAATAAATAATCAACATCAACTATTTTCTTTCTAATAATCAACCATTCATTATTAGTGTTAGGAAAATTTATTTGTTAGATTTTGATGATACCATGTAAATCGAAACTAGAAAGTTGACACCCCATTTTTTTCTTGTAATTTTGCATTATAATACATAGAATGGAAGAGTTGAGTTATGTCAGCTAAGTCGAGATTACAAGAAGACAATCAAGGATGGATTGAAGACTCTGTTGTATGTCAACTGAGTATGGTCTAGAAAAAAGTCAAGGACTCGACTGAAGGAGAAACAGCTGAAGATCAGCTGTAAGAAGAGTCAGTCAAGACAACCTGAGAAGTCAAGTTCATCAGTCAAGTGACAGTTGAGTCGATTCTATACTTGGAGCAGACTCAAGTCATCTGAGGTATAAGCAGCAGACAAGCAAAAGACCACTAACATCAATCAGTTGCACAGAAATCAAGAGCATTACTATATTTAGTAATGTCTCCATGCTACCAGGTCCTAAAAGTGATCGAGCCCAACGCGTGCAAATAAAAATAAGCCAATGGAAAGCCTTGAGTGGGGTGTCAGACCCAGAAAAGCTGGAATTCAACAATACGAGGAAGTGGCTCAATCACATGTTGAGAAAGCATGTCAGGATAAACCAACGATCAATGAAATATTATTTGAAAAATTGTCTATCTTTTCAACAGATAATTTTTTTAAATAATAGTATAAAAGGCTGAGATTTCAAAAAGAAAAAAAAATGTGTGTGTGACACAAGTGATAATTAAGAAAAAATGCTGAATACACACGAACAAGCTGAAAAGAAAAATATCCATATAACCTCAGGCCTGAAGAATCGAAAGTTTTTTTGTTCACATTGTGAAGGATAGAACAACTCAATAAGTTGAAGAGGAAATTTTTGAAAATAACAAGAGGTCTACTTTCCAAGTTGAAGGATTGTAGAAAGGCTCAAGATTGAACCAAGTATCAAGTTTGTTGGAGGGCTTCATGATCAAATCCAAGAACTTGAGAAGTGAGCTAAAGTAGCAAGGCAGTCGCCTCATGAAGAAGCTGAGTCGCAAAGAGAAGCCAGTTGTGTGATCAATGCATCTCAAGACTGAGTGGTAGGAGAAGTCAGCTGTATGATCAAGACTGTCTCCAGACTGTTCACTACTTTGTAACCTGATTTATTACTTAGTGGATTCCTCCAGGAGTTGGAGAAGAGAGGATTAGAAGAATTACCCCATCTTTTAACCATTAGGGCAATCTCCTCCTGGTCAATGGTCTCCTTTGGCTCAGCTCTTTTCCCATCACTGGCTAACAATGCAGCTGTCTTGGGCACAGCTGTTTCCTCTTGCTCTTTTCTTCTCAGCTCAAACTCATAAGCTTTGAGGTCTGAGAATAGCTCATGGTTAGATGTTCTTGATAGGTCCATTGAATGTCTCAGGGCCATGACCTTCATTTCCCATTCAACTGGGAGTGCCCTTAAAATCTTCATACACATTTCCTTTTGTGTATACTCTTTCCCAAGATCTGAAAGCTCATTTGTAATCTCAGTAAATTTGGCATCCAACTAATCCAGAGTTTCACCTGCAAGCATTTTAAAATTTTCAAATTTTTGAACACCAACAGACAATTTATTCTCCTTAATTTGGTTTGATCCTTCACAGATAAAGGTCAGCTTATCCCAAATTTCCTTTGCAGATTTGCAAGATTTTACTTTGTTTAATATGGCTTTGTCCAATGTTTTGTAGAGAATATCCTTGGCCACATTGTCCAGGTTGTATCTCTTTCTATCATCATTTGTCCACTCAGTCCTTGGTTTTTCAACCATGGCTGGTCTTGCTTCAGCAACAGCTTCTTCTCCTTCAGCTCCAGTTGCTCTTCTTACAGCCGTATTCACCTTAAGTATTTGCAATGGCCCATCCTCTATCACTAGCCACATTTCATCATTTAATGCTAATAGATGAGCCTGCATACGAATTTTCCAATCATCAAATTCTTCAATAGTGAACATAGGGATGCGAGTTAGATTTGCTTCTATGATAATAACTTTGCTACAAATGAAAGACTTTGAAAAACACAAGTGTTAAAATCTTTTGGAAAGATGGAGATCTAGTTCAGTAACCAGTGCGAAAGGATCAATGAACCAACCGCTCTGATACCACTTGTAGGTCCCAAGGGGTGTGGTGTAAGTTTTAGAAGGGGGGTGAATAAACCTTACCAAATTTTCAAAATTTAGTCCTTTTAAATTTTCAACAATGTTTACTCAAATCAACTGCGTCCTAGAGGGAAAACTAAGTTGGTTATTCAGCTGAGTTTCCCATTTAACAGACTCAATAGAGTTGTTGTTAGTGTAACTCTGCTGTTTAAGCCAAATGCTTAACTCGGCTGATTTGATTTTTAACAGCGGAAGACTTAACACCCTTGATAGATATAAAACTCATTTTTAACACTTGTTTAACACTTAGATTGTTATCAGTTGGATAGCAAATATAAACTTATCAACATATATAAAATAAATATGCAGGAAGGTAAATGCTGAAAGTAAATAGACACAAGTATTTTTATAGAGATTTGAAGATGGGTAATTCTTCTAATCCTCTCTTCTCCAACTCCTGGAGAAATCCACTAAGTAACAGATCAAGTTACAAAGTATTAAATAGTTTGGAGCCAGTCTTGATCACACAGTTGACTTCTCCTGCCACTCAGTCTTGAGATGCCTTGATCACACAACTGGCTTCTCTTTGCGACTCAGCATCTTCACGAGGCGGCTGCCTTGCTACTTCAGCTCACTTATCAAGTTCTTGGATTTGATCATGAAGCCCTCCAACAAACTTGATACTTGGTTCAATCTTGAACCTTTCTACAATCCTTTAACTTGAAATGTAGACCCCTTGTTATTTTCAAAAATTTCCTCTTCAACTTATTAAGTTGTTTTATCCTTCACAAATGTGAAAAAAAACTTTCGATTCTTCAGGCCTGAGGTTATATGGATATTTTTCTTTTCAGCTTGTTCGTGTGTATTCAACATTTTTTCTTAATTCTCACTTGTGTCACACACACACACACATTTTTTTTCTTCTTTTTGAAACTTCAACCTTTTATACTATTATTTGAAAACATTATTCGTTGAAGAGATAGACAATTTTTCAAATAATATTTCATTGATCGTTGACTTGTCCTGACATGCTTTCTCAACATGTGATTGAGCCACTTCCTCGTATTGTTGAATTCCAGCTTTTCAGGGTCTGACACCCCACTCAAGGCTTTCCATTGGCTTATTTTATTTGCACGTCTTGGGCTCGATCACTTTTAGGACTGGCAGCATGGAGACATTACTAAATAAAGTAATGCTCTTGATTGGCCCAACCGATTGATGTCGGTGGTCTTTGCTTGTCTCCGCTTATACCCCGATGACTTGAGTGCTCCAAGTATAGAATCGACTCAACGTCATCACTTGATCGATGAACTTGACTTCTCAAAGGTTGTCTTGATGGATCTTCTTACGGTGATCTTGCTTGTTCCTCCTTCATTTGAGTCCTTGACTTTCTTCTAGATCATACTCACCGGTGACATACAAACAGTCTTCAATCCAAATCAGCTTGATTGTCTTCTTGTAATCTCGACTTAGCCGACTTAACTCACCTCTTCCATTCTATGTATTATAATGCAAAATTACAAGAGAAAATGGGGTGTCAACTTTCTAGTTTCAGTTTTACATGGTATCATCAAAATCTAACAAATAAATTTTCCTAACAATTTCCCCCTTTTGATGATGCCAAAACTTAAAACATACACCATAAGTAAACAACAAAAATACAAACATTGTAGTAACAAAGAATGCATGATTGAATCCTCATTTTATTGATCATAACATTCTTGTCCTTTACAAAGCTGTTTACATTAGGTATCAAAGCTATATAAATATCAGAGCTATACAGGAATACAATTATACAACATGTATTTCAGCTAAGTTACATAAAGAATGAATGTTACATGAAAGCACATAGCTGTTACAGAAGACTTACATCTATGTATTTACAACGAAGTAAAGTACATGAAGGGGTTTGCAGCACACTTCAACGCCTTTGATGCTTCCTTCTTCTCTCCTCTTCATTAGCCTTCTGCCTGTCATCCTCAGCTCTTCTCCTCTTTCTTTCCTCTTCATCTTTCTTTTTCTTCTCATAAGCTCTTTTAGCAGCAGGGTCATCCCTTCGCTGCCTCTCCTCCCATTCTCTCGCCATTCTTTCATTCTCAGCTTCTTTCCTTCTTACAGCTTTAGCGTTTTTGCGAGCAACCTCAAGGTTGGCAACGTGATCGTATCCAGCCCAATATATAAGACCTTTCTTCTCTGGATCTAGATAGGATACATCCTTTGGTCTGGGCTGTGGTTGAGAGCCCCTCCCACTGCCACTACGTCTTCCCCTTCCTGACTCGGCTCCTCTTCCTCTAGATGTATACTGTACTGGGGCCTTGGACTTTCCAGCTGAGTGACTGCTGGAAGTTGGTTGCTTGTCAGTTGTATTGCACAATTCCAATCCCTTCTCCCAATACAAGTCCCAAGCTTGAGGCAGAGTCATCCCTTGAAAGTAGCCTTCTGATTCTAGAGTTTGGAATTCCTCTATTGATCTGGGCTCGATCCATCATCGTGCATGGTAATGTTCCTTGGGGTTTGATCGCAACGTAGTCTTTCCTACCGAGGACCACCATATTACTTCATGATATCCACGAACGCGAGCTGATTGCTTTCTCGCCTACCTCCTCAAATGCAGCTTCGATGGCCTTTCTTTTATCTTTCATGGCCACTGCAGCTTTCTCAACAGTTAGGTTCAGGGGTAGCTTGCTAAGAATTGAGGCTGTGACTTCACCTAGCTGTGGGGTTTCAGCATACATCAATTTCAGATCCTTTGAACTTCCTTCCCCCTCATATGTGTCACATATTTTCTTCAATTCTTCTTTCAGTCCCTTAGGGGCCTCTTCTTCCCCCTTTTTGGCATCATCACCAAATGAGAGAGGTATCCCAGGGAATAATCTACTCAGGATGAAATCCAGTCGGCTATTCATCGAGTCTTGCTTGGAGTCTGCTGTGGAGTTGGCTTTGCGAAACTCGGAACGAGTAGCCTTTGATTCAGCTGTCACGATCTTCATCTCCGCCATCAGAAGACTAAACTTTTCTTTCATGTTATTCTCTAGACGAGCGATCTCAGTCTTGTAAAAGTGCTGTAGCAGTTCCATATTCGACTTATGGGAAGTTTCCATCCTTACTATATATTCCTTCATCATCTGTTGATACATTGAGGTGTCTGCACTCCAAACAAGCATTTTAGCAAAAAGAGCTTTGAAGTAACGGACCTACTCCGAATGCATGGTTGTCTGCTGTGCAGCCCATTCCCTTATACACATGATGATTCCTCTCAAATCGGTTGTGAGGGTAGCATCCCGATTGTCCAATCTCAAATCTAGAAAGGTCTGGTGACGTTCCATCTTCTCAATCTCTTCACAAATCTTCTTGAAGGCTTCACGGAACTCAGTTGTAGGATTTGATTCAGTTGTCAGCTACTCTGCATCAAAATTGAAATTCACTGGCACAATCGTGTCTGTGGGAATGACGGGCTTTTCCTGCATGGTATATTTCTTTAAATCTGCAGCAGATTCATCCTCCATGTCGGGCAATTTAGCAGTGAATGGAAATGTGTCTTCAAAAACATCATCGCGCACGAACGGTATCCCCGAGGCTTCACCTTGAGGGTCTAGACTTTGAAATGCCTACGATGATTCAACTCTTTGTACCTCAGTTGTGGCAGTGTCATCGGCAAGTGTTTGTGCAGTTGTGAAAGCCTGCAATTGAGTCAGAGGTGTCACCATCGCTACAATACTGTTTGTGGGAGCCTCTTGTGATTGACTTTGTTTTAGCCGAGTATTTGAGATCGTGTGCTCACTGATCGAGCCTCACTGCCTTAACAAAGATCCCTCGGTCTTAGTGTGTTTTTCCCAAATGAGTAACTGGTCCTCAAACATTGATTCATCAGCGTCATCGAAGATGATGAGGCCTTTGAGTCGCTCATCATCGAAATTAAACCTCATATGAGCCGCCTTATCACCGACTTGGCTCGAAGTTTTGAGAACATCTTCACTTGTCCATCGAAAGATCTTCATGATGTGTGGACTCGGCTTCATCCTCTCGCTCTCAAAAATGAAGTATCAATATGCTCTTGGGAATCGTGAAGGGCCGATCTTCTTCAGCCAGCGGCTCCTTCAAGTTGAGGAATGTTCTGTTCCGTCGCTCTTTACCTCAGGGAAGTTTCAACCTCCTTAGGTCTTCATTACCTGGCAGCGTCTCAATCGCCACAGGGGCCTCCTACATTCCCTTCGACAGATCACTGTCTTAGGGTCTTCTACATTGGCATCCCTGAGTCTCAACTCCTTGGATTGCACTTCCATGACCCAGAGTCTCAACTCCCAGGGTCTCTCCATCCTTTGCCTTAGCGGCAACATCAACTTCATCTACCGCAAAACCGGTGGACATCTCGGTGAGATGGACTCAACCGTCCGAGCGTCGTTAATGTCACTCTGTTGTTTTGTGATTTTCTCTTCTTTGCCTCCAAACTGCAATATTTGGTCTCCCATAGCTTTCTCCGCCCTTGCTGTGGTGGAGAGAGTTTCACCCTCAGCCGGCGCACCAACTGAGTGAATGATAGTGGGGTCACTCTTCTCCTAAGACGCGGATATTGTTCCCTCTGAGTGTACAACCGCAAGGGCAGGTGTCTCAACACCTGTTGGAATTGGTCTTTGATAAATGGGGTGTTGACCCGATTTTGACCAATTAATTAAGTGGTTTCCATTTGTGAAAAATGGAATTAAATTATTTGTAAAAATTCTACTAAGAGAGTAGATGAGAATAGCATTTGGAATTTCTCAAACCGATTTAGGGTGAATGAGAAATTAATGCTAGAAGTTAGCCACTTAATACAAATAAATGGTATGGAAAATGGAAAATGTGGGGGAGGAGAAATGCTCCATCCCACATAGGAAAAAGGAGGTAAAGTTGCACACTTTATTTATCCTAAGTTGGACAAATGGGTTTGGGCCCTTGGGGGCACCAAGTTTTTAAAGGAGAGGACCTACATGCTTGTGGGTTTGGTCAGCACACACGGGCGCCAAGGCCGCCGCGCCGCCGCCACCGGCCGGCTCGGCTCGGCCGGCCCGGGTCCGGTCGTGGGTCGCAGGTCGTGGGCCTGGGCTTCAAGGCCCTTATTCTTTTTGGACCAAAAACCTTTAAAAAATTAAATATTTAATTAATTTTTGTAATTAATTAAATAGATTTAATTAATTTTCATAATTAATTAAAAGAGTTCAACTGGGAAAATGTTTCGGCCCCGCGCACGGGCAGGAGCACGGCAGGCGCACGCCCCTATGTCTGGGTCGTGCTGGGTGCCGAAGGTCTGAGCATGCACGCACGGGCCGGCGCACGCCCGTGCGTCCCAGGTCGTGCTCTCCTCCGCAGGCCTGTTCGGTGAAAATGTGCCTTTTCGAGCCTACAGACTCGATTTTCCGTACGGGCATTTCGTTGCCTATATTAATGGAGCCCCTACTGATGAAATAATATACGAAAATAATCAGATAACATAATACGAGCATTGTATTCTGCATATTGCCTTCAACCTCCTTCTAAAGCTTGAAAGTCAAGAACAACTTGATGTTCACTGTTGTTCCGGTTTTGCTGTGCTGCTAACCGGGACTGTAAAGTCGTTGTATCTTAGAGGCGAACGCCGGAACCGTAAGCACTTATACGGGGCATTTTCGTCTTGCAGAGACAGAATCTAATTTTGGCCTTGACTTAAGCCTATACACTATCCCAGCCATTTTCTGAAAACAGAAACCTTTCACCATAATTTACCCAACAATCGCAAGACGAAAAGTATTTTTCTTTTTGTTTCTGTTGAAGACGATGGCATCCAGTTCAATCTCGTTCACACCTATGGTTGCTGCTCCCGCTCACGGCGAAAAGCCGCCCAAGTTTTCCGATGCCGACTTCAAACGTTGGCAACGAGAAGATCTCGTTTCTACCTCACTACTTTGGGGTGGCTCGTTTCCTAAAGGACGACCCCCATCGCTGTTGAAGAAGACGAAGTTGACAACAACCGGAGAATCATTTGTGGATGCTTGGCATAACAACGATTTTCTATGTCGCAACTACGCCTTGAACGGGCTAGACGACACTCTCTACAATGTCTATATAGCACATTCAAGATGTCCAAGGAATGTGGCGATCTTGGAGAAGAAATATAAGACGGAAGATGCGGCATAAAGAAATTTGTTGTCGGCAAATTCCTCGAGTACAAGATGGTTGACACCAAGACGGTGATCAGCCAAGTTCGTGAGATTCAAATCATCCTTCACGACTTAGTGTCCAAGGATGCTTTTGAATGAATCTTTCAAGTGGCCGCAATTATCGAAAAATTGTCGCCATTGTGGAAGGATTTCAAAACTACCTCAAGCACAAGCGCAAAGAGATGGGGCTTGAGGATCGATTGTTCGGCCCATCGAAGAAGACAACCGAAATCGATGTTAAAACCAAGAACTGAATGGAGGCTAAGGCCAATCTTGCCGAGTCAAGCACTAGCAAGAAACGTAAGCACTCCGGGAAGGAGAAAGGCGAGGCCAAAATGTTCAAGGGGAATTGCTACAATTGTGGCAAACCGAACCACATGGCAAAGGATTGCCGACACCCAAAGAAGGGCAATCAAGGTGGCAACCAACAAGCCAATGTGACGGAGGACAAGTCGGTTCCAATAGACTTGTCGGAGCTCGATCTCTCCACCGTTGTGTTTGAAGCCAATATGGTGGATAACCCAAGGGAGTGGTGGATAGATACCGGGGCTACTCGTCACATTTGTGCCGATAAGGAGATGTTCTCCTCCTACACTCCGATCAATGGAAGAAAGTTGTTCAGGGGGAACTCCTCGACTTCCAACATCGTTGGGCTTGGAAAGGTGGTGCTCAAGATGACTTCCGGGAAGGAGCTTACGCTTGTAGATGTGCCGCATGTCCCGGACATCCACAAGAACTTGGTTTCGGTCCGTTGCTTAGCAAGGCCGGCTTTAGACTAGTGTTTGAGTCCGAAGTTTGTAATGACCAAGAATGGTCGTTTTTATGTAAAGGTTACCTTGATAAGTAATTGCATTCAAAATGTCTCAGTAATGTCCATTTTCCGCCAAGAGGTGAAGAATAAAAACGTTACGTTACTGTTTACTTGTTGGAATGTTCTAATTTATGACATGATAGATTAGGACACGTAAACTTCAACACAATTAAAAGGTTAGTGAATCGAATTAATACCTACGTTTAAAACCGATTCACAAGACAAGTGCGAAATTTGTGTTGAAGCAAAATCGCCAAGGCACGCTTTCATTTGGTAACGAGAAGTACCAAACCACTCGAGTTAATTCATACGGATGTGTGTGACTTAAAACTTGTGCAAACTCGAGGTGGGAAAAAGTACTTCATAATGTTTATAGACGATTGCACAAGATATTGTTATGTATATCTTTTGAAAAGCAAAGATGAAGCTTTAATAGCTTTTAAAACTTATAAGAATGAAGTTGAAAATCAGCTTAATTTGAAAATTAAGATGATTCAAGTGATAGAGGCGGAGAGTATGTTGCTCCGTTTGAAGAATTTTGCTCGGAAGCGGGTATAATTCATCAAACGACCGCACCTTACTCACCTCAATGAAATGGTGTTGCGTAACGCAAGAATCGTACTCTTAAGGAGATGATGAATGCGATGTTGTTAAGTTCGCTTACCCCAAAACTTGTGGGGGGAAGCCATACTTTCTCGCGAACTACATTCTTAATAAGATCCCACACAAAGGTAAAAATGAAACTCCATATAAGTTATGGAAGGGACGTAAACCGTCATACAAATACCTTAAAGTGTGGGGGTGTTTGGCTAAAGTCAAGTACTAAGCCAAAACAAGTAAGAATCGATCCGAAGACGATCGATTGTGCTTTCATAGGATATGCTAACAATAGTAGTGCATATCGCTTTTAGTGCACAAGTCGCCTATTCCGATATAAATGAAGGTATAATCATTGAATCAAGGAATGTTTGTATTCTTCGAGAATTTCTTTTCGAATAAAGAACGGAAAGAAGAAAGTTCAAGTAAACAGACTTATGAAACCGCAAGGTTACCTCAAAGTGATGATGAAGAGGAACCAAGACGCAGAAAAGGACAAAAGTAGCTAAGTCTTTTGGTCCCGATTTTCTAACTTATATGTTAGAAAACGAACCCCGAACTATTCAAGAAGCATTGTCTAGTCCAAGCTCCTCTGCGGAAAGAAGCTATCAATAATGAGATAGATTCCATCATGCAAAATCACACTTGGGAGTTGGTTGATCTCCCACCGGGTTGCAAGCCTCTCGGGGATGCAAGTGGATCCTTAAAAGGAAGTATAAAGCAGATGGATCTATTGACAAGTATAAAGCCCGATTGGTAGCTAAAGGGTTTAGACAAAAGGAGGGATATGACTTCTTCGATACATATTCTCCTGTCACGAGGATTACGTCCATTCGTGTTCTCATTGCTATTGCAGCTCTGCATAACCTTGAGATACATCAAATGGACGTTAAGAGTGCCTTCTTGAATGGGGAACTTGAAGAGGAGATTTATATGGTACAACCCGAGGGGTACATTGCACCCGGTCAAGAGCGAAAGGTGTGTAAACTTGTTAAGACACTTTATGGACTAAAACAAGCACCTAAGCAATGGCACGAAAAGTTTGACTCGACTATGAAGTCAAACGGTTTCAAGATCAACGAATGTGACAAGTGTGTCTACATTAAAGGTACTACAAATGATTACGTCATAGTATGCCTTTATGTAGATGATATGTTGATTATAGGAAGTAGTCATGATTTAATCATGAAGACTAAGAACATGTTAAAGAAGAACTTTGACATGAAAGATATGGGATTATCTGATGTTATATTAGGGATTAAAATCTCTAGAACTTGAGATGGAATTGTCTTGTCACAAATCCCATTATGTCGAGAGCATACTCGGAAGGTTTAATGCTTTTGACAATTCAAGGCTAAGACACTGTAGATCTAAGTCTACATTTGGCCAAGAATAGAGGTGAACCGGTTTCTCATTTGGAATATGCAAGGGTAATTGGCGGTCTGATGTACTTAACAAATCGTACACGCCCGGACATTGCATATTCAAGTGAGTAAACTAAGTAGGTTCACAAGTAACCCAAGTACGAATCACCGGAAAGCCGTGACAAGGGTACTTAGATATTTAAAGTATACCATGAACTATGGAATACTTTATACAAGATATCCAAAGAAGTATTAGAAGGATCTTTGTGATGCCAATGGATATCAGACACAAAAGACTCCAAGTCCACAAGTGGATTTGTTTTCACAATAGGTGGAGGAGCGGTGTCGTGGAAGTCTTCTAGCAGACGCGTGCATAACTCGATCCACTATGGAATCCGAGTTCATTGCTTTGGATAAAGTCGAGAAAAGCGAGAATGGCTTAGAAACTTCTTAGAGGATATTCCTTGTTGGAATAAGCCTGTACTCTTTGTTTGATACACTTTGTGATAGTCAATCAAAGAATCGGAAGGGCACAAAGCAAGTATGTATAATGGTAAGTCTAGACATATACGTCGGAGACACAATACCATTAGACAGGTTGATTTGAATGGGGTTATTTCGGTTGACTACGTGAAGTCAAAGGAAAACCTTGCGGATCCGCTTACAAAAGGCATAAATCGAGATCATTTGTATAAACTGTTAAGGGGAATGGGTTTAAAATTCACAACTTAAAGAATGTTCATAGCGGTAACCCAACCTTGTGAATTGGAGATCTCAAGACATTGGTTCAATGGGACAACTAAGTTATGAATGTTCAATTTGAACACTTGGAAAATGTGTTAGCTCATTCTCGATACATCCAAGTGTATTTAAACCCTTTGAATGTGGTGAGGTTAAGTTTAAGACTTTTAATGATTCCTATACCGAAAGGTGGAGTATTGCAGATACTCTTCAATAGGAGTTCACCTATATAAGTGAGAAGTAATGGCCGCTTCAAATGAAACACTTATGAATCTAAGATATGGTCCAGGGTAGAAATGGACACAACGTGAGAACAACAAGTGTTAGAGTTGTTATTGTGTAAATCTTGTCTTGGTTTACACAAACGGTGAGTAGTTCAAGACATCGCGTCAAAGCGGCTAGTAAATCCGATAGTACCTTACTAAGGAAGGTTCAAAGCCACAAGCTACCTATCCTCGATGCAATAACGATTCGCCGAGACTTTCAAGTTTAATCGCATACACGCATGCATTAATTTCATTCATGTGAGGGATTGTTGGAATTGGTCTTTGATAAATGGGGTGTTGACCCAATTTTGACCAATTAATTAAGTGGTTTCCATTTGTGAAAAATAGAATTAAATTATTTGTAAAAATTCTACTAAGAGAGTAGATGAGAATAACATTTGGAATTTCTCAAAACCGATTCAGGGTGAATGAGAAATTAATGCTAGAAGTTAGCCACTTAATACAAATAAATGATATGGAAAATGGAAAATGTAGGGGGAGGAGAAATGCTCCATCCCACATAGGAAAAAGGAGGTAAAGTTGCACACTTTATTTATCATAAGTTGGACAAATGGGTTTGGGCCCTTGGGGGCACCCAAGTCCCGGTCCGGGTCCGGGTCGTGGGCCTGGGCTTGGGCTTCAAGGCCCTTATTGTTTTTGGACCAAAAACCTTTAAAAAATTAAATATTTAATTAATTAAAAGAGTTCAACTGGGAAAATGTTTCGGCCCCGCGCACGGGCAGGAGCACGGCCCGTGCGGTCGGGTCGTGCTACCTACCAAGAGTCTGCGCCTACACGCACGGGCAGGCGCACGCCCGTGCATCTGGGTCGTGCTGGGTGCCGAAGGTCTGAGCCTGCACGCACAGGCAGGCGCACGCCCGTGCGTCTAGGCCGTGCTCTCCTGCGCAGGTTCGTCTGTTCGGCAAAAATTTGCCTTTTCGATCCTACAGACGCGATTTTTCGTACGGGCATTTCATTGCTATATTAATGGAGCCCCTACTGATGAAATAATATACGAAAATAATCGAGATAACATAATACGAAGCGTTGCAGATTCTCGCATATTGCCTTCAACCTCCTTCTAAAGCTTGAAAGTCAAGAACAACTTGTTGTTGTTCGTCCGTTTTCTTTGTCTTTGCCGCTAACCGGATCTGTAAAGTCGTTGTATATCTAGAGGCGAACGCCGAATAGTAAGCATTAGTATACGGGGCATTTTCGTTTTGCAGACAGAATCCAATTCGCCTCGACTTAAGCCCTATACACTATCCGGCCATTTTTAAAAATGAGAAACCTTTCACCATAATTTACCCAACAACACCTTCTTTAGGGGTAGAATTGGCTTGGGGGCCCAAAGTCCCGCCTTCATCGCCATCTCCCTTGGAGCCATCTTGATTGCATGGGGACGTGGTCTCGGCAATGACAGAGGCAATCTGGCATGCCACACCCAAAGGATTAGTCTCGGGAGAGGCTTTGGAGGACTCTCCGGACCTTCTTCACTCGTCTTATGCATGGCTCTTGATTCTCCGATAGCCTGATGCATCTCAAACTTCTCTATTGCAGCAGTTGGATCCATCACATCATCATCACTATCAGTCGACTCATAGATATGCTCATGTGTCCCCTGTATGTGCACATATCTTGGATTTTTCCAAGGCTCGCTTGCTCATGACTTTCTCCTTCTCGTCCTCCTTGATGATTCGGAGAGTTTCCGGGCAACTTTTTTTTTTTACTTAGATTGGTTAGATTTAGTGAATACTTTCATAAATGCGTAAAACTTTATCACTTGCAATGGTGAGATTCAATTTTAGTGTTATTGTACTAATGTTTCACACAAATTGATCTAACTACAACAGTGGTCAATGTAGACACATCCTGCGGTTTAACCTAACAACAAAAATGAGAGGTTGTAGACATAGTCGAGTGAAAATTGAGTTATAAAAAAAAAAAAAAAAGCACCACAAGAACACGGTAAGACGAGCTGTGCTGATCTGAGCCATGTTCAGCTTTATTTAACGACTGAGGTTCAGCCCAACATTTGCAAAAAAAGGAGGTTCAGCCCAACTATAAGTGTTGGGCCCTCCAGCTTTTAGAAGCTGTATTTTGGGCTGTAATCCAGACCAGCCCACATGAAATATCAATTTGGTCCCAGTGAACTTTTCATATCAAACAAAACCAAAAAGCCCTATCCAAATTACAAGCCCAACAAAACCTTAAACTAACTTTATTGTCTCCTCGCAGAGCATTGTGCCACCACGACGGAGGAGCACTCGCCGCTCGGCGCCACCAGGTTCGAATCGAATCGAATCGGTTTTCTTTCATTCGCCACATACTCCCCAGTTCTGCAAATCTTCATCTTTGTTTTCCCGTAGATTTTTCTTACGTTATCGGCCATTTTCTTTGTTAGTGTTCACACGTGTTTAGCTACTTAGTTCGATTCATTCATTCACTCTCTGTATCTGATATCGATGTCATTTTGTTTGTTTTATATTTAGATGAAAGAATCAAATGACTGAAATGTATATTTTTAGGGGCTTTTACGATCTTGAACTTAATACATTAAGCCATGATACGCGTTGAAGTGTCACTGGTATTGTAACAATGTTTATTTTAGCAGTATTTTGGATATTGGGCAACGTAGATATGTTTCAATGAGATTATGTATTTTGTTGGTTGTCTAAGTTAAATTTCTTTTGGGATGTTAAGTGTTACGAATGTTTGTTTCCATTGAGAATTTAGGGAAGTGGAGTTTGGTTCTGCCATCGAGTTTCTGAACTAATGTTAAGCAGCTTTTCTTTTCCGTAGGAGTCATGGCTGTCCCATTGCTCGACAAGAAGATAGTTAAGAAGCGTCAAGAAGTTCAAGAGGCCCCAGAGTGATCGCTTTGTGTCTGTAAAGGTTATTACTTATTACTTGCTCCACTTTGTTTAGGCGATTATATTATTACTGTTGCACAATTTAATCTAAATGAACGATGTAACTATTGTCCCTTTTGCTAATAAGCATCCGCAACATGCAATATTATTTCTCGTCCTAGTATTTTAAATTTTAATTTACAATTACCGTTCTGGTTACGTATATGAACTTGGTCTCCTAGTATAAAGCATGTTTTCTAACACAAACCGTAGGCAAGATTGACAGTGCATTTAAACTGTAAGGCAATTGTTTGCTGCAACAATTAATGGTTTTCTATGTCTAGCAAAATTATTTATGTTTCCTTTTTCCAAAATGGAGGCATCGTTGATTTTCATCTTGTTGCATTTAGTTGGTTATGATGGGTTAATATTGACTATTAATTAGCTTTCTTTTTATCATAGTGTTTTCTGGTTAATTGAGCGGTTAAAATATTAATGAATGTTCGAATTAATTCCTTCTTGAACCTTGTGTTTCTTGTTCAAGACAAACTGGCGCAGGCCCAAGGGTATTGATTCTCGCGTCAGGAGAAAGTTCAAAGGATGCACCCTTATGCCAAACATTGGTTATGGCTCGGACAAAAAGACTCGCCATTAACTTCCCAATGGATTTAAGAAGTTCGTTGTGCACAATGTCAAAGAGCTGGAAGTTCTTATGATGCACAACCAGTTTGTTACATTTCTTCAGCATTTTCAGGCCCATCATTTTTCCTTTCAAAAAAAAAAAAAAGAAGCAATTTTTGATTAATAGCTGACTTTGATTTTTGCAATATCAGGATATATTGTGCTGAGATAGCACACAATGTTTCTACCAGGAAAAGAAAGGATATTGTTGAACGAGCTGCACAGTTTGATATTGCTGTGACCAACAAATTGGCTAGATTGCGTAGCCAGGAAGATGAGTAAGCTGTCGCACGGTTGTTTAGTTTTTGTCGGGTTGTTTGATAGCCATCAGAAGATTGAAAGGAAGAGGTCACTGAGCAAATTTTGTTTTTCTTTTATTAGTTGTGCGGTCAGCCATGTACTACATGCTATTTCATTTAGACCTGCAATGAAATTTTGGTTTCTAACTCTGTTTGGCTTCAGCTGCTTGAGTGTTGCAACTTTTTTAAGCCAGTTTGGGTTAATGATTGGATTGAGACACTGTTACTAATTAAAAATCACCGTCTTGCGTCATATGAAATGATCTCATTATCACAGTTCGTCTTTATGATAACGAGACATCATTAATAGACTTTGATGCCCTCTTTCAGTGGTTTCCTTTTGTTTTTGGATCTTAAGTCTAACTTGCTGCTCGTTCTTATGGAGTGTTTGCAAGAACATCTTTTAGTGAAAGTGATTTATTGTAACGTAAGCGAACAATAATTGTTAATAAGTTGGCAATGTTTGCGAGCTAAAAGTTGAACGAGTATGAAGATAGTGTTTGGTGAATAATTGTAAAAGTGCTTTATTTGTTTGTAAATGGCTAAATGTCACACGAAAAGGAATAAAAAATCTAAATTCTAAAGGCACCCTTAGAAGCATATTCTGGTTAAATTATGTTAGGCAGCCGCGGGTAGCGTTTGATTTTGTTATATTGATATTGAGCTTGATTATTGATTAGTTTGGCTTATTATGCTAATATGTTTGCTTTGATAAACTTTGTGTGTTTTAATTTGAAATTTGGAACTTGACTTGATCATTTGAAGTGTGTTTTAATCAAATTTATAATTTTCATTACTATTTATGTTTTCTTGTTGCATTATTGGTTGCATACAAAATGAGTTCGGTTGCAGTTCTGAGTGCTGTTTTGGAACTTTGTTGACATTTGGAAAGGAGTTGTAAATTATCAATCTTGTCGAATTTTAGATTCCTAAGTTGACTTTTGTATATTGAGTTAATTTTAGATTCCTTACAATTCTCGCGTGATCATGATTAAATTTTTTTATGTAGGTGGTATCAATTCTTCTTGATACTCTCATTAAATCTTTCTGTAGTTGTTTATCAGATTATGTCTTGAGTTGGGATGAAAAGCAATACCCATTCTTTGAATTTGATTGTTTAGACTTGTGGTGGGTTTTTCTTTACTGGATTGGGGCCAGGCTCAATTGACTTGTTTTTATTATGTAAAATACTAATGTGAACAAGTCTTGTATTGTTATAGACACATTCATTAAGCTTTTGAAATGTGGTAGTCCTTTTCGAAATCCCCTTTCTTTTGGCAATTGGCGAGATGGTTGTTGAATCTTGCAAAGAGTGTCTCAGGCCATAATCTGTTACTCCCTTGTACATTTGTTCTATATTTGATGATTAAGTTTTTACGAGGTAAAAAGTATAAAAAAGAATGTATTCTATTTGGAAAAATCTAATAGCACTGAGTTATTAGTTTTCATATTATTATAGCAAAAAATACTTTGAAGAATTATTTAAGAAATAAAGTTTATTTTAAGATTTTCGAAGAATAAAAAATAACTAAGAAACTTGGGACAGAGAGAATACTACTTTTCACATTTGGAGCTCTATCCAAGCATTTAACAGTATAACCTACTAGTCACCCTCGGAATCATAGTAACATAGTTCTCCGAATTTTGAAAAATATTTGGGTAAAACATTGATATTTTCAAATAACGTTGAAATTATATATATATATCTTTCAGAAATAATAATGTGATAAAATATCCTGAACTTTTTTTTTGTTAATAAAGTGATTTATTCCCGTTTGTTTTCATATTTTAAAAAAAAATATCATTTTAATTTATTTTCTTATTTTAAATACACTTTTATTAAACAATATAATTTCTAAGAATAATTTATTGAGAATCTTCCCACTAAAATATATAATTTTCTATAGAATTACTAAATATTTATATCGATATATTCCCGCATTAATCATGTATTATACCTATAAATTTGTCGTATAACCGAAATTTTGTCGCATTATTCTTAAATTATCCCTAATAATACCCCGATGCGAATTTAAGAGCTAACGAATTATTACCGAATCCGAAATTTGTTACTATACTAGGAATAAAGCATTCAATAGTCTAAATTGAAATGATTTTGGAATTATGCAAGCACGATAACCAATGCTCAACAGAGACTAAAGAATTACCTTTGGGGAATATTACAAAAACAAGTAAACAACCCTAAGATTGAAAAAGTACTCCAAGAGGTTTAGGTTAATTAAAAAATTTCTTGAGTTTTGATTTTATGTTAAATGTAAGGGATTAATGATAATATTTATACAAATGTAAGGGGATGTTGGTTAAGTGTAATCTATAATCAAAATTCAAGGGTTTTTTGTCATTTTTTTAAAAAAAATGTTTTTTTTTAATTAACCCAAATCTTAGGTGTAGTTTTTGTAATTAATCCCTATTTTTCCTTTACCAATCAAAACTAAAAATTAGTTCTTTTAGATTTAATTACTTGTAATCCTGTTTTAGGATGAAGAAAAAGTATGCTATTGCCAATTTAACTCCAACACTGTGCGCAACTTCATCTTACTAAAACCAATCTTATATGCAACATTTTTTAATACATTTTTTCCTTAAAAATACACACATTCTCTAATCCTTCCACCCAAAATGTATTTTTCAAAAAAAATAAAATGTTCTTTTTGTTTTAAAAAAGAAAGAAAGAATACCAAACAAAATCTTCTCCTTCAGCTACGTCTGTTCATCCGAACGATTTGTCTTAATTCAAGATAATGAAAAAGCAAATTGTGGTCAATATGTGTGCTAAGAACGGTGTGTTACATTTCCATTATAGGATGTCAACTTGCAAACTTAAAAAGAGTACGTGTTCTACATTTCATCATGTAAGAATTTTCAGTCCCAAGTTCCAAGAAATCTGGCGACAAAAGGTCAAAGATTTGTGCTACTAATAGTTTTATTTAATACTTGGAATATTTAATTTTCTTTTTTCATGACTTTGTCCACCCTTCAAGTCACCAAGATCGACCTTGAAATGCTCATTAAAGACAAAAACGAATCAGCACTCCACTTGCTTTTTTTAGGGTAAATTGGATGCCTATGAATATAATGATTTTCTTTGGAGTTCTTATTACTGCAAAACATTAGGAAATTACGGACCGAAACAACCTATGACAATAATGATGCGAGAAAATAAAAATAAAATAAATATGAATATTTATACGTGGAAAATCCCCAAATAAATTTGAAGTAATGGTCAAGTGTAGGAGTAATTTACTATAAAAATAGAGATTACATATATTCTCTCTAAATACAAGGAAAGAACAATATCACACTCCTCTTGAAATATGAGAAAACTTTCTTTTAACACTCTTTTAACTGAGAAAATAATTAAAGACAAGACTAAATGAGATAGATTGCTTGGTGTGTTTTTCCTTCTCCCCAATCAACATATTTATAGGCAAGTTTCGTTCATTGTGCCACCAACCCTTCTGTTAACAAAGTCTAGCAAACAATTTCCTCACAAAATTTGCCTATATTTGTTGACAAATTATTCACCTACCAAACCCACAAAAAATGACTTTACCTTTTACATTCTCCCACTTAAAATCACTTTTATAACATTTTCATCATTCTGTACACTTATCACTCATACTGCTTACGTCTCTACTAGGCCACACGAGGATCTACACCATACGAACTTGCCAGTGTTGATTGATTTGGTCATGTAATCTGCTAGGTTTTCATTGGTGTGAATATTTTGCATATCCACCCTTCCGTTTTTCATTATTTCTCGAACAAATTGATATTGAACTCCTATGTGCTTTGTTCTTGAATGTAAGGTTGGATTTGTTGCAATATGCAAGGCACTCTGACTCTCACAGAACAGAACAATTTTTTCTTGTTTGTGCCCGAGCTCCTCCAATAACCTTTGAATCCAAACTGCTTCCTTGCAAGCTTGTGTAGTTGCCATGTATTGATCGCTTGATTATAGAGGCGAGCTACAACGTCTGATTTTGAAACCTAGCTTCTGACTCTCCTGTAAGTGTAAACACATAACCCGTAGTGGATTTTCTTTTATGAAGATCACCTGTAAAATCTGAATCAACATAATCTCTGATAGTAAAATCCAATCCTCCATAACATAATGCAGCATCAGAGGTTCCTCTGATGTATCTCAGAACTCTCTTCATTATATCCCAATACTCTATACCCGGATTTGCCATGTATCGACTAATCGTTCCCATTGCTTGCACAATGTCTAGTCTTGTACATATCATAGCAAATATTAAACTCCCCACTACTGATGCATACGACACTCGAGACATCTCATTCCAATCTACTTCATTGCTAGGACACATACTTGAGGATAACTTGAAGTTTAAAGGATTAGGGGTAGAAACTAGCTTACAATCTTGCATATTGAAGCGTCACAATTAAAGTAGTTCTTCTGAGAAAGCCAAATCTTCCTATTATTTCTGTCTCGGTGAATCTGCATCCCTAGAATCTTGTTTGCTGGTCCCAAGTCCTTCATGTCAAACTCCCTAGCCAATGGTGCCTTAATTTCTTGGATCCGATCTTTGTTGGGGCATGTCACCAACATATCATCCACACACAACAACAAAATAATAAAATCATTATCACCAAACCTTTTGAGTACGTACAATGGTCTGAACTGAGTCTGTTGTATCTAAAGCTCATTATGAAACAATCAAATCTCTTATACCATCATCTCGACGCCTATTTGAGACCATATAAAGATTTGTTCAACCTGCAAATCAAGTTCTCATTGCCTGTTTCAACAAAATCTTCTGGTTGAAACATATAAATTTCTTCTTCAAGCTCTCCATTGAAAAAACACTGTTTTTACATCTAACTGCTCCAGATGTAAGTTAAACGTAGCACACATCGCCAGAACTACTCTGATTGTATTGACTCGAATTATTGGGAAACATATCTCATTGAAATCAATACCCTCTTTTTTTAGCATATTCTTTCACCACCAATCTTGCACGATACCGCTCTACTTGATCGTTGTTATCCCATTTGATCTTGTAGACCCATTTATTACCAATAGCTTTTCTACCATGTGGTAATTGTACAAGTTCCAAGTTTGATTATTCTGGAGAGCTTCAATTTCTTCATGCATTGTTGTGATCCACTGAGATGCATATGAGCTTTTTGTAGCTTCATAGAAAGTTGACGGCTCTCCATCCTCCATTAAAAGATAGTATGCAACATTGCTCTTCATAACATACTCCGATTGCCAAGTGGCGGCTTTTTCTCACGAGTTGACCGATGTACTTCTTGGATATCGACTCGACTTGTTCTTGTACTCACTGCTGGTACTACTTGAGGAAGATTTGAATCTTCATCAGATTATTTTCCACTAACACCGTAGCGATCTCTGGTTCTCTTTTACAAAGTGTTACTATATCCCTTCTCTTGTAATTTATCTTCTGAAAATATCACTTCTCTGCTGATGACAACCTTGTGGGTAGTGGGATCCCACAGGCGATACCCCTTGACTCCATCAACACAACCTAAGAAGATAAATTTCCTGGATTTTGGGTCTAACTTCGTTCTTTCTTGGTCATTGTACATCACGTACACAGGATTTCCAAATGCATGTAGACGATAACAATCAACATGCTTACCAGTCCACATCTCCATAGGCATTTTCAGATCAATCGTTGTTGATAGGGACCGATTGATCATATAACAAACGGTTTTTACTACCTCTGCCCAGAATGTCTTGGGTAGACTTGCAGTTCTCAACATTGCTCTTGTTTTTTCTAACAAGGTTCTATTCATTCGCTCTACCACTCCATTTTGTTGAGGTGTGTACGCCACCATGAACTGTCTTTTGATGCCTTCTTGTTGACAAAAAGACTCAAATTCATCACTTGTATATTCTCCTCCATTATCAGTTCTTAGACACCTGATCTTTTTCCCAGATTCAAGTTATATCTGAGCTTTGTAAACTTTGAAGACTGAAAATACATCGGCCTTTCTTTGATAGGATACACCCAACATCTCCTAGAGCGATTATCAATCAAAGATACAAAGTATCTCGCCCCCCTCCTAGGGATGATAGTGGTGCTTGCCAAACATCAGAGTGAATCAACTCTAAGATGCAATTACTTTTAGATGTTGATATGCCAAACTTTAATTTGTGTTGCTTTCTTTTGACACAATGCTCACAAAATTGCAAAGATACCTTTGTAAGTCCAGGTAGTAGCTTCTGGTCAGAAAGAATCTTCAACTCTCGCTCTAACATGTGGCCAAGTTTGTGATGCCACATTATCGTCGATTCTTTTACAGAACCTGCAGCTGCAACAGAAGCTTCTCCCCTTGCATTGTCTCACCTTTAAGCTTATACAAATTTACAGCAAGTTTCTCCGCCTTCATTACAACAATCACTCCTTTCACGATCTTCATGATTCTTCCCTCGATGAGTCTTACATCCAACATCATCCAATAGTCCCAAAGACAAAATATTCTTCCGTAGGCCCTTCACATGTCATACCTCCTTAATGGTGTGAACGGTACCATCAAGCATTTTTACTTTGATAGTACCAATACCAGCGATATATAAGGCATAAAGCCCCCCCATAAATACAACATCCTCCAGAGATTGGTTCGTATTTGTGAAACCATTCCCACCGGAGGTCATGTGCCATGTTGCTCATGAGTCTAAAAGCCAGACATTAGAAAATAATTTTCTACCTTCAACATCGGTTGTTGCTTCGTCGTATAAAACTTCTCCATTTTTAGAGGTACTTGCAACATTCCCTTGAACATTTGATGACTCAGGGTCGCCACTCTTCTTACTCCAATAATCCTTCTTGAAGCGCCCTATTTTTCCATAATTGTAGCACTTGATGTTCTTTTTACTCCTGGATTTTGATCTACCATGATTCTGACTCCCACTGGAGCCATGTTCCGTTGATCTTCCTCTCACCACCGCCAAAGCTTCCGCTTTGCGAACTTGTTTGTCTGTTTACTTTGTTTTTGCGCTGCTCTGTTCTTCTAGTATAGTGGTTGAAACTTTATCGAAGACTAGATAGTCCAAAAGGGCGTTGTTTGTCAAGTTGATGATGAGTTGATCGTGCGAATCTGGTAAACTTTGAAGTAAACGTTTTGCACGTTCAATAACTTCTATTTTGTAACCCATTAAGGTGAGTTGTGAAAATAGAGTATTCAAGGTGTTGATATGGTCATTCACTGAAGTGGTTTCCGCAGTACGAAGAGTATACAATTTTCTTTTTAAGAAAATTTTGTTGTGAAGTGACTTGGCCTTGTACATTTTTGTTAGAGTATCCCATATCTCCTTTGTCGTCTTCTTCTCTGCCACACTGTATAACACTCCATCGGCTAGTACTAAGTGCAAATTGCAATTGTATTGCCCTCCATCTCGTTCCACTTGGCATCGTTGGTGATATCTGCGGGCCTGTCTCCAATTGCCACCAAACAATTGTCTTTCTTCAAAATAGCCTTAATCTTCATTTTCCAAAATGAGAAATTATTCCTATTGAACTTCTCTACATCGAACTTTGTCGTCATTTTGTTCACATCGATTGATTTTCACTTCAACCAAATTTCACTATTCATGTGAATAGTGTGTAAATAGTAACTCTGAACAATAATCCCTAAACCAATGGCTCTAATACAATCTGTTAGAAAATTACGGACAGAACAAACCCGTGGCCATAGTGATGTGAGAAAATAAAGGTAAAATGAACACGAATATTTTTACGTGAAAAACCCCTAAATAAATTTGAGGTAAGAAAGGGGATAGTGTAGGAGCAATTCACTATAAAAATAGAGATTACAATACATTCTCTCTAAATACAAGGAAAGAACAATATCACACTCTCTCTTGAAATAGGAGAAAACATAACACTCTTTTAACTGAGGAAATAATTAAAGACAAGAGTACATGAAATAGCTTGTTTGGTGTGTTTTTCCTTCTCCCAAATCAACCCATTTATAGGCAAATTTGGTTCACTGTGCCACCAACCCTTCTGTCAACAAAGTCCAGCAAACAATTTTCTCACAAATTTGGCTTCATTTATGACAAATTAATCACCTACCAAACCCACGAAAAATGATTTTATCTTTTACATAATATATTTAAACTGATCACCTATATTACTATAGTTGATGAAGTCTTTATTATTTGAAAATAGGTTGCAAAAATCAATAGAGAAAAAGCTACTCATGAAGAGCACTTATCTTATTAGACCGACCTGTTAGACTCTTGTGGATAAAAGTCATAAGTCTGTCCGAGCTTTTAAGCTTATGGTATTTATTGGGCCTCGTGATAAATAAATTTGTACATATCCCGAGCTTGTAAGCTCGGACAGCTTGGATTGCAATAAAATACTAAATCGGACCGGAGATTTGGAAGGATTAAGGCCGACGCAACAAATGTTGGAAAACTCTAAATTCCCTCTAACTAATCCCAATTTTCCAAGAAACCCTAACTCAAATCACTTGTAATAGCCTCCCAAAAAGATATGCAAATGTTAGATTTTCGAATAGTCATTTCAATTCTGTTAATACTTTCACACTTTCTTCCTTGAAGTTGATCGGGACTTTGTATTTGGAGAGGTACGTCGGCGAGACCCTCCAACCCCTTTTTCTAATGGTGGTTTTTTTCAGGCTTCAAGGTGGACTTTACATTGGAGTTTGGTTGTATTGGGTGGTTGTTCCCCTAATTTCTTTGCTTCACCTCAAGTGAACAGCGTAGTTAATAAATATGGTAAGCAAGGTCGATCCCATAAAGACTAATAAATTAATGCACTAATTATTAAGATTATAATAGCACTATTTTTATTTAAACGATCGAATTATGATTGTTGATTTATAGAACTAAGGAAATATTCTACCATAAAAATAACAAAGCAAACAATCAAGATTAAAAGATCATGTAAATGGATGAATTTTAGGGTTATGGTTTCAGTTAATCACTCTCTTGTTATCAGATCAATCAGGCCAAATTTATTATCTATCTTCCATATAAGATGATCACAAAAGTTATTTATTCTCTCTCTCGAGACACAATAAACACGTTTATTGAATTATCTATTATAGCATCTATACTCAACATAGGATAATCAACTTCGAAAAGCATAAAAAGATAAACAACTCCTCACAAATAATCACAGATTTCTCAATCATGCAAAATATTCATGTCAAGTACTCAAGATCTAGTATTGAAACTCATCTATGAAATTATGAATCAACACATCAAACATGCTAAATCATTGGCCACGTGATAAAACAAACAATAAAGCAAAGTACTCGAATAGGGTTCGAAATAATAACTTCAATTAAAACCAATCACCCAACAAGAGTTAATTAACCTATTCCCAGGCCCCGAAATTACAAGATGATTAGCCGGACATGGGAAAAGAAGAATTCATAGACAAATTGTTCAGATCCATATCAAACTAGATGAAAATAAAAATACAATGGAGAAGGAAAACTCAGGGATATCGATGATCTATCTATCAATCATCAATCCTCAAGCGTGGATGTGATCTTGACCTTTTCTCTCGATTCCTCCTAAGAAGGATGCTCTTTTCTCTGTTTTTAGGGTAAAAGTATGTGTGTCATCTTTTGGGTCTGTCTCCTATCAATTTATAACCTCGTAGGACTAAACTTAAGTTGATACGGAGTGAAACTCTGCAAATCTGCACAGATGCATGGGTCGTGCCAAGGCACATGGACTGCCCGTGCGTCAATTCGAAACTGAAAATTTCCCCCTGAGCAGACGCAAAAGCATGCGTATACACACGGTCTGCATGTGCATCAATGCGAAGATCTTGCCCTGTTGTACCATTCACGCATGGGCTGTGCGTATGCGCATAGGTTGCCCATGCGTGGCCATTTTTCGCCCGGTTCTGCTAATTTATACTCGGTTTAGTTCCATACTTCGCGTAATCGCACAATTCACAAAGGTTCTATACTGCAATGCTCCAAATTACCACATAAGTGCTCGAAACATTCGTTATTTTCCTACAAAATGAGCAAAGCGTAATATCTTTTCCAAATATTGAGAACACGACCCATACTACTATGTTAATGCATGTTTATCAACTCATTTTAGTCAAAACTATGTCCAAACTACATGCAAAACTCACACTAAATAGTGGTGCGAAATCTTCGACCAACCAAATTTCAAGTCACTTATTTGTGAAATTCTCCACATGGATATGTTTTTATTGAAATATTGTGAAGAAAACTAAATTATTTTGTTCTTCTTGAAATATGGTTTTGGTTTTTATGATATATTAAAGGGTAAACTGTAATAATATTATGAATATGAGGGGGAATTTTGAAAGGTGTAGCACCCTTTCTAGCTTGCTACACCTTTCAATGTGAATATAAGAAATTAAAACAGAAATACTCTGAAGAATGCTTAAAAATACGGAATAATAAAAATCTTGCTTCTTTTGAAAACTTTGCAGCGGAATTAAATACTTATAACTGAAATAAGTACTTATCCAAAAATATCCACTCTGAAAATAAAATGAAATTCGACATTTAATAAACTAAAAAGTCAAACTTTATAAATAAGAGAAACTGGCACATGATCCATAAAGAAAAATGGATTGGAGATCACAAATATTGCATATATTGAAGGTCTCAACTTCAATCTGCTGAGCATTAGCCAACTCTATGACAAAGGCTACAATGTGGGATTCAATTTGGGAGTTTGCCAAATCCAATCTTGAATCAAATGAAATTGTGCTACAAGGAACAAGGCCGAAGAACACGTATGTAGTGGATTGGACAAAGGCAACACCAAACACGTGTCTGCTAGCAAAGAGTACAGTTGAATCAAGTTGGTTGTGGCACAAGAAGCTGAGTCACCTGAACTTCAAAACAATCAATAAGCTTGCAAGGAGTCATCTTATAGAAGGATTGCACGACAAGAAAAGAAAATATTAAACCACATATGTAAACTTTGCAAAAGAATAAGTTTGGGGGTTCCGAAAAAAAATCAGAGGGATTGAAGGTTCATAATGTGAGAACATTGGGGATGTCAAAAAGTGAAGGGTAGTTATTAATTAGTGATTTAAAAGAATTGATAATTGTGTGTTTGGGTGATTTGAGCCACTTAATCCTATATTTTCCTACCTTACCCTAAGCCCACATTACAAGCTTTGAAAGCCCTATTGATCCTTGTGTTGCATTAGCCTACATTAGTGGAGATTGGTGTGAAAGACAAGCCTATGGAGTCCGGTAAGCATGTCATCTTGATATTCAGAAAGTGGATCATCTTTAAAACACTTGATTGCGTGAATCTATCCGGATAATGAAAACGGAGTTGGCATGAACATTCCACACCCATGATCACATTATTAAATGTGTGCTTGATTGGTAGTGAAATGAATTTCGAGACGAATGTGTTTGGTTGTGAAGTTTGCAGTTAGTCTGTTTGAGTCAGTTGTCATTAATTTTGTTTCCTTCATGTTTGTTGTTTTCATAGAGTCTGTAATTTCTTGAGGACAAGCAAAAGTCTAAGTTTGGGGGTATTTGTTAGGTTGGTTTTATAACAACGTATTGAGAATTCTAGACTAGGATTTTGCGTTGTTTTTGGGTATTTTAGTGTCGTTTGAGTCAATTTCATGTCATTAGTTGTTGTTAGAGAGTCGGTACAGGTTTTGGTAGCCAAAATTGGTCAAAAATGATGAAAAACGTGTTGGGAAGGAGAAGATCGCAATTTAGAAATGGAAAAGCGGAAAAATATGGCTCAAGGTATGGCATGCTAGCGCCACATTAAGCCCCGTCTTTGCAGCCTTGGGGTCCAAAATAGTACAGAGAGGACCTTTGGCAATGCTGCAGTGCTACCCATTAAGTGTCACAGTGCGCGATGGGCCAACGCGCAAGACCTTAGGGCGAGCGACTAGGCGAGATAAGACGTATGTTGGTTCTTTTTGGGCTTTTGATGGATTTTGGTCCTATAAATACAATGAATAATGCACGGACCAAAGGTTGGAGATTTTTGAAAGCACACGGAACGACTTTGAGCAAGGAGAAAGAGTTCGGGACGAGATTTGAAGGCATCTACCTTCTGGAAACAAAGGCTAAAGAAGCAAGTGAGAGAAGGTGACCAATTTTTATGAATTACAAGCATTCAAGCAAGCATAAACCTGAAAATACTCTCATACTTTCAAATATATTCCTCAAGCCTAAAATCGAAGGAACTCAATCCAACACACTTAGTGAAGGAATGAATATTTCATCAAGTTAAGAAGGAAACTATTTGAAGAACAAAAAGGATCTACTCTTCAAGGTTGAAGAAGAAGTAGTAAGGTTCAAGTTTGAACCAGAAGCTTTGGGCTCGTTAGAAGGTTGTGTGATCAATTCCAAGAGTTCGAGGGAGCTCAAGTAGCAAGACAACCATTTTGTGAAGAAGTCGAGTCCCGAGAAGCCACCGGTGTGTGATCAAGGATGACTCGGACTATTCACTACTTTGTAACCCGGATACATTACTTAGTGGATTCCTCAGGAGTTGGATAATAGTGGATTGGAGGAATTATCCCATTCTCGAACCACTATAAAATTGCTTATGTCATCTTTACTTACATCACTTTATTTTCTTGCACATTATTTATATCTGCTTTTAAGTTATTATTGCTAAACTCAACTGATAATAACCTTATCTAAAAACAAATGTTGGAAACAAGTTTAAAACATTAAGGGTGAAAAGTCTTTCGCTAAACAAAAACCAAATCATCTGTGAATTCAAATGTTAGTTGATTCCAATTTGAGTTATAGTATCAACATTTCTCGATCGAGACTATTGGGTGGGTAACTTTGTTGAAGTAAGCCAACCTAGCTGTCCCTTAAGGACTTAGCTGATTTGAGTCAACTATGAAAATATTTAAACGAACTAAATCGAAAATTTGGTAAAGTTTATTCAACTCACCCTTCTAAACCTTACAACTCACCCCTTGGGACCTACAACTCCTATTGTCGAATATTTTAATGTTAGCTTTGAGGGTTATGCGGAGGCTAGTGGGCCAAAAGTAAATGATTTAAATGTCTGATCTGCTATGAAAATGATTCAATTGGATGTGCGTATATACTGGTTAAATCAGGCAGATAGAACAAGAGGTTAGGCTCCATAACTCAAAAGCTACTTCTATAAGAAATAGGGGTAATCGGTTAATGATAGGTGAACAGGGGGCTGCAGCAGCTCAAGAAGAGCAAGATGAGCCTATGAGGGATGAGCTGGAATCCTCTAGACAAGGGGGTAACCAACCATGGAGCATGAGTGATAGGCTAGAAAGGGTGGAAGCCGATGTGGGCAAGTTGGTAGATGATACGTATCAATTATCAGCTACAGTTGATGAGTACCACACTGAGTACTTACAAAGATTTGAAACTATCACTCAGCAGCAACAATACTTGTACGATATAATGTCTCGTATGAATGAGTGGCATATTTCACAAGGCCACTACCCTCCACCTCCACCACCACAGTGATCCACATAAGTACGTATTACACATTCCTCTTTACTTTTGATAATTTCCTCATATGTTCGGGACGAAACATATTTTAAGTTTGGGGAGGTTGTCAAGAATGCGTAATTTAGTACTCTTGCATTTTGCATTGAATTTAGGATTGCATGTAGAGCATAAAAATTTGCATTAAATTTTTTTGATTTGTTTTCTAATTTTTGATTTTATTTTATTTTTGTTTTTAGCACATTTAATTACTTTTGTGTGTATTTTTAATCAAAATTTTCGAAAGAGTACAAAGCTTCCATATGATTTTTATTACGAGCATTTTATTTAATGAGATAACATACTTTTGTGAATAATGCAATGAATAGATGAGGAGATGTCATTTATTTATTTGGCAATAGTTAAGAAAATTGAGTATTTTGTGCCTATAACTGTTTTATCTTATGCAACTTATCTTTTTCTTGAGTATGTCATCCATGATTGCTAGAACTCTAGAACTTGCTCTGGTATCATCATTGAAGCCATGTGTGTGTGCAATTTTTGAAAATGATTTAAGGTCATCTTTGTTTTAGAGTACTTAGCCTAAGAAGCCTGCCTATGAACCCATGATTCCCTAGTTAGCCATTTTTAGCCATAACTTTTATTGTTAGCCACATTTTGATCTTTAAAATTGAAAAATAATTTTATCCCTAAAATTTCTTGAGCTTATAGAAGATGAACAAGTTTGGGGAGATGTGGTGAAAATTATAAAAAAGAGATAAAGTTGGTAAAAGAATGAGGGATGAGCAGTATCTAGGTGAATCAAAGGAGACTGAAGCTCAAAAAAGATAAAAAATCTCGGATAAAGAAAGAGAAAAATCGAGCAAAAGAAAGAAAAGAAAGAAAAATATTCTGGAAAATTTGAAAAATTGAGAGCTTGAGGCTAAAAAAAATGGGCAAAAAGGTCTAAGAATGAAAAAGGAGAGAATTTAATTTAAAAAAGAATATATCTTGAAAAAAATGAGTTTTATGAAAAAACAAAATTGGGTTAGTAAATTGAAAGTCTGTGTACTTAAATTTTATTTGCTCAAGTCTAGTCACTTAATCCAAATTTTCCTACCCTTACCAAAGAGACTACATTACAACCAAATGAAAAGTCTTTTTTGATTCTTAAATTGTGCACAAAAAAGTGGTGGAGATGTTAGACGATTTGCAAGCCTATGGTAGTTCTACATTCAATGAATTGAGTTGTGAGTAAACACTTACCATACACTATGAGAGTTGAGTGATACACTACTTCTTGCGAGTCGCGATTTCAAGTACCCGAGAGAATAATAATTTTGCCGAACTTATGAATGATGACTTCGTGATAATGAATTGCATGGTTTACTTAAATATGAAGTCAAATGAGATTAAATATTTATAGTGTTCTTGTGTGTTCTTTGTACCCCTTGATATTATTTTACTTACTTTGCTCGAGGACGAGCAATGCTTTAAGTTTGGGGGATTTTGATACCTGTAAAATATACGTGCATTTAGGTGCTTAAAATGGTATATAATTGGTACATTTGCTTGCATATTTAGTGTGTTTTACTTAGTTTCCTTAGAAGGGCATGATACTGCGTATTCTTGTAATTTTTTATAGGAAACGAAGCTTAATTGAGAAGATATCAGTTGGAAGGCCCAGATAAGATTGACGAGTGCAAAGAGAGGATCAAAAAGACGAAAAAACTAGACAAAAACCAGTCACACGATTGGATCGTGTGGGACCACACAGCGGTGTGACCTGCCCGTGTGAAGATACATGTCCATGTGAAGTGTTTGGGAGAAAATAGGGACGAAACCAATCCGCACGGCCGGACCGTGTGAGACCACACAGCCATGTGGAGTGAACGTGTGAAAGCCACACGGGCCGTTCGACTGTTTGTGGTGGATATTTGTGTCATTTTCCCACTCGAACTCTATAAGTGATCTCCCCAACACCTATATAAAGGACCCAAAGGTGTACGAAAATTCATTCATCTATACAACATACAACACATCAAAATACATAGGAACACAAGATCAAAGATCTTCTGAGTGAGGAGGGCTAGGTTATGAAGAACACCACAAGGCCTTTCACATCTACGGAAGAACAAGAGGTTCGAAGGCTTAGAAGGAAGATACATCCTGACAAGAAGTGGTTTTCTTTCTTAGTTTAGTTGTCTGGTTTGCGCTTAAACGATGTCACAATGTTGATTCCAAGTTTGTCTATGAATTTGTTATCAATGTTTGGCTAATCTTTCAGTGTCTTAGGGTATAATAAAAGCGTGGATTAATGTTAAATCTTGATTAATTATTTTCTTAATTGATTCATGTGTTCTATTTTATGAATTCGAGGGCTTATTCTTAATTGCTTTTCTTTCGATCAATAATTAGCATGTCATATTTGTTAGTGCGAAATTCGAAATTTTAACAATGACGAAAAATCGAATTGAGGACATAAACGGGTGTAACGAAAGTGGGGAGACCTACAATTGTTTATGGGGAGACATTCAATTCATAGATCTTTTGGGAGTTAATAATAGTTGTAACAAGTCGGAGATCTACAATTGTTATTAATATCTTGTTTATGCACCACCCGGGGAGAGGGAATAGACTAGCTTAGGAATTGAACCCATAGAATTGCATGAATTATTTTTGTTAAACATTAATTGGATTTAATATTGAAGAATCATGTTGAGATTATGTGTTTAAGGTTGCTTTAAGTAGTTGTTGAAAATACTTGTGGGGTTCGGAAATCTATTTCTTTTTATTTTTATTTTTGATTTTTCTAAAACTTGAGATTCACTCGCTTCAATAAAATTGGAATGCAATGTATTATAGCCTAAGTGTTTCGTAGTCAATCCCTGAGGAATATGACCTTGCTTGCCATTATCCTATAACCTACATTGTACACTTGTAGTAATCCAAAATATTTTTGGCGAACACCTTTCCAGCTAAGTCTGCTTTGACCATATCAATCTCAGCCTTCACCTCTTTATTCTCAACATCTATGTGACTAAGAGTACTAAGCTCTTCAGTCAGCTGTGAATTTTGGCTTTTGTTCTGCTTGTTTACCCCATATTATTTTACTTAATTTGCTCGAGGACGAGCAATGCTTTAAGTTTGGGGGATTTTGATACCTGTAAAATATACGTGCATTTAGGTGCTTAAAATGGTATATAATTGGTACATTTGCTTGCATATTTAGTGTGTTTTACTTAGTTTCCTTAGAAGGGCATGATACTGCGTATTCTTCTAACGTTTTATAGGAAACGAAGCTTAATTGAGAAGATATCAGTTGGAAGGCCCGGATAAGATTGACAAGTGCAAAGAGAGGATCAAAAAGACGAAAAAACTAGACAAAAACCAGTCACACGATTGGACCGTGTGGGACCACACGGCGGTGTGACCTGCCCGTGTGAAGATACATGTCTATGTGAAGTGTTTGGGAGAAAATAGGGACGAACCCAAGCCGCACGGCCGGACCGTGTGAGACCACACGGCCATGTGGAGTGATCGTGTGAAAGCCACACGGGCCGTGCGACTGTTTGTGGTGGATATTTGTGTCCTTTTCCCACTCGAACTCTATAAGTGATCTCCCCAGCACCTATATAAAAGACCCAAGGGCTGTACGAAAATTCATTCATCTATACAACATACAACACATCAAAATACATAGGAACACAAGATCAAAGATCTTCTGAGTGAGGAGGGCTAGGTTACGAAGAACACCACAAGGCCTTTCACATCTACGGAAGAACAAGAGGTTCGAAGGCTTGGAAGGAAGATACATCCTGACAAGAAGTGGTTTTCTTTCTTAGTTTAGTTGTCTGGTTTGTGCTTAAACGATGTCACAATGTTGATTCCAAGTTTGTCTATGAATTTGTTATCAATGTTTGGCTAATCTTTGGTCTTAGGGTATAATAAAAGCGTGGATTAATGTTAAATCTTGATTAATTATTTTCTTAATTGATTCATGTGTTCTATTTTATGAATTCGAGGGCTTATTCTTAATTGCTTTTCTTCTGATCAATAATTAGCATGTCATATTTGTTAGTGCGAAATTCGAAATTTTAACAATGACGAAAATCGAATTCAGACATAAACGGTGTAACGAGTCAGAGACCTACAATTGTTTATGGGGAGACATTCAATTCATAGATCTTTTGGGAGTTAATAATAGTTGTAACAAGTCAGGAGATCTACAATTGTTATTAATATACTGTTTATGCACCACCCGGGAGAGGGAATAGACTAGCTTAGGAATTGAACCCATAGAATTGCATGAATTATTTTTGTTAAACATTAATTGGATTTAATATTGAAGAATCATGTTGAGATTATGTGTTTAAGGTTGCTTTCGTAGTTGTTGAAAATACTTGTGGGGTTCGGAAATCTATTTCTTTTTATTTTTATTTTTGATTTTTCTAAAACTTGAGATTCACTCGCTTCAATAAAATTGGAATGCAATGTATTATAGCCTTTAAGTGTTTCGTAGTCAATCCCGAGGAATATGACCTTGCTTGCCATTATCCTATAACCTACATTGTACACTTGTAGTAATCCAAAATATTTTTGGCGAACACCTTTCCTAAGTACCTAAGTTTGACCATATCAATCTCGGCCTTCACCTCTTTATTCTCAACATCTATGTGACTAAGAGTACTAAGCTCTTGATCATTTGTGAATTTTGGCTTTTGTTTCGCTTGTTTACCCCATATTATTTTACTTAATTTGCTCGAGGACGAGCAATGCTTTAAGTTTGGGGGATTTTGATACTGTAAAATATACGTGCATTTAGGTGCTTAAAATGGTATATAATTGGTACATTTGCTTGCATATTTAGTGTGTTTTACTTAGTTTCCTTAGAAGGGCATGATACTGCGTATTCTTCTAACGTTTTATAGGAAACGAAGGTTAATTGAGAAGATATCAGTTGGAAGGCCGGATAAGATTGACAAGTGCAAAGAGAGGATCAAAAAGACGAAAAAACTAGACAAAAACCAGTCACACGATTGGGCCGTGTGGGACCCACGGCGGTGTGACTGCCCGTGTGAAGATACATGTCTATGTGAAGTGTTTGGGAGAAAATAGGGACGAACCCAAGCCGCACGGCCGGACCGTGTGAGACCACACGCCCATGTGGAGTGATCGTGTGAAAGCCACACGGGCCGTGCGACTGTTTGTGGTGGATATTTGTGTCCTTTTCCCACTCGAACTCTATAAGTGATCTCCCCAGCACCTATATAAAAGACCCAAGGGCTGTACGAAAATTCATTCATCTATACAACATACAACACATCAAAATACATAGGAACACAAGATCAAAGATCTTCTGAGTGAGGAGGGCTAGGTTACGAAGAACACCACAAGGCCTTTCACATCTACGGAAGAACAAGAGGTTCGAAGGCTTGGAAGGAAGATACATCCTGACAAGAAGTGGTTTTCTTTCTTAGTTTAGTTGTCTGGTTTGTGCTTAAACGATGTCACAATGTTGATTCCAAGTTTGTCTATGAATTTGTTATCAATGTTTGGCTAATCTTTCGGGTCTTAGGGTATAATAAAAACTGTGGATTAATGTTAAATCTTGATTAATTATTTTCTTAATTGATTCATGTGTTCTATTTTATGAATTCGAGGGCTTATTCTTAATTGCTTTTCTTCTGATCAATAATTAGCATGTCATATTTGTTAGTGCGAAATTCGAAATTTTAACAATGACGAAAATCGAATTCAGACATAAACGGGTGTAACGAGTCAGGAGACCTACAATTGTTTATGGGGAGACATTCAATTCATAGATCTTTTGGGAGTTAATAATAGTTGTAACAAGTCGGAGATCTACAATTGTTATTAATATCTTTGTTTATGCACCACAGGGAGAGGGAATAGACTAGCTTAGGAATTGAACCCATAGAATTGCATGAATTATTTTTGTTAAACATTAATTGGATTTAATATTTAAGAATCATGTTGAGATTATGTGTTTAAGGTTGCTTTCGTAGTTGTTGAAAATACTTGTGGTGTTCGGAAATCTATTTCTTTTTATTTTTATTTTTGATTTTTCTAAAACTTGAGATTCACTCGCTTCAATAAAATTGGAATGCAATGTATTATATCCTAAGTGTTTCGTAGTCAATCCCTGAGGAATATGACCTTGCTTGCCATTATCCTATAACCTATATTGTACACTTGTAGTAATCCAAAATATTTTTGGCGAACACCTTTCCAGCTAAGTCTGCTTTGACCATATCAATCTCAGCCTTCACCTCTTTATTCTCAACATCTATGTGACTAAGAGTACTAAGCTCTTCAGTCAGCTGTGAATTTTGGCTTTTGTTCTGCTTGTTTACCCCATATTATTTTACTTAATTTGCTCGAGGACGAGCAATGCTTTAAGTTTGGGGATTTTGATACTGTAAAATATACGTGCATTTAGGTGCTTAAAATGGTATATAATTGGTACATTTGCTTGCATATTTAGTGTGTTTTACTTAGTTTCCTTAGAAGGGCATGATACTGCGTATTCTTCTAACGTTTTATAGGAAACGAAGGTTAATTGAGAAGATATCGGTTGGAAGGCCGGATAAGATTGACAAGTGCAAAGAGAGGATCAAAAAGACGAAAAAAACTAGACAAAAAACCGATCACACGATTGGACCGTGTGGGACCACGGCGGTGTGACCTGCCCGTGTGAAGATACATGTCTATGTGAAGTGTTTGGGAGAAAATAGGGACGAACCCAAGCCGCACGGCCGGACCGTGTGAGACCACACGCCCATGTGGAGTGATCGTGTGAAAGCCACACGGGCCGTGCATGCTTTTGTGGTGGATATTTGTGTCCTTTTCCCACTCGAACTCTATAAGTGATCTCCCCAGCACCTATATAAAAGACCCAAGGGCTGTACGAAAATTCATTCATCTATACAACATACAACACATCAAAATACATAGGAACACAAGATCAAAGATCTTCTGAGTGATGAGGGCTAGGTTACGAAGAACACCACAAGACCTTTCACATCTACGGAAGAACAAGAGGTTCGAAGGCTTGGAAAGAAGATACATCCTGACAAGAAGTGGTTTTCTTTCTTAGTTTAGTTGTCTGGTTTGTGCTTAAACGATGTCACAATGTTGATTCCAAGTTTGTCTATGAATTTGTTATCAATGTTTGGCTAATCTTTCGGGTCTTAGGGTATAATAAAAACTGTGGATTAATGTTAAATCTTGATTAATTATTTTCTTAATTGATTCATGTGTTCTATTTTATGAATTCGAGTGCTTATTCTTAATTGCTTTTCTTCTGATCAATAATTAGCATGTCATATTTGTTAGTGCGAAATTCGGAATTTTAACAATGACGAAAATCGAATTCAGACATAAACGGGTGTAACGAGTCAGGAGACCTACAATTGTTTATGGGGAGACATTCAATTCATAGATCTTTTGGGAGTTAATAATAGTTGTAACAAGTCAGGAGATCTACAATTGTTATTAATATACTGTTTATGCACCACCCGGGAGAGGGAATAGACTAGCTTAGGAATTGAACCCATAGAATTGCATGAATTAATTTTGTTAAACATTAATTGGATTTAATATTGAAGAATCATGTTGAGATTATGTGTTTAAGGTTGCTTTCGTAGTTGTTGAAAATACTTGTGGGGTTCGCAAATCTATTTCTTTTTATTTTTATTTTTGATTTTTCTAAAACTTGAGATTCACTCGCTTCAATAAAATTGGAATGCAATGTATTATAGCCTAAGTGTTTCGTAGTCAATCCCTGAGGAATATGACATTGCTTGCCATTATCCTATAACCTACATTGTACACTTGTAGTAATCCAAAATATTTTTGGCGAACACCTTTCCAGCTAAGTCTGCTTTGACCATATCAATCTCAGCCTTCACCTCTTTATTCTCAACATCTATGTGACTAAGAGTACTAAGCTCTTCAGTCAGCTGTGAATTTTGGCTTTTGTTCTGCTTGTTTACCCGTATTATTTTACTTAATTTGTTCGAGGACGAGCAATGCTTTAAGTTTGGGGATTTTGATACTGTAAAATATACGTGCATTTAGGTGCTTAAAATGGTATATAATTGGTACATTTGCTTGCATATTTAGTGTGTTTTACTTAGTTTCCTTAGAAGGGCATGATACTGCGTATTTTCTAACGTTTTATAGGAAACGAAGCTTAATTGAGAAGATATCAGTTGGAAGGCCCGGATAAGATTGACAAGTGCAAAGAGAGGATCAAAAAGACGAAAAAACTAGACAAAAATCCACACGATTGGACCGTGTGGGACCACACGGCGGTGTGACCTGACCCGTGTGAAGATACATGTCTATGTGAAGTGTTTGGGAGAAAATAGGGACGAACCCAAGCCGTACGGCCGGACCGTGTGAGACCACACGGCCATGTGGAGTGATCGTGTGAAAGCCACATGGGCCGTGCGACTGTTTGTGGTGGATATTTGTGTCCTTTTCCCACTCGAACTCTATAAGTGATCTCCCCAGCACCTATATAAAAGACCCAAGGGCTGTACGAAAATTCATTCATCTATACAACATACAACACATCAAAATACATAGGAACACAAGATCAAAGATCTTCGAGTGAGAGGGCTAGGTTACGAAGAACACCACAAGGCCTTTCACATCTACGGAAGAACAAGAGGTTCGAAGGCTTGGAAGGAAGATACATCCTGACAAGAAGTGGTTTTCTTTCTTAGTTTAGTTGTTTGGTTTGTGCTTAAACGATGTCACAATGTTGATTCCAAGTTTGTCTATGAATTTGTTATCAATGTTTGGCTAATCTTTGGTCTTAGGGTATAATAAAAACTGTGGATTAATGTTAAATCTTGATTAATTATTTTCTTAATTGATTCATGTGTTCTATTTTATGAATTCGAGTGCTTATTCTTAATTGCTTTTCTTCTGATCAATAATTAGCATGTCATATTTGTTAGTGCGAAATTTGAATTTTAACAATGACGAAAATCAATTCGGACATAAACGGGTGTAACGAGTCGGGGAGACCTACAATTGTTTATGGGGAGACATTCAATTCATAGATCTTTTGGGAGTTAATAATAGTTGTAACAAGTCAGGAGATCTACAATTGTTATTAATATACTGTTTATGCACCACCCGGGAGAGGGAATAGACTTGTTACATGAAAAAAAAGAGTCTAGAGTCGAGTTGGGTCGTTTGTAAAACTGTAAAACTACATGACTAAGTGAATTTGTTGAATATGAGTTGAACGGTCAAAAGAGTATGTGTTTGAGCTGTGAGCTATTCTTCTTTCCATTAATTCCATCTATATGCTTAACTCTGTTGATTTATTTGGGGATGATTTATGCGGTTGAGTATTTCGTGTATGATCCCACTGGATTTTAGAACTTGTCTGAACACTAGTCGAGGCAAAATCCTAGGTGAAGTAACATTAAGGAAGTGATTTAGGCCATCTTTGAACAAGCTAGAGCCAAAAATGGCTACCTTTATATTGTATATTTTCCCTAATGTCCCTCTTTGAGCCTTGTAAACCCGTTGCTTTGATAAACAATCTAATACCCAGAGCCTACATGTGAAAAAATCCTAATTACCCATCACTTACACACAAAAAGTATAGAAAATTGTTGAAGGTTGAGGAGGGTATGATGAACAAGGTATGTGTTTAATTGCATGAATGTGAATATATCTGAGCAGCAATCTAAGCAAGGACCCTATCGCGCTCATTATCATATTCCACTCGCTGAGCCCGATAGCGCTGCTTTGCCTGAAAAGCCATGGCTAAATGGCGATGCGCTCGCCGCATTTCCCGCATCTATAGATAGTACTCATGCATCGGGTCAGCCTGAAATTTGGAAGGGTGAGACTGCTCGATAGCCAAAGAGGAAGTACCCTCAACATGATGGGAATGGGACGGTGCATCTGATGCAGCAGAAGCGGGGGGCGCGAGCGAGGTCGATAATGTATCCCTCGCCCGAGGCTCAAGTATACCATCCGTGGTGTCCTCATAGGCCGCAATGGTGGCCAAGTCCATTGGCCTCTTAGGGCGCTCCAAGGGCTCATTCTGCCCCGAAATAATACCCTCGTCCATACTCAAGTGCAAATTAGTCCTGGCATGCACACGCCCCCAGTACCGCGCTGGCGAACGGCCTGGTGAATGGAGGCATCGATAATCACTGCGGCATCTAATCGGATGTCGTGTATGATAGCATAGAGCAACCGGGCATGAGGCGTGACATCACTAAGATGATGGTCGACATCAAATTATGGCGAGATAAAGTGGTACCATGCACGACCATAGGGACTTAGTGTCGTTTGGGAAAAAACAGTGCACCGCACGGCTCGGCGGTGCCATTGAGTGCCTGGGGGCGAGAGGGCCTGGACAATCATATCGAGATCCGCTCGCTTTGAAAAGAAAATCGTATCTTGTCGGTGATCAACCTCGGTAAATAATAGTACTATCATATCGCCTCAAGGGTGCAAGTGACTCACATTCCACGTGGGAATACCTCTGTCGGATCCTCATTGGGATCAGTAGCGTTGGCATAAAATTCCTTAATAAGCACCGGTGCTAATGGTGGAGGTGATGTACACAACTTTTTCCAATGTCGCTCTTGGACCATGTGCTGGAGATGACCGTCTTGCGGCCCAGGTTGCAATTTGTGCTCGGTATTTATCCCCCGAGTCATTAATTTGCCAAAAAAACTTGTTTGTGCCGCCTCGCTAACAAATCTCTCGGTGTGGTAATCCTCAGAGATGGATGCCTTTTGCTTGTCCTTACCCTTTCTCATGCTCCTTCCCATGATGATTGTCTAGAAAAATAAACACCAAAACATAACCCGTGGAAACATGAAACTCAGTGAGGGTGAAAAATCAACAAGCAAGGTAGTTAGAAAAATGCACCCAAGTGTATGAAGTAGCGTCATGTCGAGACTACAAGCATAATCATGCAAGATGGCACTCAACAATGTGAAAATATCATAGGGGCATTTTATCAAACACCTTGTACGCATGAAATTGGGAGAAAATGATAAATGCAACTGTAGTACAAATCAATCCCAAAAATTCAACACTCAAACCTAGTTCTAACATGATCAATCAAACCACAATCCACAATTCAACAACATAGAGCTCAACACCACCACAATGTATTAACACAAAATAGAGAATTGGGTATAACCATGGGGTAGGGTTAAGGAAGTAACAAACTTACCAAGTGATGAGTGGTGAAGATGAGGGTGATGTATGGGATGCTAGAGTACTTCCTTGTGGAGAGGGGAGGGAATTTGTGGGAATTTTTGGTGGAATTTTCTTGTGCCTGTCGAGTTCAAAGAGAAGAAGAGGGTGTGTTTTGTGTTTTAAAACTAAGGGCTGGGGCATGTTATAAAAGTGGTGGTCGGGCGCGCTGCGGCGCGCCTCTATGGGCTTTGCATTACGCCATATGAATTCTGCCATGTACTAAATTAAGGGGGCCACTGCGGTGCCCCCATCTTGCTAGCAAAGAAGCACTGGCATACCTGAAGAGATTTTCACCTACCGCATGTTGCAACTGCTGTTTAGGACCCGTGCCGCCCAAGTTTTTCTGTCATAGCATGTCTCTCACGTTTAAAAATAAAGGGTCGGGATATGATTCAACTTGCTACTCTTAAAAATGCAAAAAAACGACTATGATGCACTTAAAACAAAAAACAACTAATCAACTTTACTAACACTACTAAAGCAATAAAATGGGCTTAGGTTGCCTCCCAAGAAGCACTATTTACAGTCTTCAGCCAGACTTTGTCAGATCATCACGAATCCGCGTCTCCTAGCAGGAGATTAAGGATTCCGGGCTTCGCACCAAAATAGTGTTTTAACCTCTGCCTATTAACCTGAAATGTGTTGCCATCTTTACACCGCAACTCAATATCACCAAATGGCGAAACAAGCTCGATGACAAACGCTCCAGACCATGTCGATTACAGTTTTCTCTGGAATAATTTCAACCGAGAATTAAATAATAATACCTGCTGGCCCAGGAGAAATTCGCGCCTCAAGATCATTTTATCATGCCATTTTTTGTCTTTTCTTTGTATACTTTGGCAGTCTCATAGGCCTCATTCTGGAATTCCTCCATCTCATCAAGTTGCAATAGCCTATTCTCACCCACTGCCTTCAAGTCAAAATTCAGTTTATGTTAGGAAATTTATCTTGTAGATTTTGATGATACCATGTAAAACTTAAACTAGAAAGTTGGCACCCCATTTTCCTTGTAATTTGCATTGTAATAGATAGGGCTGGAAAAGCTGAGTCAAGTCAGCTATGCCAAGAAATACAAGAAGTCAACTGCGGACTAAATTGAAAACTCTGCTGTGTGTCAGCTGAGTATGGCCAAGAAGGAAGTCAAGGACTTGACTGAAGGTGTGTCAGGTGAGGAACAACTGTAAGAAGTGTCAGTCAAGCTAGCTCAAGAAGCCAAGTCTCAAGTTGAAGTGACAGTTGAGTCATCCAATGACTGGAAGCTGACTCAAGTCACCTGGGGTAAAGACAGCAGTCTAGTCAAGACAATTGACTTAGATCTATTGAATAAAGTCAAGAATGTTACTCAGAATAGTAAGCTGTTAGGTGTAAAGTGTTAGTCCCAGTTTTGTGCAAAAGGAATAAACCAATGGGAAGCACTGCACCGTGTGTCAGAAAGTCTGAAATGCTACAAGACATTTAATGAGAGGAAATGTAAACATCAAGGACTGCAGACAAGACAATCCAACGATCATAAGTGACTTTTAAAATTAGCCTATCTCTTCAACGGGCAAAATTTCAAAACTTCACTATAAAAGGCTGAGGAATTTACTGAGAAAAAGGTTACCTGAACCACGAACAAGCAAGCAACATTCAAGCAATTAACCTGAAAAATTCTCAAGTATATTCAAGCAAATCCACAAGCCTGAAACTCAAAGGAAATCGATCCAACACAAAGTTGTGAAGGAAAGACAACTTCAAATCTTTTGAAGAGGAAACTTTTGAAGAATCAAAAGGAGTCTACTTTCCAAGGAGGATTGTAGGAAGGTTCAAGGTCGAACCAGTATCAAGTTATTGGAGGATTTCAGGATCAAATCCAAGAGCTTGAGAAGTGAGCTGAAGTAGCAAGGCAGCTGTCCTGTGACGAATATGAGTTGCAAGAGAAGCCAACTGTGTGACCAAGGCTATCTCTAGACTGTTCACCACGTTGTAAACTGATCTGTTACATAGTGGATTCCTCCAAGAGTTGGAGAAGAGAGGATTAGAAGAATTACACCATCTTTGAACCTCTATAAAAATTAACTGTGTCATTTATTTTTCAGCACATTTACATTTCTGCATACTTACATCATATCTACTCATAAAATTCATATTTGCTATCCAACTGATTAAGAATCAAGTGTTAAAACAGGCTTAAAACAATTCAAAGGGTGTTAAGTCTTCCGCTGATAAAACCATTACAGCCTAGTTAAAGTTTAGGTTAAACAGCCGAGTTATTCTATCAACAGCTCCATCGAGTATGTTGAGTGGCTAACTTAGCTGAATAACCAACTTAGCTGTCCCTCAAGGACACATCTGTTTGAGTTAAATCTGTACTAATTCTAAAAGGACTAAAATCATAAAGTTGTTAATGTTTATTCAACCCCCTCTCTAAACCTTACTCACACCCCTTGGGACCTACAAGTGGTATCAGAGCGGTTAGTTCATTGAGCCTTCCGCGCTGGTTACTGAACTAGATCTCTATATTTTCAAAAAGGTTTTAAACACTTGCATTTTCAAAATCTTTCATTTTAAGCAAAGTTATTATCATGGAAGCAAATCTAACATGCATTCCTATGTTCACTGTTGAAGAGTTTGATAATTGGAAAATTCGTATGCAGGCTCATCTATCTGCTCTACACGATGAAATGTGGCTTGTGATAGAGGATGGGCCACCGCAAATAATAAAAGTGAACACGACTGCAATAAGAGCAGCTGCAGCTGAAGGAGAGGAAGTTGTTGCTGAAGCAAGACCAGCCATGGTTGAAAAACCAAGTACTGAGTGGACAAATGAAGATAGGAAGAGATACAACTTGGACAATGTGGCCAGGGACATACTCTACAAGACTTTGGACAAAGCAATATTCAACAAAGTCAAATCTTGCAAATCTGCAAAAGAAATCTGGAATAAATTGACTCTAATTTGTGAAGGATCAGAACAAATTAAAGAAAATAAATTGTCTCATTCTTTGTTCAAAAATTTGAAAATTTCAAAATATTTGCAGGTGAAACCATGGACCAGCTGGATGCCAGATTCACTGAAATCACAAATGAGCTTGCTCTTGGGAAGGAATACACACAAAAAGAGATGTGCATGAAGATTCTAAGGAGCCTCCCGGCTGAATGGAAAATGAAGACTATGGCTCTGAGACATTCCATAGACCTCTCAAGAACATCTAATCATGAGCTATTCTGAGACCTCAAAGCCTATAAGTTTGGTGAGAAAGAAAAGAGCAAGAGGAGACAATTGTACCCAAGACAACTGAAAGAGAGTTGAACCAAAGAAAGGCATAGACCAGGAGGAGATTGTCTTAATGGTTAAAAGATTCAACAAATTCTTCAATAAGAACTATAAAAGAAACAAGGGTGAAACCTCCAGGAGACATTCAGCTCCCTCTGAGTCAAGGAAAGATAGGCCACCCAAGAGAGCTGAGCACCAAAGGGTTGAATATCAGAGAGCTGATAACCCAAGAACAGAATGAGCTGATCAAATAGCTGAGAACCTGTGTTGGAATTGCAGACAACCAGGACATTTTTTGATTGATTGTTCTATCCACGATCAACAAATATAGGAATGAAGAAGAAAGAAAACTTTTGAGAGAAAGAAGACATGAAAAGAAGAAAGCCATGTTGGCTGCTTTGAGAGACTGCTGAGACAGCCAAGTCTAAAGAAGCAGCAGACTCAGAGAGTAGTGAAGCTAACTACTCAAGTGACTCTGAAGAAGAGGCCATGATCTGCCTTATGGCTAAAGAACAAGATCAACCAGATCAAGAAGATGAGACACACTCTAACTCATCTCATTCTGATTCAAGTGATAGTGATTGTGATACACACACTTCATCACTCACTGATCTTTATGATTCATTAGGCAAAATGATGAAAGATTTTAAGCACATAAAATCCTCGCACACAATTCTAAATGAGGAAAACGACCAACTTAAAAGCAAAACTCACGGTGACTAAAGAGTTGAGTACTCTGAGTAACATAGCCGATGAGAACACAAAGCTGAAGGCTGAGAATGCCAAGATCATAGCATAGTTAATTGCTATAGAAAAGGGGAAAAAAGATCTCAAAAATGTGATTGCCTCATTACAAAGGCATCCAAATCATTGGATGACCTTATCATGAGTCAAAAGATATGGAGATAAAAACAGGCATAAGATTTAATTCCTTTGTGCACAGTCAAACTCCAAGAGTGATTTTGGAAAAAGGATCTTCAAGCAATGAAACATCTCAAAAATCCAAAACACCAAATGTTACACCCACATTCACTCCTAAGCACAATCACAAACAAACTGGCCTTAAATATAAAGAGAAAGGAAAACAGCAAGTTGAGTATGCTGAGAGGACAGCTGAGAAGAAATCCAGCCGAGTTCCTCAGCAAACTCCAAACAGAAAATACTCTGTAAAAAGCAAACAGAGCGACCAAAAACCCCAGAAGTTTCATCAGAGAAACACACATGATGGGAATGGTAGAAACTATCGAAACTATGATGATTGGAACAATGTGAAACATCAGCAAAGACCTATGGAATACAAGCCCAGATGGCAAAGACCTAAAACTCAGCAAAGGTCATTCCAAAGGCAAAAGAGCTATTATCAGCACACATATGCACCCAGGCACTACACTCAGAAATATCACAACAATTATCCCAAGAAAGCAATTGCTAAAACACACACACATGCATACAGACAAAAGAGACAGTTGTATGAACCTAAAACCCCCAAGCAATTTGCTAATGTGCACAATGATTATGGCACTGATAGATGGCAACCTCTTAGAGTCAAGACCTTTGGCTATAGGTTGGTTGGATCATCTTATAGCACTAACCCTTTAGGACCCAGGCAAGTATGGGTACCTAAAAGCTAATTTTCTTGATTGCAGGTTCAAGGAACAGCTGAGTGCCAAGGAACCTGGTACATGGATAGTGGTTGTATCAATGAAGACTATGACGAATTCTTCTAAGGGTGAAACCAATGATGAAACCAGAAATTTTATGTAAGGGGCCCAAATTAACATTAATATAAAAATTAAATATAATTCAACAGCTTAAAAAATATTGATTTTGATAGAGTCAATGTTCTAATTCAGTTACATCTTAATATTCAAATAATATATAACAAAGTACAACTACATCAGTATATCATAATATTTCTATTCTATTATTTATAGTTTGAAATTGTTGCATAATGGTTTTATTGCTAATTTTTCGAAGTATATCTATTTCAATGTATATTACCAAAATTTGAGTTTTGCTTATGACAGAGTAAAAGAAAAGGTACAATATTTTGAGAAAGGGGGAAAATGATTGAGACTAAAAAAAATTTAAGTTTCACAAATGGAACGGGAAAAGAATTATGAATGAATTGAATGTTTGTTTTATTTTCCATATTTTACGTATTTTTAAGGTTATAAAGTAAAATTATAAAAAAATACCTCTGGATTTTCTCCAAATTTCGGGGGCGAGTGCTCCCCTTGGCCCTAGTGTGGCCACGTCCACTAGGTGAAACACTCTATTCATGAAGTCTATGGGGCTCTTTGGTGCATTAGACAACTCAAATGGCATCACTACAAACTCATAGTGACTGTAATAAGTTCTAAATGCCGTTTATGGAATATCACACTCTTTTATCTTTAGTGTTAGAAAAATTTATGTTTAGATTTTGATGGTACCATATAAAACTTAGATTAGGAAGTTGGCACCCCATTTTCTATGTAATTCAATTTTGTAATAGATAGAAATTTGAATAAGTTGAGTTAAGGTTAACTAAGTTGAAGATTACAAGAGTCGACTGAAGATCGAAGAGCAGACCCAGCTGTGTGAAGCCAAATGAAGACTCAGTCAAGTGATAGAAAAGTTGTCTCAGTCAGCTGACTGACAGCTAAGTTATTCCAAAATGATTGGAATCCAATGTCAAAGGGGTATGCAGCAGACAAGATTTGAAGAAAGATGAAAGAGATTCGTTGTCAACACAAGTCAAGGTTTTTCTTGGAAATAGGCCCATGTCAGTTTGCCCAAAATAAAAACATTTTTCTTTGAAAAGAGTGCATAAAGCAAGGAACCAATGAGATGTACCTGAAAACCTATAGAGACTATGGAAAGACTGTAAAGCATTTAATTCATGGTACGATCCACATCAATGCTGCAAGACAAGACAAGCCAACAACCTACAAGTGTGATTTGAAATGTGTGCCTATCTCTTCAACGGACATAATTTCAAATCTACACTATAAAAGGCCAAGGAAGCAAGTGAGACGGTTACGAATTTTATAAGACTATCAAACATTCAAGCAAACAATAACCTGCAAATTCTCTCATATCCTCAAGCCTAATTTCGAAGGAACTAAATCCAACACATTCAGTGAAGGAAAGATTACTTCACCAATTGAAGAGGAAATTTTGTTTAAAGAATGAAAGGGGTCTACTCTCCAAGATTGAAGGAGAAGTAGTAAGGTTCAAGTTCGAACCAGAGGCTTTAGACTCGTTGGAGGGTTGTGTGAACAAATCCAAGAGTTTGAAGAAGCTGAAGTAGCAAGACAACTGTTTTGTGTAGAAACTGAGTTCTAGGAGCAGCTGGCTATGTGATCGAAGCTGACTCGGACTGTTGACCGCTTTGTAACTAAGATCTTGTTACTTAGTGGATTCCTCCAGGAGTTGGAGAAGAGTGGATTAGAGGAATTACCCATCCTCGAACCACTATAAAATTTGCTTGTGTCTTATTTATTTCAGCACATTTAATTCTTGCACTTATTTTATATCGCTACTAAGTTATAATTGTTGAACTCGATTATAACAATTGCTAAAACAAGTGTTGTAAAAAGCGTTTAAAATCATAAGGGTCAAATGTCTTCCATTGAACAAAACCAAATCAATCGATATTCTAAGTGTTATTTAAAGAAAGCGGCTAAGTTATACTATCAACGGCTCAATCGAGTGCGTTGAGTGGGTAACTTTGCTAAGTAAGCAACTAGATGTCCTCAAAGGACTAAATTGATTTGAGTTAACTCACGAAAATGTTTTAAAAGGACTAAATCGAAAAGTTGGTAAGGTTTATTCAACCCCTTTTCTAAACCTTACACATCACCCCTTGGGACCTACATTTAGTTGGTGATATACATATCTCAAATAAATCTTGGAGAACACACTAGCTCCTCAAAGTTGATTGAATAAATCTTCGATCCTTGGCAACATATACTAATTCCTCACTGTAAGTCGATTCAACTCTTTGTAATCGATGCATATGCGTGCCCCAAGGTGACACATTTGGGCAAATAAATCCTATCTCCAGCAATTCTTGTATTTGAACATTTAGCTCCTGCAATTCCTTCGGCGCCATCCGATAGGATTCCATAGATACTGGTGTCGCTCTAGGTACCAAATAGATGGAAAACTCCACTTGTCAATTTGGTGGTACTCCTGGTAACTCTTCGGGAAAGACATCCACAAATTCCCAGACTGTAGAAATATCATTTGGTGTCAACTCAGTTGTTAGAATTCCAACAAATTCATCAAATACCCTTAACAATTTCCTTTCTTCAGCAAGGTCAATGCATTCATTGTTGATATAACTCTGGGTATAATCCTAGTCTTAGTTCCGTAAAATATTATTTCTTCTTCTCTGGGCAAACATAGTGTTACTTCCTTCTCCTGATACTGGATGTCAGCTTGATATTTACTAAGCCAATCCATACCAAATATTATATCAAAGTCCTTCGTACCAATCACATACAAATTAGCTTTAAGATCATTTCCCCCCATGTCAACGTCTACATCCTTAATGACTGAATCAGTGAAAATCATCTTACCAGAAGGAAAACTAATCTCAAGAGGTTCGTCGATCCTAATATTACTATGTCTAATCATATTATGAAATCTCGAAGAGATAAATAAGTGTGGGCACCCGTGTCAAATAATATGAAAGTAAGTATTCCAAATATATTTAACATATCTAACATCACACCCGGGTTATAATCATCTACACCCTAGGTCATAGCATATACTAGGGCATGTACTCCAGAGCCTTTCCCTTTCCTCCCCTGCTCCCGAGAAGGACAATCCCACGATGAATGCCCTGGCATTTTGCACCCAATAATATTTATTCTGTCCTAAAAGACACTCCCCATTCTGATTCTTCCAGCATTTTGCGCACAACAGTTTAATAGTTTGGGGTTTAGGCCTTGATCTCATTTTGGTTCTTGCCCGTTTATTCTGATTTCCCTTCTTGTCCCGATTTCCACTCTGGTTTGTTTCCACAAACTCTTTGTTTGTTGCCGGTCTAACTCCTGACTAGCAGCAATCTTCTGAGCACGAAACATTGTCTCTGCATATGATAGTATTTAATGGCTTGCCACAATATGACATATCCTCGGCTGTAAGCCCGCTCAAAACCTCAACGCCTGCTTACGGTTTGTGTCCACCATGTGTTCCACAACAAAACTTATTTGATTGAACTTGCTCTCGTACAGCAACTGTCATTTCCTCTTTTTTAAGTCCCAAAATTCCCACTCCATATATTCATGGTAGTGTTTGGGGCAGTATTTCTCCATCAGTATTTCTTTAAACCCTTCCAAAGTCAGGGTTGTTCGTGCCTCAGCAAGCCTCAATCGTTAGTAACTCATTGTAATACCCGAGCCCCATACTGCTCACTGGCTAATATAGTTCATGGATAACATGTTGTTTATGTGCTATTTGCATGATCTGATTATTTTATATGGCATGGCTAGTTTTATAATTTTAGAACTCGCTTATAGTGATTAGTCGTTGGATTACTAATTTAAGTACTTGAACAAATGGTATTTAGTTTTCAGATTATTAGATGCTAGCTATTAAGTTACACGTGGTAGCTATTCAAAGAGTTACAAGATTACACGTGGTAAATTTTGGGATGAAAGGTGGCAACAATGTGTGTATTGAGAAATCTAAAATGCGAACAAATTTATTGAACGAATTAATGTAACATATAATTGAGAACCTGACAGTAAGATGATATATTATCTTGGATTAATAGTTTTATTAAAATAATAAAAATAATAATAATATAATAATAATTGCAAAAAAAGGAGAGCAAGATAAAACCATGACTAAGAAATAAGGCAGGGCCTTAGTAAAAATATCAAATAGAAAAATATACTAATCATATCTTTAAGTATAAATAACTTATATATGTAGTTAACATATACTGAGTAAATAAATTAATTAATAGGTATATATAGTCATCACGCCCCAAACGGGACACTTACGGCGGCGATCCACATCTTAAATACAAATAAACCAACAATCTAGACGAATATCAACGAAATCCCAATGGAACAGAGTCAAATAGCAGCGGAAATAAAGAACAAGTACAAGTTACAACTTACAGTCCACAATTATCCAAGTTACATCCCCGAAATTAACTAAAGTTAACAACTTAATAGTCAAAGGGTCCTACGCCCTTCAGTTACAGACCGGAATGAAAAGAAAATAAAAGAGTCCAACAACAAAAACCACAGGTAGCAAGGCCAACAAGCGGGGTATAAGGGCTCAATCCGTGGTCGGTTCAGCATCTTCAATGAAGTCCCCATCTAAAGGTTAGAAAATAGGTGGGGATGAGACAGAAATCTCAGTGGATGGGGTGATCGTGTGCAAGTGTGGCGATATATAGTTAATGCGAGAAATCAGTTATATGAAAACGCGTGAGGTATGATGCATGAATTCACACACAGTCCACAAGTGTGATTCAGACAAGATAGGTAGGATTGCGTATAGAATGTAACGCCAATCCTATGCAAGACAATTAATGGTTGCGTACGGATTTGTAGCGCCAACAATTGCAAAACAAGTAGCGGTTGCGTACGGATTTGTAGCGCCAACCAATGCAAAACAAGTAGCGATTGCGTACGGATTTGTAGCGCCGACCAAACGGGTCCGATAACTCCGGAATCGTGTGGATCAGACGGCGATTTCTTTCGTTCTTCCTTGTAACTCCCCGAGCAAGATGGTCCAAGACCTGTCACCTTATCGCTCCATAGGCAACAAAATCCACACTGGAGCTAGCAAGGCTTGGATTTGTCATAATCATGATTATACCTCAAGTACTACGACCCGCTTCCCTTGGACACTCCGTCCCTCGATTTGCGGGATTAGGGCGATGGGGCGGAAGAGTGGAATAGCAACCGAGTCTGCCGGTTCCATCCCCGACGTATCCATTCGATCGTAAGCTCGACATACCAAGTTGACTCAGGCAGGAAAATAAACACAAGTTCAGGTAGTCAACCAGGCAGTCGAGTATTATTGATTCAGGGAAGCAGTCCAGGAAAATTTTCGAAAATTGCGAGTGGCAATTATGGTGTTGGTGGAGTTATTTGGATGAAAATGATTATCGGAAGGATAAGCAATCTTTGATATCTTGAAAGATTAGGTGGAACATAAGTCCCGTTATAGATTCAAAATCGCAATATGAGGGAAGTCGCCCCCGATCGGGTATTAATCGGTCAAGACGATCCGATAAGTCAAGGGATTTTTGAGAAAATAAAATATTTTAATTAATAATTAAAGTAAGAGGGTCCAGGATTGTTTTAGTAAAAGGAAAATAATTTGAGTTAGGTCCTTGTTAAAAAGAAAATTTACAATTAGCACCGTTTTGTAAAAACCAATACTTTTGGGGTTAAAATTTAATAAATAAATATCCCGACCTTGAAACATTATGAGGTCGGTTCCTAAAATCTCTAAATTGTTCAGAGAATTCAGGTTTTTAAAGTTTTGAGGTCGAGTTTTTATAAAATTCTCACATTGGCCCCAAATTTGTTAAAATTGTCATTTCGTGCCTTAAGTTTAAAATATTCGGAACTCACAAACCGGAAGGGCTTTTAATGTGATTCTAGTTGGAAAATGTCACTAAGGTTAGTGATGTATTGGGACAAAAACCGTTTTAAAAATAAATAAGTTTAGGTCCCTTGAATTTTAAAAATATCATTTTTGTCCCATTTTAAAATAATTGCCTTTAAGGCTTTTAGGGGTCCAATTGTTATGAAATTTGAACCTTGGGTCCAAAATATAATTACGTTATAGTTAAATTAGTATTTCCAGGTGCATGGGCTACATAAGTCCTGGAAATTTCATTTGGGTCCTCAAGTTTAGTCTTTTACACTTTAGTCCCTCAATTTTAGAAAAATTACTTTCCAAGCTCTAAACACTTGGATATTTAGAATACATTTAAAATATGTCATTTCCAGTCCCTTAAGAGTGAAAATTTCAAATTTTAAAACTAAGGTCTGGTATTCAAAAATTGCAAAGTAGCCCTTAAACTTTTAAAATTTTACAATCTAGTCCTTGGGCTTTTAAAGGTTGATTTTATTTATCTTAAAACTCTTAAAACTTTATTAAAATGTCCAAAAGTCATTTTTGAACCTGAGTACAGTCCCAAAATTCAAAATTTGCAGAGGGGTCCTTTATGTTTTATTTTCTTGCAATTTAGTCCACCAACTTTCCATTTTTGCATTTTTAGGTCCAAAATTGAAATTTAATCAATTATGCTCGACTTGTCCAGGTTATAAGTCATCCAAAACATGGATTTCAAAGATCATACACATGCATGTCCAATTCATACAAGAATTCATCACATAGAACATTAAATTGTACATGCATGCACCTAAAGTTCAATAAATAGCAATTTTGAGCAACACTTGAGAAATTTCATGACTTGATACATAAAATTGACATGCAATACATAAATTATATATCTCAAGGGCTCACTGCCTGGAATCGGGCATCTGTTGTTTGCACAAACTTTGCCATAAGTTCTTCCAAGTTAGGCTTTCCTTGGGTCGACTGGAATTCGGGGGGCGTGTGTGCATTAGGATTGGGATTAGGCTGTGGTTGGCCTTGATTACCCCAACTGAAATTAGGATGTTGTCACCATCCTGGATTGTACGTATTACTGAAAGGATTATATTGGAAAGGTCGAGATTGGTTACCTAAATAATCCACGCGCTCAGTTGGCAGTAGTGTGTGGGGACATTCCTGGTGATTATGAGATCCTCCACAAGTTTCACAAGATAAAACGTGCGGTGGTGGTTTAGGAGTCACCAAATCATCGATCTTTTAACGCTTCGACCTGTGCGGCGAGTGTAACTACCGCATCTGCAATATACACACCAACTTACCTGTTAGTTTTACCTTGTATGGATTGCCATTGGTAGCCGTTCATGGCCATTCTCTCTATTAGATCTTGGGCGGCTTCTGGTGTTTATTGTTCAAAGTTCCCCCAGCCGATGCGTCAATCATTTGCCTTGTTGACGAGAGTGGCCCATTGTAAAATGTTTGGACTTGCATCCAAAAAGGAAGGCCATGATGTGGGCATTTCCGCAACAATTCTTTGAATCTTTCCCAGGTGTCGTACAAGGTCTCATCGTCTTCTTTAGTGAATGAAGATATTTCATTCCTCAATCGTGCAGTTTTGGCCAGTGAAAAATACTTCAAAAGGAACTTTTCAGCCATAATGCTCCATGTTGTGATTGTTCCCTTTGGTAAAGTATTTAACCACTGTTTAGCCCATCCCCGATGAGTAAATGGGAATAGGTGCAAACGGATGTCATCGTCAGAGACTCCATTGATTTTGAAGGTATCGCAAATTTCGAGGAAATTTGCAATATGGTTATTTGGATCTTCGTCCGGTAGGCCATCGAATTGAACAAACTGTTGCACCATTTGAATGACATTTGGTTTGATATCAAAATTATTGACTGCAACAGCGGGCCTTACGATACTAGATGACGTGCCATGCATAGATGGCTTGGCGTAGTCGTACATGGTTCTTTGTTGTTCATCCACCATATCAGGATCCTTGCCTTCGTTAATATCCTCCTCGTGGTCTGTATTAGTGCTTTCCTCTGTGTTGCTACCGGCGGTCTCGCACTTCCAAATTCGGTGACGAGTAGGCATGCACTGCGGTAAATAAAGAGGATAAGTGTAATACAAGACTTACGAAGATAAATAAGATGAAAGACAATGGTAAAATAATAAAAAATGATTAGATTAACAAAAATAAAGTGTTCTTAATATTACAATCCCCGTCAACGACTCCAAAAACTTGATTGCTCAAAAGCTACTCTAGAAAATCGTAGGCAATTGCACCTATCGTTTTATAGTATATATTATTGAGTACCGAGTGTCCCACGAGGATTGTAAGTATTAATAATTACCGTCTTTTTGTTATCTAATCTAGCAATTTTCAAAGTTTTTGTTGGGTAAAACTAGGAAATAAAAAAAATAAAGAATTTGAAATAATTGCAACTTACAATAGATCAAATAAAAGTAGATTGTAGAATTAAGAAATCAAGAGCTAGAAATGTGTTTGAATGTAAATCCATCTAAAATGTTTTTGTGATTTAACAAGATAAAGATACAACCAAAAACCCTTTAGCAAAAATCATCCTCTTTTAATAAAATCTCATGTTCCATGGACCGTAAAAATTCCCGATTTAAGTTAAACCCTTTCTCAAGCGCGAATAACTTCTAACCTCAAGTTGATTAACTGAAATCTCTTTCTAGTTAAAACCCCCAAGACAACATTATAACGATTTGTGAATTCCCATATTAGGTTTTACTCTAATCCAAAAGATTTATGTCGTCCTATATCTAGGATTGCATTCAACTCTTTTCACTTATAAAGGTTCTATTTCACCACGAATCTCTCGATTTCCCGGATAAAAAATAAACTTCAAATCAATATTGCGCATATACCAATTCGAATGAATAAAGCATAATATAAGTGAATCACACAAAACATGAAGATTTTATTAAAAACATACAAGCTTTAATCACAAATTCATTCTAGAGTTCATTACATTTAAACACTAGAAATTTAGCAACACATGGCTTTGACAAAAGAGTATACTACACAAGAAAATTTAAATAAAATGAAAATAGCTCTTATTCAAGACCAATACAAGACTTCCTCCTTGGTTGATGGCAATGATGTTGAGCTCCAAGCCTTCTCCTCTATTGCTCTTCAACTTCCAACTCTACCTCTCTTTTATCCTCTTAATGTATTTTGCTTTGAAACTTAGAGTGAATGAATCAATGAATATATGAACGAAATGTCTTCCCCAACCCAAACTCTTGACTTTTATAGACGTTGTTGTTGTGAAAGAACACATTAACAATGTCATCTTTTGACAAATAATTGCTCCACTTTCATAGTTGGGTTGTTGACAAATATGAACTATGATAATAAAAAATTTATGAAACTAACAATAAAATAACTCAAATCATACTCAAATATACACATAAAACATGCATAAAAAGACCCTTATCATATACATATATATAAAATTACGTCATTATTAGATAAAGAAAATAGTTCATTACTTGACAATGTTCTTACTAAAGTATGAAATCTCTAATTCTTAACACCAATCCTTCTGCACTTTACTATCGATTATGATAAGTCAAACAAATCAATTATTAAAAGTCAAACAAATCCATATGTTTCTTACTTTAAAGTAGAAAAGTCATATGCATGCTTTAATATCTCTTTCGGAGTTGGTCAGAAGGTTTAGATCGATAATTTGCACATAAAATAATTTCATATATTTTAAACACCCATCTAAATACTATCAATTATTAACGGAAACACCCAATATCATTGTACAGTATTATGGGTTCGAGATTTCTAAATACCCATAATCTCATATATTTTAAGAGATTAGCCTTTCCGTTAAACATAAGCATAATTTAAATCTTAAATTCTTCATGTAACCTAAAAGATTACTTGCATGTCCGATTTAGGGGTAGAAAAATCTTTTTCAGGCCTCTTTCGAATCAACCGCGTTGGGGAAGTCACCTCTCTTTCTTCTCTTTTCTTTTTTTTCTCTTCTCCTTTTCTCTCCCTCTGGCTGATTTTCTCCCTCTGTGTGTTCCCTCAAGTGGTATTTACGTGTCTTATATATATGTTTTAACTTGGTTCTAATTGGGCTAGTTTTAGCATTTATGGGCTTATAATTACCTTATTAAGAATATGAGCCTGATTTAAAGCTTCAAGCTAATTAAAGGTCCAATTATTCGTATAAGGCCCAAATAAAGTAAATTCTCAGTCTAATTAAAAAAACTCTTTTATTATCCGTAATTCAACAAATTAACTATCTAGTAAAATCATTAATACATTTTCCATTATTATTGCATAAAATAAACGTATAACATACTTTATAAAATTCTTATTAAGGCATACAAATTCGCGTCGTCACATTCTTCCCACCTTATAAAAGTTTCGTCCTCGAAACTTATCGAATATATACAAAAAACATAATATGCTAAGGCGTAAAAATAACTCTTACATTCAATGGACCAAAAGCATTAAAAGCACAATTAAATGCACAAGTAAATCAATAACAAAGTACGAAACATATTATGGGTATATCAAATAATCATTACCATCTCAAGCGCATTCACATTTGCAGTCTAAAGCTATATCATAAACACAAAATTATACGGGCATAATCATATTGAATGGAAAGCTTACCATATTGCGGAGGAAGATGCTCAAAGTGAGACTCAGAACCCACGACTTGATGACTTTAAACTTGTCATAAATTAAATCATTTCAAAGTCTACAGAACCGATTTTAAAAACTGTGGGCTCTGATACCACTAAATGTAGCACCCTTTCTAGCTTTCTTGAATATTAATGTGTAAATAAGAAATTAAAATAGAAATATTCTGAAGAATTCTTAAAAATACGGAATAATAAAAATCTTACTTCTTTTGAAAACTTTGCAGTGGAATTAAATGTTTATAACTGAAATAAGTACTTGTCCAAAAACATCCATTCTGAAAATAAAATGACATTTGACATTTAATAAACTAAAAAGTCAAACTTCATAAATAAAGAAAGCGAAAGACATGAAATCATGAGAGACTTGGTTTTAAGTCACACTTATTTGTGCCATCTCCTTCCTCATCTGGGTTCTCATCTGAAAATATTCAACATTCGTGGAATGAGCTAAAAGAGTTCAACAAGTAATCTCGTGCATGAATGCATGCCTAATGCAGTATATTTAACTTTTATAACTTAAAAAGACTTTACGTTTTCCTTGCTTAAAAAACCTTCCTTTCATTTCTTAAAACTTTCCTTCGCATAAAATTTTGCCTTTCGTTACCTTGAAACTTTCTTAGGACGCGATCTCACTTGGTAACACATTGTTCTAATCAGGGTCATAGTGGGCTTTGTTATTTGGAACCCGTGATTAATTTGCCCGAAGGCCCATTTTCATTCGTTTTGCCCGAATGCCCTTTTCCTTGAACATTAACATTAGCCGCAAGCGGCACATTGTCGGAACGCCGGTCCTCCGCACCCATTTCCCATTCACTCCAGCATCAGAGAACAATGTGCACCCATTTCCTTTTGAAAAACATTATTAATATAAACCTTAAGACTTGACTTGACTTAATCTTATCATGCTCGTGAAATGGTATGAACATGCATTAACATTATGCATGAACCTAAGTGATGCAACTTTTCATTAAAAATGAGAATAAACATAAGCGCATATCATAGTAATTAAATCATATTGATTAGCAAACATATTAAAATTAAATAGGACATCAAACATGTAAATGAGGATAAACATGCATTAACATACTCAACATTAATTTTCCTAAAACCTTACATTCACCTAGTTAGGGAAAAACCCTACTTTCAACTAGTTAAGGGAAAACCTTACATTCAATTAGTCAAGGGAAAACCCTATATTCATTTAGTTAAGGAAAAACCTTACATTCAATTAGTTCAGGGTAAATCCTACATTCAATTAGTCAAGGAAAAACCCTGAATTCAATTACTCAAAGCCTATTTAGGAAAAAACCTACATTCAATAATTAAGGGAAAATCATACATCTAATTAGTTAGAAAAAAGTACATTTAGTTAATTAGGGATAACTAATCATTGAAAATCATATATTCAATTAATCAGGGATAGACCATATGCTCAACTAATCAGGGAAACCTTGCGTTCAATTAATTAGTGGACTCTAGAGTCTAGATTCAAATATACTTGGGAAAAATCATATGTTCACTTAGTTAGGGGAATACCTACATTCATTTAATTACGGGAAAACCCTCTATTCAATTACTCAAACCTTTAGGAAAAAAACCCTACATTCAAATAATTAAGAGAAAGCCCTACATTCAATTATTCAAAACTATTTAGGGGAAAACCCTACATTCAGTTAGTCAAGGAAAAACCATATTTCAATTAATTAAGGGAAAAACATATATTCAATTAGTTAGGGATAAACCCTATATCAATTTAGTTAAACTGTACTATAAAAATTTAGTATTTGTAAATATATACATATATATACACCTACGCCATTATTTGATAAAGGAAAGAGTTCATTACTTGACAATGTTCTTACTGAAGTATAAAATCTCTAATTCTTAACACCAATCCTTCTGCACTTTACTATAGATTATGATAACTCAAACAAGGTCTATTCTATGACGCCCACTTGGGTAGTACCCAAGTGGGATTTTTTGCTATTTCAGCAAAAACTCTACTATTGTCAGAGTACATAGTGATTTTTATGAATTATGTTTTGTTTTTAATCAATAAGATAGAATATGAGCAAGTAGATTATTCTAGGTAATTTTCCCAAGAGATAGAACATTTTGTACCTTGATTTTTATCCTTGCGGTTTTTCTACAGCGCTCCAACAATGTTTCTTTTATTTCTTCAACCAATCCGGCAAGGTACTATTCGCGGCGACCTCCTGTCTGTGCTACTTTCCCGTAAAATTTGGACTATTCAGGTTGAATACCGAAATAAATTGAACATTTGGTAGATATAGAAAATTTTTATTGAAGGAAGAAATTTACAAGGATACAAGAGTTCTTCTCCAGGAGAAGTTCCCTGAATTTCTACTTGCCCTTAGGCTTCTTAGCTATGCATATTGAAAGGAAAATACAAGGTGAAAAGGGTGTGTGTGTTCAGTGTGTTGAACTCGAGATACCCCTCTACCTAAACTATGAAGTCCTTTTATAGATGAAGGATACTTCAATTCTTTTTACAAAACGTCATGCATGACGATTTTTATCCGAGCCCACCCATGTGAGCTGTTAGTTCACATGTCTTTGTCCTTTTTTGAGCTAGTGGACAGAGAATCTTCACTGTTTATTTTGCTGTCAGTCTCTTCTTTCTCTTTCTCAAGTCGACAAAAATTACATTCATGTCTTTGTAGTTTTTTTGCGGAGTAGCTGGCATGCAGGAGTAAGGGATCCATTGCCCATGTGAATTTGTCCTTTGTTGATTTTTTCTTCAAACCAAAGGATAGTTTCAATATCTTTTTCCGAAATAATTTTTGGTGACCATGAGCACATGATAACCTTTTCTTTCTGATAATTAACTTTAGTATTGTTTTCATCATTTAATTTTAGCAATTTGTTAATCACTTTTTCCAAACCTCTAACACGAAGAGGAATGAGGTCTGTCTTTGCACAAAGACCGTTGTTTCCATCTGTTCTCGGAGGGATGGTAACTTGCTTGCTCCCTAGCTATACCAATTTCGATATAATGATAGGGACTCATAAATTGTTCTTCATCATCCCGATCGCATATGGTACTTGAGACACTTATGAAGATATTTCGATCCGCTTGTTTTAGGACCTTTGTTAAGAAAGTTTTGATGGCTTTCTTGAATTCTTGGGGAATTCTTTGACCTCCAATAGATTTTTGGAAGGATAAATGTTCTTAACTAGTCCACAATTAAAAGCCTTGTAAACCGATTGGATGCCCCTTCAATAAAATTGAAATAGTTGATATCTTTTTATCGGTGGTGAAAAATCTTTCCTCAAGTAGAGACTTTGTACTTTTGACCTTTCGTGCTTTGGCAAAGATTTCGATGAAATCTCGATTTGAGAGATTAAATTTTTCTTTGTTTTCAAAGTTTGGTTCTTTGGGAATTGAATAAATTCTTCCCAATGTTTTCATTTTTCGAGATTTCTTAAGCGCATCGAGAAAATGTTTTCTGGCTTAAGAGTCTCTTGTTCGAAATGATTTTTAATGGTGCGATACCAACAAGAAGTGGTAAAGCAATTAGCTTCATTTAAAGCCCGCAAAGGATTTGAATTTTTATGAACAACATTAAATCCTTTTATAGCAAATGAGGCTTTGGCCCAAGATGTGTATATTCTGGGTTTGGTCCATTAAATACTACATAATAATTTTGCGGAGTTGGAATCTCCTTTTCTCTTTCGAGAAAATTTTAGATTTTTGACTTGGGTGTTGAATCCCAATTCCAATGGAAGATGTTCCGGGCGTAACTTGATAACAAAATCTTCGGTGTAATAAGTTTTGTTGGAATAGCCAACTTTGGTGAGGTTTGTACCTCGGCTTTACTTTTTCCCAAAGTAATAGGGATAACGAGGATTTGATAAGTCTTTACAGGAGACTGTAGTTAGGACTAGATTCATGATTTGCGGTATTGCTACATCAAGGTTCAGAATTAACCTTTTGTTCTGGCTCAAGTGAAGACTCGAGTAGTTCCAGTTTTGCGCAGATAAACTGCAATTCGGTTTCAAGAACCTTCTTTTTGAGACGGCATCGCCGATTTCATCCATCGGCTATTTTTGAATAGTCAGTAGATTCTTGATAAGAACAATTAGTTCCTGGGTTTTTAGGCCCTAATTTATCTCCTCTAAGCGGAATTGTTCCTGCAATCATGTAACAAACTCACGGGTTAAACAATCAGCAAGAACATTTTTATTATCGGCAATGTGTTCCACATCAAATTCATATCGAGAAAACCACATTTGCCATCTAACAAGTCTTCCTTGTTTATAATCTCCTGTAATTTTTAATTTCAGGAAATATGTAAAAAATTTATTGTCAGTTCGAACAATAAACTTGACTGGAGTTAAATAAGCTGAGAATTTTTTAATGACTCTTAAAACTGATAAAATAATACTCCTTTTCATTGCTATGGTAATTTAACTCTGCTGCTTTGAAGCTACCAAAAGTATACCTGCAAATTTTTTCTTCTAAAGTATTTTGCACATTAGCCTTTAATACTCCTCCCCAGAATCTGAGGCATCCGTTTCGATGATTAATTGATCATCAGGATTAGGATGATAAAGTTTAGGAAATTGAACTAATTTCTTTTTTATCTTCCCAATATAATCAGTATCAGAATTAGTCCAGTTCCAGATATGATCATTTTTAAGTTTTGTCTGCAAAGGCTTTCTTATTTCAGCTAATCTAGGAATATAACTTTCAGCATAAGTTAAAATTCCTAAAAATCTCTGAAGTTGTTTTTTGTCCTGCAAATGATCAGGAAATTTATGTAAATGTTCCAAAATATGATTTTGAGGACAATGTGTTCCTTCCTCAATTTCCAAACCAAAGAAATTAATCTTTATTTTCAACAATTGAGCTTTCTTTTTCGAAAGAATAATGCTTAATTGTTCTATTCTTTTTAACACAGTAGCAACATGCTTAAAGTGTTCATTTTCATTTATACTGAAAACAAGAATGTCATCAACATAAACACAACAGAATTTTTCAAAACCTCGTAATGCATTTTGCATATGTCTTTGAAAGATTGCCGGTGCTTGTTTTAATCCGAATGAACGACGTTCCACTGGAAGAGTCCATTTGGACAAGTGAAAGATGTTAGTGGTTTTGATTCTTCATCTAACAATACTTGCCAAAAGCCGGACTTACAATCAAATGAACTAAAGATCTTTTTTCCTCGAATGAGGGTTAATAGTTCATCTTTGTTAGGAAGGTTATGGCTATCTCCTATAGTAGCAGCATTGATTGCTTTATAGTTGACCACCATTCTCTTTTTTCCCCTTCTTTTTTCTGCCTCGTTTTCAACTAAGAAAGCTGGAGACATATGAGGAGATTTGCTCGGTGTGATAAGTTTTAACTCTAAAAGTTCACTTATCTGTTTGGTAAATTCCTCTCTGTCCTTAGGACTATAGATCATGGGCTTAACCCTGACTATTTTCTTAGGATCTAAAACTTTTATGGATGCTCTCATCCATTGTTTAGATTTAATAGGATCTATAGGATTTTCTGAACAAACTTTATCAAGTAGTTGCTCTATGATGCTAAATTTCTGCAGATTTAGATCAAAATTTTTTCTTGATTTCATTATTATCTCCCCTTTTCGAAAAATGTGGATTTCCTCTATTTTATCGGGAGTAATATTAATGGATTCAGGTTTTTGAGTTTTTGAATTCTTTTTCATAAACTCAAGAAAACCAGGTTTACCTATTGAGAATGCTTTCTTTATTTTGGCAATAATGATTGGCTCATTCTCAAGGGTAAAAAGCTTATTCTATCTGTGAATTGTATGAAAGGTTCATATAATTGTGAAGTTATTTCAAGAATAAGGTCAATACGATTCTTGTTGATAAATGGTGGAATATGAAATATTTCTCCTGCAATTCTAATTTTTATGTCTTTGGACTTTATTAATTAGAATTGTTTCGCCATTTGCCACTTTTACTTTTATGGGGTATGGTGCAAGTTCCCAATGTTCTTCAGGAATAACATATTTACTTGCTATGCACAGACTTGCACCTGTATCTACATAACAGTGTAAATTGATTAGCTTATAGCGGGAAAATTTTAACTGACCTTTAATATAGATGCTATTTGGATTTGTACGGTTTCCCATACAATTTTGTTCCAAATCAGAATCTAAATTTTTCCAAGGAATTTCTTCAATCTGAAGATTGTGATGAATCCTCTGAATTATTTCCATCAAATTCAATAATAGTTTCAAAAGTGAAAACTTCTACTTCATTGTCAAAATGATCTTCAACTGGTTCGAATTCTGGGAATGATTCAAGAACCTCGCTTAGAAGTTTTACCTTATTAGGGTAATCTCTTCTATTAGGACATTCATTAGCATAATGTCCTTGTTCATTGCAAATCCAACATCTGCAATTCTTTTTTCCTTTAGGATAAAATTTGTTTTTGTCTTTAGAATCAGGTTTAGGAATGATTTTCTTCCTAAAGTACTTCCCTGGTTTAAATGGTTTTCTTTTCTTTTTCCATTTATATTTTTTCTTGTATTTTTTCTTATAATAACTTTTCTTTGGAATAATACAACCGTAAGCTGTAGAATTTTCTTCTATTAATTTATCACAATATTTTTTGTTAAAACGTTTCAAACTTTTTTGTTTACTAGAAAACTCACAAATTGATGTAATTTTTTTTTTGGCAATGCGTACTGCAAAACCTAATGAAAACATTTTTACATCAGTTGCTTGTTTTTCAAATTCTTGTAAAACTCTCTCTCCTATAATAGGGAGTTTTTTAATATATTGTTTAACTAAAGACGGTATTCATCGAGGAAGTTTATAAAGATTTTTCTCATAATCACAAGTAAAATCATCAAGTAAACAAATATCTGAGTATCATATTTGCTAATCGATTCGAGCAATATCTTGTTCGATTAACTTTTCCTGAACAAGTTCAGTTGTTAAATTAATACCTAGGAACATAGTATAAAAACTATTAATGACTTCTTCAAAAATCATATGAGAAGTTTTTCCTATTATTATCCAAGTGGTATTTTTTACCATAGATTGAGCTATACCTGTTGTTTTATGCTCCATGAGTAAAAGAAGAGTATTTGGTTCTTCATAAGCATCTGGGTTTGTTTGGATAAGAAGACTAATATCTCTTGCCCAGGCGTCAATCAAATTTCTTCTCTCAGATTCTTTGGTTACACAATCTATATTGAGAGTAGGAATCTGTCCTCCTTTTTGATCATGAATTTTGTTTTGCTCTTTTGGCCAATTAACACCTTATGGTGTTTTTCTCTTTTTATCCCTTGAATTAGATGCTTCTGCATCTTCTGTTTTAGGTTGTCTATTCATCCTGAAATTTCCTAGAGGTTGATCTAGATTTTCGTCTTCACTGGTTTCTGCATTATCATCTGTCTCCCAGTTTCTTTCTTCCGTTTGAACAAAACATTTTTCCATATCACTTTCAAGATTAAAAAATGTTTTGAGAAAAGGTTTTTCTTCAAGTTGTTGTATGATACCTGACTCATCGAAAGTCATTAACTTAACAAGTTCTTGAATAAGATCAAACCCATTAATATCTTCTTGATTATCAAGAATATGTTCCCAAAAATAGGTTTCAAGTTTTTCTGAAAAACTCATTTTTTAGGTAGGAAAGGCCAAGTTAAAGCGTTTGGATTTCCTGATGAACCTAATTCTGCATTACCAACAAAATGATTTGGTGGTGAATATTTAAAACTAACAATTTTTTCAATAGTTTTTTCAATATCTCCTTCCTTTGTAATGACTAAAGGATCTTTTTTACTGATATCCTCAATTTTATCAGAGATTTTTTGAATAATCTTACCATCAACAATCTCAAGATGCTCAGGTTTCAAAAGTTCTTCTTTCTTTTCAAAAGATTCAAATCTTTTTTCAAGATCTCTAATATTACTGAGAACAGTTTCAATCAAAGACTTAATCTCAGGAAGTGTCATAGAGTTATTCTTCTCCAAGAACTCTTTTCATTTTTTCAAAATTCTCAGAATATAGATCTATGCGTTTAGACATAGATTTTATGAGTTCTCTATTAGAGGGTTCTCCTGAGTATTTATGATGACTTAATGTTGGTTTAGAGCCAATAAGTCGTTTTCCTTTAGCTATATCTATAGTCCAAGAGTTTTCTAAGGGAGTGATTTCAGAAAACTTTGTTTATTCAATCTTTCCAATATCAGAAAATACATCATCAATTTCAACGTATTCTTTTTTCTTATAGTCAATACTATGATGACTATTGGTTAGTGCATATCCTACAAGATAGGTTATGCTGAATACTTTATCGCCTTTGTCCATTAAATCTGATCTCTAAAATTTATGTATCAAACTTAAGACTTGATCTAAGTTCTTGGTTATTAAACTCAATCCGAACTTATGATAAACTGTGAACATAAATTTATTGTAAATTAAATTACCTTGTGCTACTCCTAAAATGCAATCTTTTCTATCTCTAATTCGATTATCAATTAAGACCATTTTTATAGGAGAATCAATCCCTTCTCTAAATTCTGCCTTGATTAGTATTTTAATCGCTCCAAGATGTAAAACACTAATTTTTGTACGAATATCTCTAGGAATACTGGCTAATTTACTGTTAATTTCTTCGTGAGTAATTAAGGGTAAATAAACACTACGAGTTGTATCAGAAATATCAATATGCATTTCTTTACTAGAAACACAATAAAAAATTTCATTTTTTCTTTTCAAAATATTATTCATCATTTTTGGAATAAATTTTGGCAAGTTAAAAACTTGTTCTTTTTTCAGATCTAGCTGAGTAGCTGCGATTTTTGAAAGTTTTTCTTGTTTAAAGATAATACTAGAATAAAATCCTTCAGTATTTTCTTCAAAAACAATTTGTTGATCTTCAGAAAAGTCTGACTGGTTAGACTTGTCCTCTATTTCCATTAAGATTTCTTAGTTGTTCAAGATAATCAGTAATGTTATTTATTCTAGTTATATAGATCTGCAGATCTTCAAATATAGCATCATGATCTCTCAACCGAGATCTCAATATACTTTGTAAAGTTCTTGCTTGTTCAAGCAATTCTATTTTTTCTTCCTTAAGAAGTTCAATTTCTCTTTCAAGAGTTAATCCAGGCATGTTTTAAAAATTTATTTAAAACAAATAATTTATTTTTGAACCGTATACACGGCTCTGATACCAAGTTTTGGCGGAATCATAATCTTGCAAAAATCAAAAATCATTTTGATTTTAACTAGTTTATAAAAGATAAAATTGCTTTTAGAAAATAATTGTTTCCAGAATTGTTTGTAGAGAAGTTTGCCCATAACAAAATGTATTTGGCAAAAACAACAATAAGTGACATGTGTCATTTTTTGTATGGATTTGGGTGGTGCCAACATGGGTGGCATAGACAAAACCCTCAAACAAATCAATTATTAAAAGTCAAACAAATTCATATGTTTCTTACTTTAAAGTAGAAAAGGCATCTGCATGCTTTAATATCTCTTTCGGAGTCGGTCAGAAGGTATAGATCGATAATTTGCACATGAAATAATTTCATATATTTTAAACATCCATCTAAATACTATCAATTATTAACGGAAACACCGAATATCATTGTACAATATTATGGGTTTCAGATTTCTAAATACCCATAATTTCATATATTTTAAGCGATTAGCCTTTCCGTTAAACATAAGCATAATTTAAATCTTAAATTCTACATGAAACCTAAAAGATTACTTGTCTGTTCGACTTAGAGGTAAAAAACTCCTGTTCAGGCCTCTTTCGAATTAACCGCGTTGGGGAAATCACCTCTCTTTCTTCTCTTTTCTCTTTTTTTCTTCTCCTTTTCTCTCCCTCTGGCTGATTTTCTTCTCCTTACTTTCTTGTATCTGTGTGTTCCCTCAAGTGGGATTTACGTGTCTTATATCTGTGTTTTAACCTACTAATTGGGCTAAGTTTAGCATATATGGGCTTATAATTACCTCGTTAACAATATGGGCCTGATTTAAAGCTCCAAGCTAATTAAAGATCCAATTATTCGTATAAGGCCCAAATAAAATAAATTCCCAGTCTAATTAAAAAAACTCTTTTATTATCCGTAATTTAATAAATTAACTATCTAGTAAAATCATTAATACATTCTCCATATTATTGCATAAAATAAACATATAACATACATTATAAAATTCTTATTAAGGCATAAAAATTCGGGTCGTTACAAAAGGGTTAAATGTCTAGACAAATATAAAACCTCGGGGGTATTTTTTATAATTTTGAAAGTTAGTTGTGTTTTTTTTGCAAATAGGTTAAACATCAATTGTACTTTTGTAATTTGCCCTATATTGTTTTTGGAAAGTAGATTTATACTACTGATTTTTAGGGAATTCAGTCTCATTCTTTCGTAATATTCCCAGAGCTACTAATTGAGATCATCGTGTATGTTAGAAAAATATTTTTATTGTTGATTTTGATGATTTCAAATAAATAAGTTTTTAAACCAAAACAATATTTCCATAAGTTGTCCAAATACTTTAAAATATTTTTATTCTCTGTATTGAGGTCGATCGGTCGCCCTATAGGGAGACCCGTACCTGAAAGTTTGCAAAACAGAGAAGAAAAAAGAGGGAGGGCGATCGGTGCCTAAAGATTGGATTTTATGTTTAAAACTTCGTTATTTCTCGAGCGAACGATCATTATCCAGAGCAATCGGTCGCCCTAGACAGTGGTCGATCACCCTTGATGCCGAATTGTGTCAAATCCTGATCCAACAGTTTAAACTTTTGAATTTTATACATAGTGACCGGTCATCCTAAGCTTTTTGACACTAAATCTATATGTTCTTAAACACTAATTAGCAAAAAATACTTTATTATTTCTTAACCATTTTTGTAATCTTTTGATCCTTCTTTTGCAGACAAAATTCAAGTTGGAGGAGCCTATGTTGGAAATAAAATCTTGAAGCTCTCCTATAAATAGTTGAAGAATTTGAAAGAACAACACAACACACAATCAATAATCACAACAAGAAAATCAGCAAATTTCTCAAGCTTCTACTTTCATATTCTTGTTGTGTTAAGTCTAGCACTACATTTTCATATTTAGCTTGATTGGCTTTCCTTCTTGATTACACTTGAACTTTTGAGTTATAATATTTTCATTCAAAGTGTAATCTTGATTGTACTTATAAAATCATCCAAAACAAGATATACTTGTTGAGTGCTCTTTTGGCAAGAACACGCTTGGTTGATTCATAGGTGTTGAAGAGTTTGGTGCTCTTCATAGTGGTGAGAAGAGTTTGGTGCTCTTCTAAGTTGGTATTGTAAGAAGAGTGTGATGATCTTCAAAGTAAAGGTTGTAATTATTTGATATCAAATAATGTAATTTTTCCTTTCGAAATCCATTCGGACATACCGGGTGATAGTGCACGTGGGCCCTAGATGGGTTGAAGTACTATAAATCAATGTGTGTTGATTTACTTTTCTGCGCTTCTATTTTTTATCTTCTTCATATTCGAAAAAGAGGGCATAAATCAAAAAATCCGGAAAATCTATTCACCCCCTCTAGATTTTTGTAGCCATTTGGACTCACAAGTGCTATCAAAACCAAACTCTTTGGCAAGCTCGTTTTTCATTGCGAGTGAAGAGGAAAGATCCATAGCTACGAATGAAATCCATCTTACCACTGGCGCCTCAACCAACAAGCCAAAACTATTTGACGCCAAGAAATACGCATTTTGGAAAGACTGAATGGAATGCTTCTTACAAGTTTGCGAATTCGATATTTGGAATGCGGTCATCAAAGGAATAGATAAACCAACCAAGAAATTGGAGGATGGAACTATGGCTCCCAAAAGCTTCAAAGAGTTCGATGAAAATGACAAGAAGTCTTTCTCTCTAAACGGTAAGATTTTAAATATTTTGCATTATTCACTTACCGCCACCAAGTATAATCAGGTTTGAGGAATAAGATCCGCACATGAAGTATGAGAAAATTCAAAACCATTTATGAAGGAACTAAGAAGGTTAAACAAGCTACAAAAATCATATTTGTTAAAGACTTCAAAAACTTCATAATGTTTGAAGGAGAAAACATTTCAAAACATGGTAGAAAGGCTCGACAACGTCGTCAATCCTCTGTTGGCTCCTAGGAAAGTCATCTCCGAAGAAGATAAGGTAACCAAAGTATTAAATACTCTTCCCGATTCTTGGTCCAAAAAAATGACGGCAATTACAGAATCTCAAAATCTTAAAACTCTCAACCGGGTATGCAATCTACTCCTAAAGGTCTTGCCTCAAGTTCAATAATTATTATTATTCAAGTGATGAGGATGATGAGAAAACGAGCGCCGCCCTCGTACAAAAATTTGCCAAATTTCTCAATAAAAATAAGACAAAAAAGGCAAGAGACAACTCGTACTTTAAATGCGGGAAATTTGGGCACTTTATAGCCAATTGTCCCAAAATGGCAAAGGAGGAACAAAAGAAGAAAAAGTTTTTTCCAATTGAAAAAAGACGTGCAACGTTTTTAACTTGAGTACCGATAAGGTCACAAAAAATCTTGGTGCACAAAGAAGTGAACAATCTAAATTAGGACTTGGTTACAAACCTTTTTAAACCAATTTTAAGAAGAAAAAAAAAACAATTTCCAACTTTTATACGTGCTAGTAGTCCTAAAATTATTACTTGTTTTTATTGTGGCAAAAATGGACATCTTGCTTGCACTTGTAAGATTAAAAATAGTAATAATCACTTTTGGAGACCCAAAGGTAATAACCCCCATGAACCCCAATACTCTAGGGTACCTAAAACTAATTTAAATGTTGGTACTTGGGGGCAATTACGGTGGAAGAAAATTCCAAATGTCTCATGGATAACAGATGTTCACGTCACATGACCGGAAAGGAACATATCTTCACCAACATCAAACAACAAGAAGGAAGAATGGTTATGTTCGGAAATGGCAAAGGCAAAATCATTGGCAGTGGAGACATTGCTAATTCTTCTTTCTCTCTTCATGATGTTTTATTAGTAGATGGTCTTAAGTTTAATCTGATAAGTGTTAGCCAACTATGTGATTTAGATTATGATGTTATTTTCAATAAAGAAAAATGTCTTATTCTCAAAAATGGTAAAACTATTTGTGAAGCAAGTAGAAAATGCAATATTTACAAAATTTATACAAGTGATTTGGTTAGTCAAAATATTTCTTATCTTATCGCCATTAATGATTTAACTAATTTATGGCTTAGGCGACTTCGACATGTTGGATACAAAAAATTGCAAAATATTTACAAAAATCTACATGTCAAAGGACTACCCAAATTAAATTTTGAAAATCTTGGCTTATGTGATACTTGTCAAAAGAACAAATTAGTTAAGAGTAGTTTTAAGCCCAAAGATGAAATTTCCACAACCAAACCTCTACAACTTCTTCATCTAGATTTGTATGGGGATATTGGCACGGCTAGTCTAAGTGGAAACATTACACTTTTGTCATAGTTGATGATTTTTCTAGATATAATTGGGTTTGCTAATAAAAGTGATGCCTCTTATGAGTTTGCTAAGTTGTGTAGACTTATAGAAAATGAAAAAGAAGATACTATCAAATCTATAAGAAGTGATCGATGAGGTGAATTTGATGGTGAATTTAAAGTCTTATGTGAAACCACGGGATATGCACATAATTTTTCGTCTCCGAGAACTCCTCAACAAAATGGTGTAGCCGAAAGGAAAAATTGGACTTTACAAGAAATGTGTTTGTCTATGCTCGAGTTTTCTCTTCCTAAATATTTTTGGGCCAAAGCCGTTAACACCGCTTGCTATGTTATATATCGAGCATATCTTTGTCCAAAGTTGAACAAAACTCCATATGAGCTTTGGAAAGTAAGAGCACCAATATTAGCTACTTCAAACTATTTGGTTGCAAGTGTTTATCTTGAACACCAAGGATGAATTGGACAAACTTGATCCTAAGGCCAATGAAGGAATATTTATGGGATACTCAACTAAGAACAAGGAATATCGGGTATATATATAATAAAACAAGCTTGGTGGTTGAAGAATCTATTCATGTCCAATTCAATGAAGCCTCCGCTGTTGAAAGAATCCCAAATGATGATAGTGATTAAGAAGATGAAGTTGGACAAATTATTCCAAATGACCAACCTTCTACCTCAAATGATTAACCTTCTACCTCAAATATTCAACAAGAGGATAAGAGTGATAATTCGGTAGCTCGAAAATTCAAAGAAGATCATCCGAAAGATATTATAATTAGGGATCCACTTGACAAGGTAATGACTAGAAGGACATTTAACGGAAAAGCTCTAATATCTCAAAAGGAGCCAAAGAATGCTAAGGAAGCCACATAAGATGAAGATTGATTTCTTGAGATGCAAGAAAAGCTAAATCAATTTGAAAGGAATGATGTTTGGGAACTGATGCCTTGTCCTCCATCTCACACTATCATTGGAACAAAATGGATCTTTCAGAACAAACTCGATGATCAAGGTAATATCGTTCGAAATAAAGCAGGGTTAGTAGCTCAAGATTATTGTCAAGAAGAAGGTGTTGACTATGATGAAATTTTTGCACCCGTAGCATGTTTAGAGGTTATTCGTATCTTGCTTGATTATTCTTGCTTCAAAAATTTCAAACTTTACAAACTGGATGTTTTTTATAAATGCTTTTATTTAAGAAGATGTCTATGTTAAACAATCCCCGGGGTTTGAAAATTTTTATAGGACAAATGATGTTTATAAACTCAAAAAGACTTTATATTATTTAAAACAAGCACCCCAAGCTTTGTATGATAGACTAAGTTCTTTTCTTTTAGAAAATGGTTTGCAAGGGGTAAAATTGATACAACTCTTTTTGTTTTTGAAAAAGGTCAAGATAGCCTCGTTGTTCAAATTTATATTGATGATATCATTTTTGGTGCTACTAATGATTCTTTGTGCAAGAAATTTTCCAAATTAATGCAAGGTGAATTTGATATAAGTATGATGGGAGAACTCAATTTTTTCCTTGGACTCCAAATCAAACAATATCAAGAAGGTATTTATATATCACAATCCAAGTATACCAAAGAACTTTTAAAGAAGTTAGGGATTGAAGAAGGAATAACCATTGCAACTCCTATGGCAACAAATATCAAGCTTGACAAGGATGAAAAAGGCAAGTCAGTTGATGAATCAAAGTATCGAGGTATGATTTGTAGTTTACTTTATTTAACTGCAAGTAGACCCGATATTTTTCATGTCATATGCCTATGTGCTCGATTTCAAAGCAATCCCAAAGAATCTCATTTAAGTACCATCAAACGTATTTTTTGATATTTATAGGGAACTATCTCTTATAGCTTGTTTTATCCAAAGAATGAAAATTGTTCTTTAAAATGATATAGTGACTCAGATTATGCCAGAAATATTGATGATCATAAAAGTACATCGGGTTCGTGTCAATTTTTAGGCGATTGCCTAGTTTCATGGTTTTCAAAGAAATAAAATTGTGTATCTTTATCAACGGCTGAAACCGAATACATTTCCATGGTTTTTTGTTGTACACAATTACTTTATATGAAACAAACCTTAGCGGATTACAAATTCTCTTTCGAAAACATTCCCCTTTTTTGACAATACTTCTGCTATATTTCTCACAATTTGGTTCTTCATAATCAAACTAAACATATTGAGGTTCGACGTTACTTTTTAAAGGATTATGTTTCAAAACGAAAAATTGAGATGTGATTTGTTTTGTCCCAAGATCAACTCGTGAATATTTTCACAAAATCGTTAACCGCCGAGTCTTTTAACTTAATCCGAGCTCGTTTAGGCATAATGTATATTGAATAAGGTCTATGTTTGCATCTTATGCATTTTAAAACTTTAGGGTGAAAATCACATTTTTAAAACTGAACATCGGACAGAAAGATTGCACTAAAGCAAGGACAGGTCGCTGTGGAGGGCGATCGTTGCTGTCTTTAGGCATCGGTCACCCTCTACAGCAACCGGTTGTCCTACCAAAGTTGTGTTAAAATCGTATGTCCTCCTTCTTTGTTTTATTTTACAACTTTCAAACCCCCTTCGCCCAATTCACACATATCACTCAAAATAATCTTTTCATGTATTTTCTCCAATATTGGGCTTCCTAAATGCATATCTTGTCTATCTTATGCATCTTTCTCAATCATTAGTAAGTTTGGTTCCGCCTCTATCATCTCAATTGGGTTAAACCCTTAGATATTTTTTTTGGAATTATTGTAATTGTGTATATGTTAAATTATTTGCCGGGGATTGTTTATTTTGATGGATTATTGCATTAGGATTCGAATTGGTATTAAAATTTTTGGCGCTAATTCGATATACAAATTGCATATACCTCCTTGTTTTATATCCATGCATGTCATATGTTTGATAAAATGCCTCAATGACATTTCACTTTTTTGCATGCTCTTCATGGACCATTTGATTGGTAATTACATTTTGATCATAATACTATATCATGAGGAACTTTTCATAATACTTTCTCCCATTTGATTTCTTTCACATGTTGAGTTCTAGACCTTTTATCTCATAACATGATCTTGTTATAGAGATTGCACATTTTTATGTGTACTTGGATGTCTATATATGATATTTTTATTGATGGTCTTTTTGATGATTCCAAATAGGGAGAAAAATGATATGATCTATTAAGCTAATGGTAAGATCTAATGAGCTAGAAAAAGCTCATAGAAAAGCTCGCAGAAAAAGCTCAGTGATAAAAAGCTTGTTTAAAAAAGCTAGAACTTTTTTGATATATGGTATTTTATTTTTAATTCCCAAAAATTGTTGAGCTTTGATTCTAATAAGTTGATTTTTATAGGGGGAGCTTTTAAGCTTTTTTAGCTTTTGAAAGCTCATAAGAAAAAGCCCTTTAAGTTACAAGATGTGCTATATCGTTTTTCGAATACATTGAGCTTTGTGACTAATAATTTTTGTTTACAGTGGGAGTCTTTAAGTTCTATAGCTTTTAAGCTATATTGAAAAGCCTAAGCTTTTAAGCTTACAAGTTCTCATTTTTTTTGTCTTATTGCTAAGTATGTTAATCGGAGGAGCTTTTAAAACTTGTTTTTGAAAACCTTTGCGCCTTTCCCTTATGGATTTTTGTTTTGATAAGTGTTGCTTAATCAGATAGATTATTTTTTGACCGATAAAATTTATTCGCTCTTTTAAAATTGTTTTGGGTTGTAATCATCAAAACGGAGGAGGTTGTTAGAAGAATATTTTTCCTTTTGATTTTGATTATTTCGTATAAATGCTTTTTTATACTAAAACATATTCCCAAAAATTGTCCATATACTTCAAAACATTTCAAATGACTTTTACGAAGTTTTTGAAGTTCTTCTTGAACTTTATTTTTGATGAACTGTATTGAGGTCGACCAGTCGCCCTATAGGGAGAGTCGTACCTGAAAGTTTGCAAAACAGAAAACAAAACAGAGAAGAAAAAAGAGGGAGGGCGACCGGTGCCTAAAGTTTGGATTTTTTGTTTAAAACTTCTATGTTTCTCGAGCGAATCGATCACTATCCGAGCAAGCAATCGTCGCCCTGAAGCGATCGTCGCATTTGATGTCGAACTGTGTCAAATCTTGATCCAACGGTTTAATCTTTCGAATTTGATACATAGTGACCGATTGTTCTAAGCTTTTTGATGCAAAATCTATCTGTTGCTTAAGCACTTATCATCAAAATCATTTCATCATTTCTTAAGCATGTTTGTAGATCTTTTGATCCTTCTTTTGCAGAAAAAATTCAAATTGGAGGAGTCTGTGCTGGAAATCAAATCTTAAGCTCTCCTATAAATAGTTGAAGAATTTGAAGGATCAACACAACATATCAATCTACAATCACAACAAGAAAATCAGTAAATTTTTCAAGCTTCTACTTTCATATTCTTGTTGTATTAAGCCTAACACTACAGTTTCATATTTAGTTTGATAGGCTTTCCTTCTTAATTCTACTTGCACTTTTGAGTTGTAATATTTCATTCAAAGTGTAATCTTGATTATACTTGTAAAATCATCCAAAACAAGATATACTTATTGAGTGTTCTTTTGGCAAGAACACACTTGGTTGATTCATATGTGTTGAAGAGTTTGGTGCTCTTCTAAGTTGGTGTTGTAAGAAGAGTGTGGTGCTTTTCAAGGTAATGTTGTAATTTTTTGGTATATGTATACTTTTTTCTTTTGAAAACCATTCGGACATACCGGGTGGTAGTGCACATATGCCTTAGGTGGGTTGAAGCACTATATAAATCATTGTGTGTTGATTTATTTTTCTGCACTTCTATTTTTCATCTTCTTCATATTCGAAAAAGAGGGCATAAATTGGAAAATCGGAAAAATCTATTCACCCTCCCTCTAGATTTTCATAGCCGCTTGAACTAACAGTGTGCACATAACGTGTATTGATACTGTTAAAATAGAAGATGAAATACTGAATGAAATAGAGGATTTCAATTGCAAAGCTACACATCAATTTGAGTTTGCGTGAAACAATGGCATACTTAGTCAAGAGTTGTAATAAACGTACACATATTTGACTCGCACATTTAATAATAAAATAGTAACAATTATTTATAAATTTGAGATGCCTCATTGGTACCTAATTTAGTTATATGGGTGTAACAAATCGAGTAGAGACAGACATTGTAGTATTTAAGCTTGTTTGAATTTTTATCGAACTTCATAAATTAGGTTTGAGTTTGATATGATTATTAATCGAATCAAGTTTTAGTCGAGTCAAACACGGATCGAGCTCGAGTAGCTTGATAGCTAATTTTTTACTAATTAATCGTGCCGTGTTCTATCCGACCTCTATATTTTTTTGTGTTCAAGTTTGGTTCGTTATCATAACAAGCAAACTCAAACGAACTTTTAATAATCAATCTCGAGTCGAGAATCGAGTAGTTTCGTTAGATTTTTCACCCCTATTTAGGTATGTCATGTTAGGTGCTGAATGCTGTAGTATTTATTTAGCATTCAATAGTTGCAAAGTTAGAAATCCTATGTCCACAGGTTTTTTATGATATTAGCTGGTTTCCATATACATACTTTATACATGAAAGCAAGAACCACTCTGTCTGTGACTGTGAAGGTTCAATCATGGAGTTTAATTCATTTTCTGGGCCATCCTATACACATGTTTAGTTAAGGAAAAAATGATTTTTATTTTGCAGTTCAACATTAAATGCCTGAAGTTTAGTTATGACGGGTTTTGGAGACATTTATTTCAACTGCACAAGCTTTGGTCTCTTTTAATTCTGAAAAAGGGAAAAAGGAATTAGTGCAAAAGAGGGTAAAAATGAAGATTTAATGTTAGGTTTGGGATGATCATTATTTTCCAGCTGGAGTTTGTAGGAAACAAATGATGTTGTCTTCTTAAGTTTGTTGCTACCATTAAGGCGTTTATATAATCCTGTGTCATCTCAACTGGTAAGGGTGCATGTCAAGCGAGCAGAATCGAGCATATACTATTAAAGTCTGTTTGGATTTTTATTTAACTTCAAAACTTGTTTGAATTTGGTTTGATTATTAATCGAGTTGGACATAATTGAGTCGGACGCGATTCAAACTCAAATAACTTGATAATTTTACACATATTTATTAATTTTCACTAATTGGGTTGAGCCCGAACAATAAAGTGTATTGAAGTTTGGTTTGTTATGTTAACGGAAAGGGTTCAAACAAGCTTTGAATGATTGATTTCGAGTCGACTATCGAATAGTTTGGTTCATTTTTCAGCCTATCGAGTGGTTCTAGAATAATCTGTTTATGTTGTGAAAATCATTTCAAATTAGAGATGACAATTTGACCAGCCCCCGCTCAAGACCCGCCATGGCCCGCCCCGTTTGGGCCGTGCAGGACATGTTTGGATGTCACCGCCGCCCCGTGGGTACCTGTCTCGCCTCGCCCCATTTAGTATTTTTAAATATATCTTATATAGATTTTACATGTATATTATATAAGATAGTGTTGTTTTATGTACTTAATATTATATTTAATATATAATGATAATTTTTATAAATAATATACATTTATGATACAATATATAAGATAAATTTTTTTTATTAATAATATAAAATAATCAAATCATATTCAACACATGTCGATTCGTCCTGCTCCGCGATCCATGGCGAGTCGACCTGCTCCGTGGGGAGGGCGGGACGAGTATGGGTATTGAAATATCCGCTTCATTGTCATCCCTATTTCAAATCGTGTGTATGAGTATCATGTATACATGTCAAGCATGTGTCTAGTACAAATATTTGATATTTATCAAAATATTAGTACATAGATAAATGAAATCTAATTATAGAATATGTAAATAAAAATTATATCAAATTATCAACAATAATAGAATAATATAATCTTGATGAAAAAAAAATTAAGATAAAATATATATCAGTGGTCCAGTGTCAATAATATCAGTCACATTCAAATTCAAACTTGTAGGTCATTCACATGTCATGAGAAAACATACTCATGCACCGCACAATAATAGCATAAAATGGCTAACAAACATAAAAATTCGCATATTTCCATTTCATTTTCTTTTAATTTTTATCCTCTTCAATAAATAAAAAGTTATTGTCCAATTTATTAGCCAGTTACTTTCTCAAAGACACCAGAAAAAGAAGGAAAAAAATAATTCTTGATAATTATGCAACAATGATAAATAAATAATTTCTCAATTTATTTATATCCGCAATATATAGTCAATAATCTTTTTTTCACTAGTTACATGTATGATCAAATTAAAAAATCAAAAAATTGTCGTTTTGAATTTGTGTGGGGTGATTATTAACCCACACATCTTTATTCCTATGGCTATGGCCCGAATTGTTCTTATTCTCCACTTTACCCTCCTCACCAACTTTAAACACCCCTTGGACATATTTCTCCACGTCGATTTCCTTATTTCCTTCCATGCCCTCAACGTCCGTCAGTTCAGGAATAAACGGCGGCCTGGGCATTTCCGTAATCGAGTCCCAATCAACGGCCCTAAAAAATTCGTGACCCTTGATTTCCCGAACAGAAATCCTCTTCCTGGGATCTTTCTCGAGCAATTTTCCAATTAAGTCCCTCAACGGCGTCAACTCCCCCGTCAAATCCGGGGTTTTGGTTATGATCCGGTAAAAGGTCTCCTTCCGATTAGCGCCTCGGAACGGCGTCGTTCCGTAGAGCATCTCGTAGAGCATGACGCCTAAGCACCACCAGTCGACGGAGAAATCATGGCCGTCGCCGGAGATGATCTCCGGCGCCACGTACTCCTCCGTGCCTACGAACGAGTTTGATTTCTCCACCGAGTCCGACTCGGAACTCACTGAGTAGGAATCTTGTTCCTCACGGTGGACCGAGTCATCGGGTGATATTCCTGAGTCGCGGCGCTTGAATAAACAGCCGAATTTCTTTTTCTTTTTCGGCGTGATTTGCGGCTTCGATATAGAGGAGACCGAACGAGTTTCGGGAGATTTTGGAGCGAGTTTTGTTGAGAGATCGAAGTCTACTAGCATTAAGTGCCCGTTCTCTTGTACCATCACATTTTCCGGCTTCAAATCTCTGTAAACTATGCCTAAATTGTGGAGATACTCCAATGCCAGCACCAACTCTGCCGCGTAAAATCTGAAAGGAAATTCGAGAATATGAGCTTACTTTTTAACTTTTCCAATTTTACAAATTTATTCTTCTAAACTCCTCTGCCTAAAAGTTTCAATTGAGAATGCTAAAAATGTAAATGAAAAAAGGACACAGAAACTGATTTACCTGATGATATCATCGGAGAACATCTTCTCAGTTTGTTTTTTCCTCAAATAATTCAGATCACGACCGGAGCAATAATCAATTGCATATCCAACAATCCGATCAGTCTTCAAAACTCCATGAAGCTTGGGCAAAAGCGGATGATGAAACGAAGCCAGCACATCTCTCTCAAAGCAAATCCTTCGGTACTCATTACCATTGCTGGCGCTGGCAGGCTTTTTTTTCTCAATTGAAGATCTCAAAATTGCTTTCAGCGCAAGCAGTTCTCCATTTTCAGTCTGAACGAGAAACACAACACCCTTGGCGCCGCGGCCGAGTGCAGAGATCACCTTGAGATTCTTCAAGTCCAGAGAAAGCTCACCATCGTCTTGATCGCGGCAGTGGCGGCGGCCGTCGTGCATGGCGGAGGTGTCCGGCGAGCAGCTGCCTGAAGTTGTAGTTATGGCGTATACAGAAATTTAATTAGTGGAATTGTTGGTGAGGGATTTTTTTGTTTTGAGTTTACAGAGAATCTTAGATGAACGGTGGACAATTTTCAGGTTGCTTTTGTTTTTCTGGTGGAAAATTGTATTTCACACGGTTTATATATGATTTCTGGATATATGGATGGGGGGTTGGGGAGGGGGTGGGTGTGTGGGGTGGGTGAAATTTCCTTGCTGCGGAAGGATTTAGATTTTGGAGTGGGGAAGAAGGAATATGCTTACGATGCGACGTCGTAAGCTGGGATGGGGCATTTCCTTTTTATTTATGTAATTTAGCATAAGTCAAAAGTCAAAACAGTTGGGATTATATTATTCAATTTGCAGTGTGTGTGTGTGTGTGTTTTCCTTGTTCTAGAAGCGGTGACAAAATTGACTATTATTAAAGTTATAAAAAAAAAGGAAATGGGGAAAAAGAGAGAGATTGCGTTCATGTGAATGCAAGTCCGTATTGGAGACTTGGACTTGGGCAAAATGATCCTGGTTAGCGGTTATAAAGAAATTTGTGTGTTTTGACTTCTACAATATAAAATTACTAATTATGAAATTTTAAAAACCTATTAATTTAAAAATATTGATTGATTAACAATTTTTTTAATTTACAGAGTGTATTTATAATTTAAGGAACTCATATTTTAATTGATTAGAATTTTATTGTACTTTATCAATTAGATTGAGCATGGATTAATCTAAGTATAATTTAATAGACATACATTATGTCAACTATAAATTTAGTGTATTTAATATACTAAATATTCATTAGATTAATAAAAAGGTATAAAAATTTATTGTTATTGCATTGGTTTAGTTATAGATATTCAACGAATTAGATTAAACTAATCTCTCTACAATCAAACAAAAAAAAAAATAGCTACTACATATTGCAATAATGCGCACATTTCTAAATATTCAAAACAAACCATATATATTCATGAAGAAAATTTCTGGAAGATAAGGTTGTGCTTGGATACCAACGTTTCCGCTTTTCGTTCCGCAATATAATTTTTTTTACTCAGAAATGTGAGGGTGTGATTGGATATGCTTTCATTTTAAAAAAAAAAAATTCGATAGAGAATAGTGAAAAAAAATTCTGATTAAAAGTTTTTGGGAAATTTTGAGAGTGTGAATAAATATGTAATAATAAGTTGATTTGATTTAAAAATAGTAAAATAATGATTGGATGTGATTGGTAGTTAGAAATGATTGGATAATAGTAAAATGATTGGATAATGAATCAAAATATATACTATTCACCCCTCTCATTTTTTCTCACCTTTAATTTCTTACATCAATCACATCTACCCACTTTCCAAAAAACAAAAACAAATCATTATTACACATTTTCCCATTAATTTTACTATTCACTCAAACACGTAATTTTAATTAGCAATCAATTCAATCATTATTTGTTTTCTTTATTTCACATCATCTTTGATCATTACATTTTCATTTCATATCCATTCACATTTTCAAATAAAAACTTTTTATTCTTACGAACAATTTTTTCACCCTATTCTCTAGCATAAAGAAAATTTCTAAAATGAGAGTATATTCAATCGCAACCTAAGTGAGATGTTTTTAGAAATGTATTTGATGTTGCTTTTTAAGGCAGGTCACTCCAAGTCAACGGGGTTGATCAAAATCCTTTTCCCGAGAGGGAAATCTTCACGTCACTCCCCTTCCCGAAGGGGAAGTCTTCACGTTTTTCTCTTTCCACGAGAAAAGTCTTCTCGTCTTCTTCTCCAAGAGTTGGAATATTGTATAATAAATATATCAAGTTAGTAAGGTGAACGAGAGAATAAACAGTAAATGAATATTGTATAATAAATACGTAGGAGGATTATGAATTAATTAATTTACAGATAATAGTAGAGACCTTTTTATACCTGGGAGATGGGCCCCGTGGGCCGTGTAGGTGAATTTGGCCTATGGCCCAGACCCGGACACCATTGAGCCGACTTATTTATTAAAAGCCCATTGGGCAATTAATATTAAATAAACATATATAAAACAAATTATATATTAATTAATGAAATACCATTTTTGTCCCCAACATAAGTCCCTCAGCTCCGATGCTGCGGAGGGATGAAGTAGTGTCGGAGCTAATCAGGTATAGAAATATATGGCTTGTCTTATTGTATATCTTGTCTTGCCTTTGGAAAATCTTTGACCACTTTGCATAAGGACACTTGGAGGGAAAGCTTGTGACCATGTCTTCCTAAGGTAAATTTTTCCTCTCTACCTCTCAACTTTGAAATTTTTTGTTTTGTAGAAGACATAGGAAATTTCTTGAAAGTTGAGGTGAGAGGTAAGGTGAGACTTGAGGTGAGAATCCATGGAGAGTTGGAGTGCATCGAGCGGAGAGGCGGTGAGAGCACCAGTGAGTCCAAGGCGCCCAGAGAGCCTCCCGGAGTGGGCAAGGGCGGGCCCGGGGCCCCCTCGGGGGGCGTCCCAAGCCCCCGGGTCCATTTTCCTTCCCATTTTTCTCCATCTTTCCCCGAGCTTTTGTATATTTCAAGTCATATCCCGGATTCCAGTACTTCTTCTATTCCACTTGGAGGCCGAGGTGTTACCGGGCGTTCAATTTCTGGTTCAGTTATTCAATGTCCACTTTTCTCCATAGAGTTTGATATTCTTCCTCTTGCTCCAGAGTTGTGCTTTTGTGGAGGGGAAGTAGAGCTTGAGCAGTATTCGAGTTCAAGTGATGAGTCTTCTGAGGCGGAGTCCGAAAAAAAATAGTCCTTAAGAGGTCCGCCCCACCAAGTACACTACAAAAAACAAGGGAATTCCAACGGAAAAAATATGTTGGTATTTGGCCAATTTTCATTGGAATTATCGATTCCAACAGAAATTCCAATAGAAAAGCACCATTGGTATAATGGCCGTTGGAATGACAAAATTCCAATGGAAATTCCTATGGAGAAAATATTTCAACAGTACCAAATGGTCTTGCTTATCATTGGACTTTCTGTTGGAATTTTCCAACGGTATGCTGTAGCATTGGAATTTCTATTGGAATTTTGGAAATTCCAACAGTTTTTTATTTTATTGGAATTATTTCGTTGGAATTCGATTGTTTTCTTGTAGTGGTACCAGCATAGGCCTCCTCCCGAGAGTCGAGCAATTGTCCTGGGAGAGTTGGCCAGTCGAGTGTCCTCTGTCTGTCTTTGTAGGCTTCGGGAGCGGCTTGAGCTTCCTTCAGTGTTTGTGATGTTGGTCAGTTAATTCCCCAGGCTTATGCATGTATATGAGGTTATCAGCATGCTATGCGGCAGTTAGGCTTGATTCCGACTGTAGACGGATTCCATTCTTTGTTCTATACCAGGGAATCTCCTGGTGACACCTTCTTCCACTTCTTCCCACATCCCCAGTGCAAGTTTCTTAATGGATTTCCTTCTCCCAGTGGGTTATGGAAGGAGGATTTCTTTTATGTGAGGGATAATAGTTGGGAGCTTCCTCACGAGTGGGTTTCGGAGGTTAAGACTGCCTGAGGTACTCCGGCTTCCCGGAAGGAGATGGCGGAAGCTTATAGGTCTCGGGGCTTGTTTAAAAATCTTCTGAATGTTAGGGAGTTCTTGGGTATCCCGTCTTACTTTAATTCTTTACATTGATTCCCGTTTCACTTGTACATTTTGGTGCTTCCATTTTTCGATATTTTGCGCTTGCTTTTCGAGGTAAAAGGAGTTACAATATTACGGAGTTGATGGCCTTTAAGAAGAAGAAGAAGGAGAAGGCCAAGGGGAAGTCTGCTACTGGCGGGAGCTTGAGTGTCCCGCCCTGGAGGGATAGGTTGCGCCCTTCTCCTTAGGCGCCCTTCCCGCCAGGAGGGTGATCGGTGTCCCGGCTCGCGCTCCAGTGATCGTGTTGATGTTGTTCCACGCTCATCGCCCTCCTTCAGGCCCTCCCAGAGGGAAAAGGCCGAGGATGGAGTGCAGGTTCTTTCTACGAGAGTGTTGGTCCCCGGGCTATCTTTTACGGTGGAGTGAACAGTCGATAGGGGATCCAGTCCCATTGGGACTATATACACTCTGGCTTGGGCTATGCTAGTACCCAAGGAGCTTTTTTTGGCCGATGATCAGTCTTGTATTGGGTCTTTATCCTTCAAGGACATCGAGACTCACCTTTGCGGGGATGTTGCTCGGCTAAGCTTCCACGGTCTTTTTGCATTTTCATTCTATATGCTTTCTCTCTTTACTTGGCTAATACTTGTTCCAATTGTGTTGTAGATCTTGAACTTCACAACAGCGTCAAACCATCATGGCGAGGTGATGGAGGCGGAGAATCGTTAGCTTCGAGATAAGGTGAAGAGCTTGATGGAAGATGCAGCTCAACATGATAACAAGATGTCTAAGCTGTCGAAGGAGTTTGAGTGGGCAAAGTCCCAGCTTGACCATAAGTCAAAGATGGGAGATGTCTTTCTCCGTACTTCATTCGGTGCCAAGATGTTAGCTCAGGAGAGGTCCCGCTCGATTGAGGCATACAGAGATTCTCCAGAGTATCACTCCGAGTTGTTGTAGGAGTCTTCCATCTTTTTTGACAGAGCCATTCGCCATTGCCAGAAACTTCTACGACGGAGTGGGAAGTCTTCTAGATAGTTGATTGATATACTGGACTATGACATCTCTGATGAGAAGGAGGGAGAGGTCAAGGCCTTAGCGAATCTTCCCGATGATGTTGGCGGCGATGGAGATGAGCCAAAAGAGGTTGATGCTGCTGCTAGAGATGAGGTGCACCCCACTTGAGTAGTGATAGTTTTTTCTCGGCTTAATGGCCCTTGATTCCGGCCACCTGTTTAGAGCTTGCTTTACGCATTTGGATATTTCATCTTGCACACTTAGATATTTCTCCTTCTCTGTGTTGTTTGTGATATTTGCATGTGACTTCTTGCGAGAGATTGGATTTTATTTTGTATTTTAACACCAAGGAGTGTCCTTCCGGAACTCGGAAGAGGCGCCCCTAGAGCTCATTGGACGCCCTTCTGAAGTCCGGAAGGATCTTTTCCTCTGGATTTTACCCCAAGCGTTTGCTTTATTCTTTGTATATTTTCCCACATATGTTAGCATTTTCGCCTTTTTTCTTGCGCCTTTTTATCGTGGAGAAGAATTTACGGGGACTCTTGAAAGGAGGCCCCTTCCTCTGGGGTCTTAGCCGAAGGAGGAAGAATTTTTTATTAGGATCTCCATGAGGAGGCCCCTCCCATCCGGAGTCTTAGCCGAAAGGGGTCATCCCACCCGGGGTCTTAGCTGGGTTAGGCCTTCCCTTTCGAAGTCTTAGTCGGAGGAGGTGAATTACTAGGACCTCAATGAGAAGGCTTGTTAGGAAAGTTTATTTATTTGATTTTGATGATACCATGTAAAACTTAGAATAGAAATTTGGCACCCATTTTCCTTGTATTTCTAAATTGTAATATATATGAGTGAAAGAGCTGAGTGAAGTCAGCTATGTCAAAGAATGCAAGAAGTCAACTGAAGACTAGAGTGAAGACCCAGTAGTGTGTCAGCTGAGTATGGTCAAGATGGAAGCCTGAGACTCATTGAAGGAGATCAGCGAGGAACATATGTGTAAAGAATGTGGAAGTGTCGAGTCAAGTCAATAAAGAGCCAAGTCAAGCGAGTTGAATTGATAGTTGAGTTATTCCCATCTGATTGGAGCAGACTCAAGTCAAAGGGGTATAAGCAGCAGTCAAGTCAAGACAACTGACATTGATCCGTTGGAAGGAAATTAAGGATATTACTCAATATAGTAATAAGTCCAAGTTGCTCTGTCTTAAAGTGTTTATCCCAGAAATATGCAAAAGGAATAAACCAATGGAAAACACTAAAGCACGTGTCAGGCCCTGTAAAGTTGTAGAGTCATTTAATACGAGGAAGGGTCAACATCACAATCTTTGCGAGGCCGAAAAAAAAGACAAGCCAACAAACAAGAAAGCTGTCATTTGAAAATAGTATATCTATTCAACGGGTAAATTTTCAAATGAGCACTATAGAATGCTGAGGGAGCATTTGAGAAAGGGTTAAGAATGACACTGAATTAACAAGCATTTTCAAGCAAGAAAAACCTGCAAATATTCTCAAAGCTTATCAAGAAATTCCTCAAGCCTAAAACTCAAAAGAACTCGATCCAACACATGCTGTGAAAGAAATAATACTTCAACCGGTTGAAGAGGAAAAGTTTCAAGAACAAAAAGGGGTCTACTCTCCAAGTTTGAAGGAGTTGTAGTAAGGTTCAAGGTCAAACCAGAAATTTCAAGTTTGTTGGAAGGTTGTGTGATCAATTCCAAAGGCTTGAAGAGAGCTGTCTTGTGAAGAAGCTGAGTCGCAGGAGAAGCTAGTTGTGTGATCAAGGTTGTCTCTAGACTGAAGAACTGCTTTGTAACCTGATATGTTACTTAGTGGATTCCTCCAGGAGTTGGAGAAGAGTAGATTAGAGGAATTACTCCATCCTCGAACCACTATAAAACTTGTTTGTGTCATTTACTTTCAGCAATTTATTTTCTGCATATATTTATATCTGCTGATAAGTTAAATTGCAAACTCTACTGATAATAACAAGTGTTAAAAACGTGCTTAAAATTAACAAAGGGTGTTAAGTCTTCCACTGTTTAAAACTAAATCATCTAAAAGTTAAGTGTTAGCTGACGCAACTAAGTTATATTATCAACAGCTCAGTTGAGTCTGTTGAGTGGGTAACTTTGCTGAATAAAACCAACCTAACTATCCTCCAAGGACTTAGTTGATTTGAGTCAACTCCGTTGAATATTTTAAAAGGACTAAAAGTGAAAATTTGGTAAGGTTTATTCAACCCCCCTTCTAAACCTTACACCACACTCCTTGGGACCTACAAGTGGTATCAAAGCGGTTAGTTCTTTTAGCCTTCCGCACTGGTTATTGAACTAGATCTTAATCTTTTTCAGTCCATTCACACTTGGGTTTTCAAAGTTTTTCATCTCAAAGCAAAGTTATTATCATGGTATCTAATCTAACTCGTATTCCTATGTTTACTATGGAAGAGTTTGATGACTGGAAGATTCGCATGCAGGCTCACCTATCAGCTTTACATGATGAAACGTGGCTTGTGATAGAGGATGGGCCATTGCAAATATTCAAAGTTAACACTGCTGTAAGAAGAGCCCCTCAAGATGAAGGAGAGAATGCTGCAGAAGAGCCTAGACCAGCCATGGTTGAAAAACCTAGTTGTGAATGGACAAATGAAGATAGAAAGAGATACAACCTGGACAGTGTGGCAAAGGATATTCTGTACAAGACATTGGACAAGGCTACGTTCAATAAAGTTAAGTCATACAAATCAGCTAAAGAAATATGGGACAAGCTAACCCTGATTTGTGAAGAAACAGGACAGATTAAAGAGAACAAATTAACTGTTGCTGTTCAAATATTTGAAAATTTTAAAATGTTTGCAGGTGAGAGTATGGATCAGCTGGATGCCAGATTCACAGAGATCACAAATGAGCTTTTAACTCTTGGGAAAGAATACACCCAAAATTAAATATGCATGAAGATTCTAAGAGCCCTCCCAGCTGAATGGGAAATGAAGGTCATGGCCTTGAGACATTCTATGGACCTCTCAAAGACATCAAATCATGAGCTATTCTCAGACCTCAAAGCCTATGAATTTGAGCTGAGAAGAAAAGAACAGGAGGAGAAGAGCCAAACCATTATAAAGATAAGGTCTAACAGATGAACTGAGTTTGTCAATGGGATTATAACTCAATATTGTGTTGAAAATGGTATTGCTCATGAGTTATCAATAGCAAGGACTCTACATCAGAATGGAGTAACTGAAAGAATGAACATAACTCTCAAAGAAGCTGCAGGGACAATGTTAGTTGAAGTTGGATTGCCTAAAAGATTTTGGGCTGAAGCCATAAATACATCATGTTATACTCATAATAGATGCATAATAAACAGACAATTAACCAAGACTCCTTATGAAATTTGTACAGAGAGAAAGCCAAATGTTGGATATTTTAAGATATTTGGATGTAAGTGTTTCATCCACAACAATGGAAAGGATAATTTGAATGATTTTGATGCTAAAGTTGATGGAGGTATCTTTTTGGGATACTCAACTGAGAGTAAAGCCTATAGAGTGCTGAACAAGAGAACTATGGTCACAGAAGAGTCTACTTATGTGGTATTTGATGAGCCAAATGTGAATGGAGAAGACATTGATGAGTTAGCTGAGAAGCAGAATTAGCCGACTGTGCAGAAGATTCCCTATGTTGATGTAGATGTGAGAGCACTCAACCCTGAAGATGATGAGATAGCTGAATTTCAAAGACAACTGGAAGGTCTGCAGTTGAATGATGATGAAGAAGATGTTCAAGACAACTTAGTTGCAAGAAGGCTGAATCTAGCAGACTTACTCCAACCTAATATGAGATGGCTGACAGACCATCCACTTGAGTTAATCATTGGAGATGTCAGAGATGGCATAAGAATCAGATCCAGGGCACAACACAAAGCTATGTTCACTTGTTTTATTTCCTAAATAGAGCATAAAGACGTGTCTCAAGCCTTGGAAGACACACATTGGATTCAGGCCATGCAAGAAGAGCTGAATCAGTTTGAAAGAAACAAAGTATGGGAATTGGTCACCAAAATGTTATTGGTACTAAGTGGGTATTCAAAAACAAGATGAATGAGGAAGGATCTGTTGTTAAAAACAAAGCAAGATTGGTAGCCAAAGGGTATTGCCAAGAGGAAGGTATAGATTTTGATGAAACATTTGCTCTTGTTGCTAGATTGGAAGCAATAAGGATGTTTATTGCTTATGATGCACACAAAAACTTCACTGTATATCAAATGGATGTGAAAAGTGCATTTCTGAATGGACTGTTAGAGGAAGAAGTCTATGTTGAACAATCTCTAGGTTTTGAGCAGAAAACTATTGTAGATAAGGTTTACAAGCTCAAGAAAGCATTATATGGATTGAAACAAGCACCAAGATCATGGTATGATACATTTTCTCAATTTCTAACTGACAATGGATTCAATAAAGGCAAAGTTGATACTCAGACTCCTAAGGTATTTTAAGGGATTCCAAGAAGTTAGCTTATGATATCCAAAGGAAGGAGGATTCAAGCTAGTAGGATACTCAGACTCAGACTATGCTGGATGTAGAGTGGACAGGAAAAGTACATCAGGTACTTGTCAAATGCTTGGAAATAGATTAGTTTCTTGGTTCAGTAGAAACAAAATTCAATAGCTACATCCAAAGCTGAAGCAGAGTACATAGTTGCGGGTAACTGTTGTGCCCAAGTCTTGTGGATGAGACAGCAGCTGAGAGACTATGATATTGAAAAAAAAGATATTCCAATCATGTGTGATAACACTAGTGCTATTGTAATCACTCAGAATCCAGTGTTGCACTCAAGAACAAAGCACACTGATGTTAGATATCATTTCATAAGAGATCATATTGAAAAGAAAGACATCACATTGGAATACATCTCAACTGATAAGCAGATAGCTGACATATTCACTAAACCTCTATGTGAATCAAGATTTGAAGAGCTTAAGAATGAGATAGGATTAATTGAGCTCTGTTAGGATACTCAAAAGACTCAATCAGCAGAGTCAAAAAAGATAGAGAAAAATGAGCAAGTTTCACATTTCAACCAAGTGAAACAGCCAAGACGGGAAATCAGCCGTATCGAGTTAGCTGACAGCTGAGTAATCTAATTTGAAGAAAGAAGCAAAGTTAAGTCATTTTTGGATAAAAACTGAGTTATTTATGAGCAGTGACATGTGTCATTTTCGCACGGGAATGTTTTTAAGGATTACGTCGGCGTAATTTTGATGTCAGAACAAAATGTTGCACGTTTAGCCTATAATTGGATATAAATATTGCTGCATTTAACGCGGTAAAATTAATGATGTTTCAAAGGTTAAATCCTGACCGTCGATTTTGATCTAATTTTTCAAATTTCAGAAACCATCCTTTCAAGTCCAATATAAGCCAAAACACATTTTCTTTCTCCTCACAATAACTCTCTCGTCTTCAACAAGCAATGATTTTCTCTTTGTGAAGTGCAAAAACCCTACCTTTCAAAATCGAGATTTTACTTTTTATTCATCGTTTGTTTTCATCAAAAATGGAAGCATCGTACGACTTTGTCAAGATGTCCGAGAAGATCCACTCAGGATCGACAGTCGACTTCAAGGGGATGTTGAAACCACTATTTAAAATATCGGACCGTACCGGTCAGTTGAACCGATTATACCGGATATCGGTGGTCGGACCGGTACGGTAAGGCTCTAAATACCATTTTTGCAGTTATATCGGTCAAAACCAGCCATACCGGCCAAAATCGGTTAAACCGAAATTTTTATACTTTTTTATTTTTTTCAACCTTATTTTATAAAAACTAAAATTATAAACTTAATGTTTAACATATTTATGCCATTATTCAAATCCAACAAGATTTAAAATCAATTATTGAATATTATGTTGAGATTTAAATCAATTATTTGTATTTTAACTAATTCAAACAAGAATTCTAATCAATCAAAATATTCTAAATTTGAACAAACCTCTATAATATAGGCATAGACAATCAATCATATAATTATATAATAAAAAATAAGAAATGAAAAATATATAACTTCTCTTTTTACATCAATATATTACATTAATATTTTATTAAAAACCGGTAAAATCGACGGTTGAACCAGTCCAACCGGTTGACCGCTCACCGGTGGCTTGGCCAGTTTGATCACCGGTACGGTATTTAACAAACTGAATATGCTTGTGTCGCGCCTCCCCTGTCTACCTCTCCTCATAAACACTGGATGAAATAGGTGCTAATAAATCCCCGGTGAAGAAGATTGTTGAGAAACTTGAGAAATCTGGTCTGAAGGATTTTCTCACTATGGAGTTTTCTCACACGTACTTGGAGGAGGTTGTGATGTTTTATGTTAACGTTGAAGTGCACGATGATGAGATTCGCTCATCAGTTCACAGCAAGGAGATAAAGATCAGCGTTGTTGACCTTATTTGAACACTTGCAAGTTGCCTCTTGAAGAAGTGAAAGAAATCACCGATAAGGATGTCAACATAGCTGCGGCTTGGAAGGAGATAGCCAAGCCTGAGTCAGCTCTTAAGGCTGTCTATACAACCAAGAAAGAGTTGATCAAGGAATATTACCATAAGTTGATAGACATTGTGTCCAAATGCGTGGATATAAAGTTCGGCAGCTTTAATCATATGTCTCGAACAAAGCTGGTGGTGATGGTTGCGATCATGGGAGAGAAGAAGATCAACTGGGCTGAGTTTGTCTTCAGTCGTATTTCCCAGAACGTGATCAATAAGACCATCAAGGAGGATGGAACTTTTGGATGCTCTTTGGGGTATGGCCTGGTAATTGGCCATCTGATGGAAGTAAAGGGGCATTGCCCTGCGACATGGAAAGCCATTCCATGTGAACAAGAAGGTGTTCAAGGCAAACCTATCTGGAGCTCAGAGAAAGGCGCATGGAAGGAAAGCTGACACGAGTGAGAGTGAGTCAGTTGACCTGCTGCAAAAGACACAGTTGCAACCGCTCCAGCTCTCCCCCCTAAGCCTATTCAGAAGAAGAGAGATGTTATAGCTAAGCAAGCACCTGCCCCTACAGCCAAGTCCAAGAAGGGTCCTGCCCCTGCAGCCGAGCCAAAAGCACCTGCCCCAGCAGCCAAATACGATGCACATGCCCCAACAACCGAGATCGGGAAGAATACATATAAGCCTTCTCTGATCATGAAGAAAAAGCGCACAACTGTGCCTCGCAAGCCAGCTGCTGCCAAAATAATAAAGATAATGGAGCCAGAAGCCACCACAAAAGAAGCTGAAGAGGATGTCGTTCTTCTTGTTTCAACCAAGAGAAGAAGACTTGTCAGAAGGTCAGAACTTGAGAAAGCTGAGTCTGCCACTCAGCCTGAGAAGCCAGAGAAAGAGACTGCTGATACTCAAGATGGGTAGTCTAAATATAAGTATGGTGGAGATGCAGCCACCATGGTTGTCGAGAAGACGGTTGATGTCGATCAGCAGATTGTAGAAGAACCAGCTGCTCGAGAGACAACTGTGGAAATGCAAGGAGCTGAAACAGCCAAGTTCGCTGAAGAAAGAACTGTCTAATCCCCTCAGACGGATGCGCATGTACCTAAAGAGAAGCAAGCTCCACTTGCCACAATTCACGAAGAAGGAGATGATAATGATGTTATTATGCTATCTCCTGTCTATCCTGATATTCAGCAAAGATTGAGGGACTGGAGAAATTGGAAGCTGATCTACTCTAGACGGTAATTTGAGCACCCAGAGTATGTTGAAGAAGAAGAAGAGGAGGTTTTAAGCTTCCTGGGAAACATCTCAGTCCGATTTGCTCTTGATGAAGATTTTTGCATGATTATCCTTCGTGATATGAAGGATGATGAAAAGGAAAAGGCTTTGGATAAGGTCAAGGCCATTGAATAGTCAAAAATGTACATGTTTATTGGTGGTCTTGAGCATGAAATAGAATCTACTGACAGCAGCGACGTAGAGGAGGTCGACCCTACTACAGCAGGCGAGAAAGCCGAATTCCAATAGGCCATTAGAGAATCAAAAGCCATGCACGAACAACAACTTCAAGAGGGTCCAGGAAAGTCTTCTCAACTCTCTCCTAGTACTAATCCTTTGGATGTGGCACAAAAGATACCTAATGATATTGCTGCCACCACATCCCCCGTGCATTCAGAACATGGCTCTCCGAAGAATGGCGATGAAGCTAGGAAGGAGATGAACCAGGCACCCTAGCCAAGCCAACTACTGCAGAAGGTGTTGAGACACCTGCCCCCAGGCTGATCACTTAGAGGGAAAAACAGCCGAGTCTTAGGTGCAGAGCAACCCCACTTCTCTTAACTTAGCTGGTGCGCCAGCTGAGGGGGTAGCTCTCACCACCACAGCTAGGTCGGAGGATGTTGTGGGAGACAAACCTATGGAGTTAGGAGGCGAAGGTGAGAAACAAAAACAACAACATACTAAAATTGAAGAACCTCATACGGTTGAGACTGTCTCAGCTGAAACATCATCTACACTGAAGGTCGATGACGCTGATGATGCAGCTAAAGCAAATGATGGAATGGAGATCATGGGAGTTGAGACTCCTGGTCCTGAAAATGCAATCCTAGGAGTTGATACTCCGATGGATGCCACCGAAGACCCTAAGGCAGATGAGTATGCTGAAGGAAGGATTGTACAGGAACCTGTTGCAGTTAAGACTGCACATAGGGATGTTGAAGGCCCTCCAGCGGTTGAGACTGCTGAGGGTGTAGTTAGACACAAGGTGGTTGAGACTTCCTTGGGTAACGAAGATGCTAATGAGCAAGTTCCTCAAGTAGAGACGGCTGATGAAGTAGAAGAAATCAGTGCTCTTCTTGATTCACGGGAAAATATTGACACATAATTCCTAGAATCCGACAATGAAGCTGAGTGCACTCCCATTGATGATTCTTCTAAGGATAAAGTTGAGGATGCTCAAGACTCTCGGAGTAAAGCCAGTGATAAAACTGCTCCGATGAGGTTCGTGTTTGTTGATGAGCCAACCCCAATGGCTCCATCACACTCTGATGATGTTGATAAACCAGCTGAGGACTAGACAACTCAAAAGAAAGTTCCAATCGATACCAAGGAAGTGTTAAGGCAGTGAAGGTCGATCAATGCCAAGCGGCTAACACAATTGCTCAAGGCGAAATCGATCGGTGGCGAGGCTAACACTGTTGCTCAAGCAAAGACACAATCAGTTCAACAATGAGGCTAACACGATTTTGCTCTAATGCCGACAAAATTTGGTTGATTGAGAAAGTTGGGTTGAAGATATTCGGAATGAGAAGGGAAAGGCTCCACAAGTTGGACCTGCGGGAATCCCTATCTATCCCGACAATATGTTTGAAAATATTTTCCAATTTGAAGCCCAATTGCCACCCCTGGATGTCGAATCTACTAGAGAACAAGCCAAGTATACTGTACAAGAAGAACCCGAAGTTCCAACATATTCAACTATGGTGCCTATAGGTTTTGACTTTGATGTTGTTTGGCCCGAGGATGAGTCCGCTTCGATAGTCGACTTCCAGAAGGTGTTTAAAGCCATTTGTGTTGAAATCGAGAAAATGGAGCATGGTTTAGCATCATTAGACATAAGGCTTGATAACCATGATGCAAATATCAGTAGGGACATTCGTGGTGTTGTACTGCATATCCGAGAATGGGTTGCACAAACAACGGCTATGAGAAGAGAGCAAGACCGATACTTCAAGTCACTCTTTGCAGAGTTATTGGTCTGGAGTGCTGCTAACATACAGTTCCTGCAGAGGCAGAATGAATACATGGTGGGGATTGAAGAATCTCACAAGTCAGATATGGAGTTGCTCAAGCTGCAACACAAGAATGAGATTGCAAAATTGGAGCCTACCCATGAGTCAGCAGCTTAGTGTTCTCCAAACCGAAATGAAATTAATGGCAGTTGAGTCAAAGGCTATGTGGTCCGAATTTCGAATAGCCTACTCCAAGTCAGATGCTAAACATGATTCAACCAACAGCCAACTCGACTTCATTTTAGTGGCATGTTCCTGGCCTATCTCTACCTTTTGGTGATGATGCCAAAAAGGCGGAAAATGAGGCTATGAAGGGAATTGAAAGAAGGGCAATGGAGCTATAAGGAGGAAAAGAAGGGAGAAACAACTAAGGGGGAAGGAAGTTCTGCAAAAACCCCCCTTTGAAGCTTATGTTTGCCAAGACTCCTCAACAAGGAGAAATAAGCGACTTCACTTCTCGGCAAGCTACCGAAAGAAATCGGTGGAACAGAAGGTGAGTTGGCATTTAAAGAATCAAGAAAAGCCATTGAAGCTGAGTTCGAAAAAGGTTGTTGAGAAGCGTGCGGCGTATCACGAATATAAGGACACAATATGATGGTTCATGACAGGATTGTTAAAGGATTCTTACGTGAGCAAACCCCAAAAGAAATTACAATGCCCGATGCTAGATCGAACCCCGGATCACTAGAGCGATTTCAAACTCACAGAGGCGGGAAGGCTATTTCCGTAATATGACTCTACCATAAGCTTGGGGCTTGTACTGGGAGAAGGGTCTTGATGTATGCAAATCGGTGATATGCGTGAGTTCAATGATCATTGGTGGAAAAGCAAAAACACTAGTATAGTACACTCCCGGAGGAGGAGCCGAGTCGGGAAGAGGAAGGGAAAGATGCGGTGGCGGTGGAAGAGGTAGAAGTTCTCAACCGCATGCCAACACCACAGGATATAAAGTATATTAATCCAAAGAAGAAGGGATTAAATTACTGGTTGGATTCAATCATCTTGCAAATTTAGAGGTGATGCAAGAATCTTTGAAGTTGTGAGAAGGTAAGAAGCTGAGATGAAAGGGTATTGTGAGAATGGGAAGAAAGCGGCGTAGGGATGACCCTTGCAAGGCGTGCCTATGAGAAGAAGAAGGAGGAGGAAGAAGAAAGGAAGAGGAGAAGAAGCGAGAAGAAGACGGAGGAGAGGCGATGATGAAGAGAAGAAGGAAGCAACCAAGGCGTTGAAGAGGTATATACATGCCTTCATGTATTTTACTCTATTGTAAATACACGATTGTAAGTACTTTGTATCTTAGCTCTTATACCTTCTTTGTAATTTTACTACGATACATGTTGTAATTCAATGTATGTACAAGTTCTAATATAGTGTATAAAGTACATTTTTTGTAAATGACTTTGTAAAGGACAAGAATGTTATGATCAATAAAATTGACATATTCAAAGCATACATTCTTTATTCTTTGCCTTTGCTTGTGTTTCTTTGTTTATTTTATTTAAGTTTTGGCATCATCAAAAAGGGAAAAATTGTTTGGAAATTTATTTATTAGATTTTGATGATACCATGTAGAACTTAGAATAGAAAGTTGGTACCCCATTTTCCTTGTATTTCTATGTTGTAATAGATAGGAGTGAAACATCTAAGTGAAGTCAGCTATGTCAAAGAATGCAAGAAGTCAATTGAAGACTAAAGCGAAGACCCAGCTGTGTGTCAGCTGAGTATGGTCAAGATAGAAGGCACAGACTCGACTGGAGGAGATCTAGCTGAGGAACAGTTGTGTAAAGAATGTGGAAGTGTTAGTCAAGTCAGTAAAGAGCCAAGTCTAAAAGTTGAATTGGCAGTTGAGTCATTCTCATATGACAGGAGAAGACTCAAGTCAAAGGGGTATATGCAGCAGTTAAGTCAAGACGACTGACATTCATCTGTTGGAAGGAAGTCAATGATATTATTCAATATAGTAATAAGTCCAAACTGCTCTGTCTTAAAGTGTTTGTCCCAGAAATATGCAAAAGGAATAAACCAATGGAAAACACTGAAGAATGTGTCAGGCCCTGTAAAGTTGCAGAGTCATTTAATACGAGGAAGGGTCAACATCACAATGCAGCAGACCAAGAAAAGACAGGCCAACGAACAAGAAAGTGTTATTTGAAAATAGTATATCTCTTCAATGGGCAAATTTTCAAATGAGCACTATAAAAGGCTGATGAAGCATTTGAGAAAGGGTTACGAATGACACTGAATTAACAAGCTTTTTCAAGCAGGAAAAACCAACAAATATTCTCAAAACTTTTCAAGAAATTCCTCAAGCCTAAAACTCAGAGGAACTCGATCCAACACACGCTGTGAAAGAAAGAATACTTCAACCAATTGAAGAAAACGTTTTAAGAACAAAAAGGGTCTACTCTCCATGTTTGAAGGAGTTGTGGTAAGGTTAGTCGAACCAGGAAGTTTCGAGCTTGTTGGAAGGACCAATGTGATCAATTCCAAAGCTTGAAGGTATTTGAAGTAGCAAGGCGGATGTCTTGTGAAGAAGCTGAGTCATGCAAAGAAGCATTTGTGTAATCAAGGTTGTCTCTAGGCGAAGATTTGTAACGATCATTACTTAGTGGATTCCAGGAGTTGGAGAAAAGTGGATTAGAGGAATTACCCCATCCTTGAACCACTATAAAACTTGCTTGTGTCATTTACTTTCAGCAATTTATTTTCTGCATATATTTATATCTGCTGATAAGTTAAATTACAAACTCTACTAATAATAACAAGTGCTAAAAACAAGTGTTAAAAGGTGCTTCAAATTAACAAAGGGTGTTAAGTCTTCCATTTTTTAAAACCAAATCATCTAAAAGTTAAGTGTTAGCTGATGCAACTAAGTTATACTATCAATATCTCAGTTGAGTCTGATGAGTGGGTAACTTTGCTGAAGAAAGCCAACCTAGCTGTCCCCCAAGGACTTAGCTGATTTGAGCCAACTTTGTTGAATATTTTAAAAGGACTAAAACTGAAAATTTGGTAAGGTTTATTTAACCCCCTGCCCCCTTCTAAACCATACACCACATCTCTTCGGACCTACAAGGCTCCTCCCATACAGGGCCTTAGCTGGAAGGGGTCATCCCACCCGGGGTCTTAGCCGGGTGAGACATCCCTTATGGGGTCTTAGTTGAAGAATGTAAATTACTAGGACCTCCATGAGGAAGCCTCTCCCATCAAGGGTCTTAGCCGGAAGGGGTCATCCTACCTGGGGTCTTAGCCGGCTGAGACCATTCTTTCTGGCGTCTTAGCCGGATGAGGTTATTTATGAGGACCCCCGCAAGAAGGCCTCTCCCATCTGAGGCTTTAGCCGAAAAGATGGGGTTTGCTGAGGAGAGCATCTAACTGGTCATTGATCCTAGTCATATGTGGTCATTAACTGCATTCACGGCGTCAAAGTAGAAACATGAAAGTGTTTTTATTCATTATAATGAAAAGCCTTACGCCTTGTGGGCGGAAACATGACTGAAATGTAAATAAATATTTAACGGCTTTTAGGCGGAAATAAACCAAAAATAATGAAAAACGCTAAATACTGAAATCTTCGGGAGTCTAGGGAGAGTTGTTGTCTATGGCTGCATGGTACTTTCATCATTCGGTCTCGGGATCTTGCTCATCTTCAAGGTGGCCACAAGCATTCCCGAGTCATCTTGATGTCTCCGACAGTCTCTCCTATCTATGAGTATGTGGGGAACTTCAGTACAAGTGAACCGTAGAGGGGATAGCCCGGAATTGGTTCAAGTTGGACCTTCCCAAAATCAGATTGTATGGAAAGGGAGCGTCTACTATAAGGAAATGGACCATCTTTGTGACTTGATGCGGGGCGTCTATGCCCAATGTGAGAGGCAAATTGATTTTGCCTGAGGACTTAATCACTTCTCCAGTGAAGCTAATCAGCGGTGTCAAGACTAGAACTACTTGCACTAGGTCGATCTTCATCTTGTCAAAGGCTTCGCAGAATATGACATTCACTGCACTACCGGCATCTACCAAGACCCTCTTAACCATGAAAATTGGCCTGCGTAACTGATATGACGATGGCGTCAGGGTGAACTTAGGATTCTGGGATGTACTCTTGAGTACCGAAGGTGATAGGCATGCCCTTGGCTTGAGGATGTTCCACGACTCTTCTCTTGGACAGGTTCTCCTCGGGTCTCTCTCTTCTCTCCTTGATATACTCCCGGAGAGCACTCTGGGCGTCTTTCACCTCTGGTCCTTTGGAGATTATATTGATTACTCCGGCAACATGATTGTCGCACTTCTTCTCCCTGTGGCGATCTGAGCGGCGCAGGTCTTTTAGAGATTCTTCTTCCTGTAGCATAGGATCGTAGCGGAACTTGCTATGATCCATGTAGTCCTTAAGGTGGCCTTTCTGGATGAGTCGGTCTATCTCCTTCTTCAAAATGAAATAGTCTTTGGTGATGTGCCCCATGTCTCTGTGATATCGACAGTATAAATTGGAACATGTTCGCGAAGGGTAGTTCCTCAATGGTTGTGGGGGATCAATGATCCCATTCTTCTGAGAGGCTATTAGAACCTCCACTATTGTAGCATTGAGAGGTGTATAGCTTGTCCCATAATCCTTCCTCAAACCTTTCCGCGGTTGGTTCTTGTCTTCTTCCCAGGACTTACGCTTAATTCTTGGTTTAGGCTTGGGGGATTCCTCCACTCAAATATGCTTCTCCGCTCGGTTTAATAGCTCCTCCATGTTGGATGGAGGCTTACTGTCCAGAGACTCTTTAGACGCCTTTGGCGTAGGTTTTGTTGTAGTATCCCTGCCAAGGTCTCATGCTGGACGTTGGCAACTTAACTGACGGCTTCTACGAACCGTTTCATAAATTTTAGCAGTGTTCTTCTTCTTCTTCTTCTTCTGCTTCACTTGAAAGAGGTGAGCGATAGTCTTGGGACACTTTTCTGTTGATGGAAAAGCTGTTGCATAAAGGCTTGAATGAGCTTATGCATCCACGAGATTGATCTAGGGATCCCGATTGAACTAAGTCGGCGCCCGCAGTGAGTAATGTCGAAACACGTTGCGGTATGAGGCATCCGTCATGTTATAAGTCCGCCTTGGCATAGAATTTGTCCAAGTGTTCTGCGAATCTCGGTTCCATCGTACTACCGGGAGGTTGGATGTCTTCATTCCTAATGGCAATGATTCGAGACAAAATCACAAGGGCGAAAGGCTCCTCTTCATCAATGCGATGGCTCACAAGTTAGCTTGGTTAGGTTTACCTTTGGTTGAGATTCTTCAATCGGTGTCGGCTCTTCACGCGTTTGATTCTCGCCGCATGAGCTTCCTCTCTCCCATCCTCGATCGTGGGCCGGGGTCTTTGCGGCGGCGGGCGAAGCTCAAGGTGGTCTTTCTACAGCATCGGTTACGGCTTGATGTCTTAAAGCGTTCCAGGCAGCTTCATCCAGGAGAGTCTGAAGGGCTTCTCGGAGACGGCGAATTTCTTCGGTGGAGCCCCCGGGAGGAGGGCGACACTCCTCCGAGAGGAGGAGGGCTAGCTCCCGCCTCCGGTGGTGGTCTTCTTCTTGGTCTCGGCGCCACCGCTGTAGCTTGAGATCCGACTTCACATGCTTGCGTTCAAGTTTGCATATTCGTGTACTTTGGCTATTAGACGGCGCCAAAATGATGTCATTTTTTGAGGCAAATCACTCCAAGTCAACGGGCTTGACCAAAATCCTCTTCCCGGTAGGGAAGTCTTCTCGTCTTCTTCTCCCAAGAGTGGAATATCCTTTGGTGGGAACTTCCCCACACAGCGCAAGCGTTAGAGGGCCGGAGTTGTTCAAGGAGGTCCCCTCTAACATTCAAGTCGGCCACGGTGCGAGAGAATAAATAGTAAACAAATACTGTATAATAAATGCGTAGGAGGATTATGACTAAATAAACTTACAGATAATAGGAGGGACTTTTTTATACTTAGGATATGGGCCCCGTGGGCCGTGTAGGAGAATTCGTCCATGGGCCAGACCCAGGCACCATCGGGCCCATTTATTTATTAAAAGCCCATTGGACAATTAATATTAAATAAACATATATAAAGTGAATTATATATTAATTAATGAAATACCAATTTTGTCTCCAACAGTTTTATTGGAGTTTTTTAGAAACTAGAAAGTATCTAAAATAGTTTTTAGAAAGATTTGTGAAAATATGTTTAATATTTATTAGAGTATTATTTGTAATTTTAGTAAATTATTAATTTATGAAGGAACCAGAATTGTACAATAGTTCTTCATAAAAGTGTTATATTATCGATTTATTGAAACCATTGTTTAACCTATTAGCTCAAGTTGGGACATAGGGAATTATTATATAGTAGAGATTGATTATTTGTATAGAATTTATTATATTTAATAATATTGGATAAACTATAATTAATTTAGATTAATACTTGTGCTAAACTATGGTTGTTTCTTCTGTGTAAATATCTTTTTTTTATTGTTTCGAGAAGGTTTTCGTATATTTATTCTAAAATCGAAGACATATGTATCAGTTAAATAATTAATTTACACTACAACATAAATGACATTAGATAACATAAAATTGTAGCACTTTTTACATAAACTGTAACACATGTTTTAATACTTTTACATTATAATATTTATGTAGCACTTTATAAATATGTAACACTTATTTGTAACAATTTCAAATAAGTAGCATTTTTTTTTGTTATTGTTTTGGTAACACAAATATGTATCACTTTAATTAAATAACACTCCATGTAACACTATATTTAATTAATTATAACACTTTTTTTGGCTATATTTTGGTAACACAAAATTACGTCATTTTAATTAAATAACGTGAGTTAATTGATATCTCAAAATTAGGTAAAGACAAAAGCAATATTTTTTTCTTAATTTTTATTTTCTTTTTAATATTTTAGTAATATTAATCTATAATAATTAATAAATGCCAATTTTCATAAATATTTACCCTTTAGTTTGCCTCTTTATACGAGATTTTTGTTGGTTTACTTGTAGCATTAACATAATTTAAGATTTCATAAATAGAATATATTGATTATTTATTTGTTAATTTTTAACTTATTGTTATTAATTCTATTATATGGAGTATATATATAAATGATACATAATCAATTGATAAATATTATATGACATTACAAGAAACTTATAAAATACCCACGGATTTTATTGATGGAAACCATCCGTAGGCATTACCAAATGTTTTTTTATTTTTGTTTTAGTTTTTTTTAAAACAAAATAAAAATGTATATAATTCTGTTGTAATATCCATGAAAAAATCCCTAGGTAAATTTATTATTATTATTCAAGATTTTAAATTTTACTGACGGAAATTAATTTCGTCGGCAACCTTTTCTTTATAAAAAATTACCAACAAAAATTGATGTCGTGGTTAATTGCTTATGGATTTTTTCCATCGGTAAATTAATTTTTTATTTCTATACCACATTTTATTTTTACCAATAGAAAATCAATTCGTTGATAAATTTATTTGATAAATTCATTTATTATTTTTATTATGTTCTTTAATATATAATATAAAATATAATTTCTAACATATATAATATATGATATAAATTTATATTTATAGTGTATAATATAATTTTAATACATATAGTATATGATATGATTTTATATATATATATATAAGCATATATATATATATGTGTGTGTGTGTGTATATATAAAAATCAAAGAAAAAGATGCAATAAGAATAAAACTTGACCCAGTTGCAAATCGCCACTTCAAAACAGCAGAGTTCTTGGGTTCAATGCTTCATAGGAGCCAAAAAAAAGCTTGTTAAATGCTAGGAAAAGTGCTACATTTTTTGCCAAAAACAAAAGTATTATATTTTGACAAAAAAGTGTTACATTAGACTCATATGTAATATTTTATATATTTTTTAAAGTATTACAATAGATGAGTACTTAATGTAACACTTAGAAAAAATATCACTAAAGCAACTAAAAGCGATATTGTAGACAATAGGTAGCACTGGCAAGTGCACCACCATAAAAAGTGATACATATTATCTATAGTAATATTTTATGGCTATTATGTAATTGTTTTGTGTGTTACCTTATATCACTTATGTTGTAGTGTTATTATTGGGCTTAAAGTATGATCTTTATAATTTTAATCCCAAATTTGATGTCCAATTTATTGGCAAAGAGTTTTAAATATATAAGGATAAAAAAAGGTTAAAAAGCATTAGTTATATATTACGAGTTAGATATATCACATTATTATTTAAACAAGATAATTTTTCAGTAAAATTATTTGTTGTTTAATCAAGACAACTTTGTCAATAGTATTTAAAAATTAAAAAGAAGAAACATTCATGATTCATTGTATACAGAGGCAGTAGTTAACTAAGAATCTTTTTTTTTTTTTTTGTTGAGATGAGTTTATAAATTCAATTATGTAGATTCGGACAAAAGATTCTTTCAACTCCTCAAGTGGAAATTATATAACCTTTTAATTCATAAATAAATTATAAACTATCAAATAGCACCTCAAATTCTCAATGTTGTTTTTTAACCTTCTCAAATGTATGGCCAATTAGGCGCAACGAGGTGTTTGGCTAATTCTAGACCTCATAAATGTCTCTTCAATTCCAAAATGTTTTACAGTATTAATTATTTATTTAATTATAAGCTCCGAAATAATATTTTATAACTTTATGATTTTTTTAAAATAATGTAAATTATAAAATAATCAATACTAATGTTATATAAATTTAATTACATTTATATATTCAACAATATAAAAACTTCTTTTGAATAAATGTAGCCAATTACACTTATATACTAAGGAATGTTCAACATCAGTTGTATAGTACACTATTAACCTTGTCAAAAACAAAGTACACTATTAACTATTAAGTTATAGTACACTTGAAGTATGTTACATACTTACATCCTTTTTTTTTTTAATGAATCAAAGATATATTAAAAAATAAAAAAGAGTGATTCTGAACACAGGTTGTTCAGGTAGCCAAAGAAACCATAACAATACACAAATCTATAGAAGTTAGAAAGGTCACAAGCCGACCAGATGGCTAAATGGTTGGGGCCTCGTTAAAACCTCCCAAGATAAAACTCACCCTTGTGGGAAAAATCCTTGGCAGGAAAAAGAGTACTCCCCATAAAGAAGCGCCCAAAATTACAAAAACAAAGAAGCCCGGACGCATTATCTAACAAATCTATAGTTAGATTGACCAACATAATCCTCCGTGAGAAAATGGATAATATCCGTAGGGGGGACACCCCACTAAGCTGCCGATTGCGATCTCTTGCTCAGAAGGTTCGCCAATCAATTGCCCTCGCGATAGATATGTGAAACCACCAATTCCATCTGTGAAAGCAAATGAATAGTATATCTCCATCTGCTAAGATGACGCCAAGGGACAGCAATGGATCTCTTGTGAAGCAAGTTCACAACATAAACTGAATCTGACTCGAGCCAAAGTTTAGTCCAGCCCTTAGTGAATGCATAATGAATAGCCCGCATAACCGCCACCAAGTCGGCCTCAAACGCAAACCCAGCACTACAGCATTCCACAAAGCAACCACGAAAGAAGCCTCTGCAGTTCCGGAAGAACCCAGAAGTTGTAAGGCTACCCGGTGCCCATGAGGCACTATCGTCCATATTCACTTTGATCCACCGCGGGAGGGGTTTTTGCCAATTAACTTGCACGATCTTGGGAGCTTGTCTGGCCCGCCCAGGAACGCGAAGTCGCTTGAGGATAAATAGGTCTTTCTGATCATTGTCCATGGAGCCCTTATCTAAATAAGATGATTCAATAATAAGAACCCAGAGATGGGTGATCATCATGTCCACCGTCTAGACTTTATCATTGAAAACCAAATCATTTTGAATATGTCAGATAAGCCAGATGCAGGAGATCGCTGCCACACGCCATAAAAAAGCAACATGATTGCTGAAATGGCAATTCATTAAACGCACCAGGAATTCATTAAAGTTATGGGCCATGAAAGGATGGATATCAAAAGCACCGAAAATCCAACGTTAAAAAACCCTACAAAGACATAAGAGACAAACAAATGGTCAACAGATTTAGCAGAAGCACAACAAAGACCACATGCCGAGGGGCCAATAAAACTCTCCCTAGGACGTAAAACATCCAAGACCGCCAAAAGATTGTGAATAGCCCGCCAGACCATAATCGAACAGCGTTCTAGGATGTGGGAGACCAAATCCAAGAACCCCAATGGACCATAGGGAGTGGGTCCGAATATGAGAGTAGGCCATCTTCGAAGTAATAGTCCTATTGTCAGAATGCATCCGGACTCGCGTGTCCTTCGAAGCTGGAGCAATGGGGACGCGAACAATGTCCTGGACGAGATCCAGATAAGCCTCGACGAATGAGAAGGTGAAATGCCAAGACTCTTTGTAGAAGTACTCAGAAATATGTTGACGAAAGAGATACTTGTACTCATGCGGAATACCAATTCTATCAGCAATGTAGTAGCCCAACCAGTTGTCAATCCAAAATAATACATTGGAATGATTCCGAAGGATCCATTGAGACTCATCTAAACAATCATCAATACAGGACCTAATCCCAGTCCGGATCGAAATAGGAAGAAATGATCTACGTAAAGAACCATCCGATGTCAAATAATGTTTTTGGAGAACCTGGAAAATCACTAAATCCGAAGTCATAACCTTCCATCCCAGCTTCATCAGAAAAGCATTATTAGCCACAATGATCGAGCGGACGCCCAGACCCCCCTCCGCCGAGGCATGCAACACCGAGCCCTTAGAGTTTACATCACCAGTCCAAATAAAGTTACGCTTGGCTTGCTCCATTTGCTTAAGCAAGGATCGCGGCCACTTGTAAATCATCATCGTATGCACAAAGAAGCCAGTGATCACCGAGTTAACCAAGCAGACTCTACCAGCAAGAGAGAGCATCGTCCCTTTCCATCTGCGAAACTTCAGGACGACCTTATCAAAAATATGCTGCAAATCCGCGGCCTTCGGAGCCCCCTTAAAGATTGGATCTCCTAATAAACTATAGAAAAGGCCCCTAGCTGAATCCCCATAATATCTTGAATACGCCTACGCACATACGAAGAAACTCGTGTACCAAAATAAACCTTCGACTTACGAGGATTGAAGATCTAACTAGAAATATAAGCATACCGAGTGAGAATCTCAAGGAGAGTACGAGCGTTGGCCGAAGAGGCCCCACACATAATAACAATATCATCAGCGTATAGAATTGAAGATGGGAAAATAATGCGCCTAGGCGCAATGAACGGCCCAAGCTGATTATGAGTCATCGCTGCCACAATAAGCTTACTCGGGACCTCCTCCGCAATGCAAAAAGAAGCAAAGATAAAGGATTGGCCTACCTAACCCCATGAAAACAAGAAAAGTACCCTACCGGCGAGCCATTGAGTAATATCGAAATCTGAATGACCAAAGAATGACCTCAATCCAATGAACAAAAGTCTCCGGGAAATTGAAACGATTTAGAACGTGAATCAGGAAGCCCTAGTCTAAAGTATCTAAAGCCTTTCAATTTTTAAGATCATATTATCATCAAGCCGACCATGCAGTACATTGAAGCCTTCAGAAACCATAGCAATACAGTCATGAATCTGTCTGCCCGGGATAAAGCCAAATTATGTAGGAGACAAATATGGAGAAATGACCGAGCCCAACCGTGTATATGAGATGTGGTGTGTTCGATTATATGAGATGAATGCATATAAGATGTATAATCTACATATAATATAAAACTATATAATACATCTCTGCCTACAAAATTGAGCAAATAAAAAATTTAAAATTTATAATGATCCAAAAAAATATATAATAACACAGACTGCAATTAATTCAGTACTAAAATAAAACAAACCTGACAATATTTATTATGGGTGATGTTTATTTTTCGTATTATATATGTAGAGTTGTGCAAATTCAGGTGTTGAACTATCGAACGACAATGAACTACCAATTAGATGATAGTTTTGACATACATCTAAAAGATTGGAGGTCTACTACCTCTATTTATATCAGTGTCGATCTTGTGTCCCATCTGTGTGAAACAAAACATTTTATTATAAGATCTTATGTTCTCCTGAAAGTGTTTGCTTATTTCACTATGTCCCAATAATTCACAAAATAAAATAGGTGGTTGTTTGAGTAGAAAAGGTTGGATAATCCCATAAATGCAACACGGAAAATACCAGATTATTGAATTTAACGCGAGCGTTAATCCTTACCGTACCAAAACATGACCGCACAAAATTTCATCTATAAGTTGTGTTACCGATATCCCAATACTTTGTAAATAAATAATCAACTAATAATAATTAGTAAAATTATGAAATATTCAGTAATTGAAAAATATCAAATTGAAATTCAATAAAAATCAATATATAATATATAGATGTTAAACTCAGCATTATTTACCACAATATTTGTTTGATTTGATTAAGATGAAGGCGTGTTTGAATTCATAGTAGTATGACTTGTTTGAATAGTTTTACCATTTATATTGGTCATGATGGAATCATCCATGGTGAGATCAATTATTATTCAGTGTTAGAATTCATCTTCGAAGATCTCACTGATGTACAACAATAAGAGTTGCTCAAATTATGAGTATTGTGTTGACATGAGAGTATTTTGCTGGAAGCTTTAAGTACAAAATAATAAATTAAATATATTATATACAAATGAAATAGCTAGCATGAATTATTTAATTTGTAACAACAATACTAAACATAAAACTAAATATACCATTTGTAAAGTTGGTAAACGTGGAGTTTGAAAAGATGAATCTTGGGAAACAACTCTTTTAGACAGCTTCAAAGCTCTATTCTCAGACATTCTCCCATTTACAGTTAAAAAATAAATAAGATTGGAATAAATATGAATGTTAAGTTGGTTTTATACCAACGTATTGAGTATTCTAAACTAGAAGTTTGCGTTGTTTTCGGGTATTTTAGTGTCATTTGAGTCGATTTCATGTCATTAGTTGTCATCTGAGAGTCGGGACTGGTCTTGGTAGCCAAAATTGGCCAAGAACGTTGGAAAACGTGTTTGGACAGTGAAGATCGCAATTTAGAAGTTGAAAAGCGCAAAAATAATGTTCATGGACGAGCGCGATCGCAAAACCCCGGCTAGCTGCGGCACAAACGAAAAGCAATCTGTGGCGCTTGAGACAAGTGTGTGTTGTGCGCGCCCACGGATGATGGGAAAAGTTTGATGCGCACTCTGACACCAGGCAAGCAAGGGCTGCGGATACGCGGACGTGCAGGGCTTATGCAAAATGGCTCTGATCTGTCTTTCTTTGCAGCCTTGCGGCAGCCTTGTGCGCCGCGATGACGGGGCTGAAGGTGGGCTGTGTTAAGTTGTGGGCTTTTTGACGGATTTCGAGGTTTTGATCTATAAATACACCAAGGGGCGTACGTAACAAGGGTCGGAGATTCTTTTGAGCACAACGCAAGGCAAGAAACACAAAGCTAGGGTTCGGGACGGCAATTGAAGGAACTTCTCATCTGGACACAGGGAGAATTCCTTCTCTTCTCTTTCAAAGTCCTTATTTGCTTTTCTTTGTCAATTCTCTAGATGTATAATTATTTTTTATGAGTTTTTGTACATCCAACATGAGATAAACCCATCTTTCTAGGGGATTGATGTAACTTACGTTTGAACCTAATATGAAATTCGCATGTTATTTAATCTATTTGTGCTATTTGATTTGATTGCATGGATTATCTGATCAATAGTTTAGATTGTTTGGCGTGTTTGATTTGACACTCGAGAGAGGTAATTGAATGTCTGGCCATAGAATAGCACAACCTAGGGTGTCATAGAATCGAGAGGTTTATGAATCTTTTGAAGCATGTGATAGAATATTTATCGAGCATATTAGGGTTTAATTTATGATTTTTATAGAGATATTGAAATCGGAATTGGAACCTAGAATCACTTGGCACTCGAGAGAGAAAGTGATAAACGGTAGGATTATTGGCTTATAGATTAATAACTTGTGATTAATGAACTGGATTAAGAACATAGGGGATAACTAGGTGAAATCAACCCTCTAGAATTCATCTTTTAAGTGTTTGATTAATTGTCTGAACCAATTTGTTAGTTTAATTTTAATTTTATTTTTAGTTTAATAATCACTCATCTCTTTTTGATTTCTAGATAGAATTAAGCTATTTTAATTATAGTACTTAGTATAAAATTTGATAATAATCCCTGTGGAGACGATAACCCTACTTTCAAAACTATACTAAAACTTGACACCGTACGCTTGCGATAAGAATTTCTCGATCAAGTTTTTGGCGCCATTACCAGGGATTGTTTTATCCTATTTTAAACTAATATTGTTTCTAAGTAGTCTTAATCCTAATCTTGACTAGTTTAGGAATAATAAATTCGTGTTTCTCAATAACTTGTTTGTTTATGCGAGATTCTAAGGATATTAATTTGCTTTCTTTTGATCCAGAGATTGAAAGAACACTTCGAGCAATCAGAGCAGCAAAGCGAGCAGAGATCGAGCAATGGCAGAAGACAGGGAAAATGAGAACGCATGAATTCGAGTTGTGAATGTGCCACCACAGCCTGAGGCACAAGAAAAGGCAATCCAGGATTATTTCCGGCTGACCATGAACCAGAATTACTCTGGAATTGTGCGCCAACCCATAAATGCGAATAATTTCAAATTGAAACCGGGCATCATAAGCATGGTTGTGAGAATCGATTTAGGAGGGCCGATGGATGATGATCTGAATACACATATTGCGACATTCTTGGAAATTTGCGACACCATCTAGATGAATGGGGTAACTAATGAGGCCATTAGATTGAGGGTATTCCCGTTTTCATTTCGGGATAAGGCCAGACAGTGGTTGCAGTCGTTCGCCCCTGGGAGTATTACAATTTGTGATGATCGACTCAAAAAAATTAGCAAAATTCTTCCCTCAAAGAAGACACTCCAAGCGAAGAGCAAAATCCCAATTCCATGATTGATTTTGAGCCGTTCCATGAAGCTTGGGAGCGATTTAAAGATCATTGCGGAGATGCCCTGACATGGCTATGCGGTGCGAGAGGGTTTGGTATTTTTTCAATGGGCTTAATGGGCATACGAGGACGATATTAGATGCGGCAGCAGGAGGTACATTGATAGCTAAAACTTTGACTAAGGCCTTACTTCTGCTTGAAGAAAATGGCCACAAACATTTATCAATGGCCTTCCGAGAGGTCGGCGCCAAAACAGTTGCGGTGTTCTTGAGCTTGATACAATGTCGGCTTTAGCGACTCAAATCTTGAGTCGGCGAAGCAATTAGCAATGATGAATCTTTGGCGACACACCACAGCAAGCCGTGATCCCACCCGCAGCCGTTCACGCAGACGCCACTCACGAGGCCGAGCAAGTCAACTATGTGAATAACCAGGATTTCAACAATAGAGGTGATTCATTACCAAGTCACTACCACCCGGGACTTTGCAATCATGAGAATCTCTCTTATAAAAACAACAGGAATGTATTGAACCCACCTATGGGTTATCCTAACCTATCCAGTTCCAATGCACTCGGAGGTGAAAAGAAGCAGTTGCTAGAGGAGATACTCGGCTCATTCATCGGAGAGACCAGGAATCGGATAAATAGGAGTGATGCACAGATTGATAGTCTGGGTACTAAGATGAGCACAATGGAGATGCATATTAGGTCAATTGAGACACAAATGGGCCAGTTGGCAAAAGTAGTGAATTCATTGCAGTAAAAAGGAAAATTTCAGAGCGATACATAGGTTAATCCAAGAGAGCACTGCAATGCAATTTATGTGAAAAATGAGGTGGAAATTCAGCATGCTCCCGGAGAATTGCCCATTTTTGTGAAACTAGTGGTATCCAAGAAAATGAAGTTGGAGGAGTTTGAGATTGTCTATCTGACAGAGGAATGTAGTGAAATAGTGCGAAGTAAACTACCTCAGAAAATGAAGGATCCAGGGAGTTTCACTATTCCTTGTACTATTGGAGGAGTTTTCTTTGAGAAACCACTTTGTGATCTTGGGTCCAATATAAATCTTATCTCTCTCTCTCTGATGTGACGAAGCTCTGGCTCTGGGAGGTGAAGCCATCCAATATCACCTTGCAGTTTGATGATCGATCCATTGTCTATCCTTGGAGAATCATTGAGGACGTGTTGGTAAGAATTGATAAAAAAAATCCCGTGGATTTTGTAGTGTTGGACGTGAACGAGGACAAGAAAATACCCATAATCTTTGGGCGGCCGTTTTTAGCTACAACAAGAGCTTTGATTGATGAAGAAACGGGGAGCTAACTCTGTGGGTAAATTAGGAAGAAGACGTATTCACCATCCATCCAACCAACATGCTAAAATTTGAATCAAATGATGGTAAGCAGATGGTTGGGAATATAGCTAAAGACATTGGAGGTTGGGAAGTATCTAAGGGAAACATGGATAACGTTCCCATTGGAGCCCCAACTTGAGGATAATCTGACAAATTGCTTTCGTAGTATTAATATAGTTTAGTAATTGTTTTATTTTTCTGATTTTGTATTTTTAGGAGTAGCGAGTTGCATCACTTCCCATCCCCTTGTGTTTGCAGGCGAGCGAAGTGCTTTGAAAAAAAGATGCGGGAAAAAACATTTGCAGCGTGCGGCCCAGGTAGGCAGTATTAGCCGCAGCGCTAACTGGGGCGCAAAGACACCCCGCGGATTTATACGGTGGGGAAAGTCTTCCTTCCGCACTGCAGCGCCCGATGCCCAACCGGCCAGGTCAATTTTTCTTAGAACACCCCAGCTTGCTTTTGTTTTAAAACATAACCATCCTCCTCTTGGTAGGACAACTCAAAGGGCACACACATTCACCACCAAGCACTCACACAATCCCACTCCATTTTCAAAAAGGAGCACTCTAACATCACACACACCATCTTCATCTCCTCCACTCACTATTTGGTAAGTTTGCAACTTCCAAACCCCACCACATGGTTTTCCCCATATCTCTATTTTTTGTGTGATGGATTGTAGTAGTGCTAAGATAATTATTGTTGATTTGGGGATTGTGGATTGGTTGATCATGCTAGACTTAGGTTGGTGTTGAATTTGGAATTAAATTGAACTATCCATTGCATTTACCATCTTTTCCCAAACTCATGCATACGAGGTGTTTGATTAAATGTCTCAATGACTTTTTCACATTGTTAAGTGTTATCTTGCATATCTATGCTTATCTTCTTGACATGGCACTAGATGTTCCACTTGGGTGCATTATGTACATACTTTGATTTTCGATCTCACACCCATAACCGAATTCCTTGGTTCCACGAGTTTTGTTTTCTTGTCTACCTTGCTAGGTTACAAAGATGTGAAACCAAAAAGGGACCGGGCTAAAGCAAAAGGGAAGAACAAGACCACACCTCGGAGACATGCAACACTCACGGGATTGTGCGCTAGGACGCATAGTGAGCTTATACGAGACACCTCATACACGTAGTAGTACCACAAAACTTCGATAAGGAGCTTTCGCTCCTCCGCTACCAGGAAAGTCCTTGTTTCCCACCTCTCTATTGGGGACAATGTCATTTTAAGATTGGGGGTGTAGTCTATTTTTATTCATCGAGTCAAGTCTTGTGTCGAATAAAAAAAGAGTCCAAAGTCTAGTCGGGTCGTCTGTAAAACTGTGAAACTGCATGACTAAGTTAATTTGTTGAATATGAGTTGAACGGTCAAGAGAGCATGTGTTTGAACTATTATCTAATCTTCTTTCCATTAATTCCATGTATGTGCTTAACTCTATTGATTTATTTGGGGATGATTTATGCGGTTGAGTGTTTCTTGTATGATCCCACCGGATTCTAGAACTTGTCTGATCACTAGTCAAGGTGAAAACCTAGTTGAAGTAACATTAAGGGAGTGATTTAGGCCATCTTTGAACAAGCTAGAGCCTAAAATGCCTACCTTTATTTTATATTTTCCCTATTGTCCCCTTTTGAGCCTTATAAACCCGTTTCTTTGGCAACCAATCGAATACCCAGAGCCTAAATGTGGAAATCTTAATTACCCGTCACTCATACACACAAAGTATAGAAAAATGTTGAAGGTTGAGGAGGGTATGATGAGAAGGGTATGTGTTTAATTTCATGAAGTTGCCCGAGAAAAGAAAATATGAAACCCCATGTATGCAAAAGAATAAGTTTGGGGGTTCTGGAAAAAAAAGAATCAGCAGGATTGAGATTCACAAAGTGAGAACATTGGGGATGTCAAACAAAAAGTGAAGGGTAGTTGCTAATTGGTGATTTAAAGTGATAATTGTGTGTATGGGTTATTTGAGCCACTTAATCCCATATTTTCCTACCTTACCCTAAGCCCACATTACAAGCTTTGAAAGTCCTATTGATCCTTGTGTTACATTAGCCTACATTAGTGGAGATTAGTGTGAAAGACAAGCCTATGGAGTCCGGTAAGCACCTCATCTTGATATTAAGAAAGTGGATCATCTTGAAAACACTTGATTATGTGAATCTATCTGGATAATGAAAACGGAGTTGGCATGAACATTCCACCTTCATGATCACATTGTGAAAACACGTGCTTGATTGATAGTGAAATGAATTTTGAGACGAATGAGCTTGGTTGTGAAGTTTTGCAGTTAGTCCATTTGAGTCAGTTGCCTTTATTTTTATTTCCTTCATGTTTGTTGTTTTTATAGAGTCTGTAATTGCTTGAGGACAAGCAAACGTCTAAGTTTGGAGGTATTTGTTAAGTTTGTTTTATACCAACGTATTGAGTATTCTATACTAGGATTTTGTGTTGTTTTCGGGTACTTTAGTGTAATTTGAGTCGAGTTCATGTCATTAGTTGTCGTCTGAGAGTTGGTACTGGTCTTGGTAGTCGAAAATGGTCAAGAACATTGGAAAACATGATCGGACGGTGAAGATCGCAATTTAGAAGTTGAAAAGCACAAAAATAATGTTCACAGACAGCGGCTGCGGCTAAAACCCCGCGCCGATGATGCGGGTGAAAAATGGTACTGGCGCGGGAGACAGTGCGCGTTGCAGTGCACCAGCGGATGATGAGAGAAGTTTTTTGCAGCACTGCAGCGCCGGGAGCAAGGGCTGAAAGACGAGTGCTTATGCAAAATGGCTATGACAGATGACAGTGCCTAGCTTCAAGATGTGTAACTTCAGCGCCGTGCGTGATGATGACGGGCTGAATGTGGGTTGTGTTAAGTTGTGGGCTTTTTGACGGATTTTCGAGGTTTTGACCTATAAATACACCAAGGGGGCGTATGTAACAGGGGTCGGAGATTATTTTGAGCACAACGCAAGGCAAGAAACACAGAGCTAGGGTTCGGGACGGCAATTGAAGGCACTTCTCATCAAGACATAGAGAGAATTCCTTCTCTTCTCTTTCAAATTCCTTCTTTGCTTTTCTTTGTCAATTCTTGAGATGTATAATTATTTACATCCAAGATGAGCTAAACCCATCTTTCTAGGGGATTGATGTAACTTATGTTTGAACCTATGTTTTGATTTCCTGTTTATGAAATTCGCATATTATTTAATCTATTTGTGCTATTTGATTTGATTGCATGGATTATCGATCAATAGTTTAGATTGTTTGGCGTGTTTGATTTGACACTCGAGAGAGGTAATTGAATGTCTGGCCATTGAATAGCACAACTTAGGGTTTCATAGAATCGAGAGGTTTATGAATCTTTTGAAGCGTGTGATAGAATATTTATCGAGCATATTAGGGTTTAATTTATGATTTTTATAGAGATATTGAAATCGGTGGAACTAGAATCACTTGGCACTTTCGAGAGAGAAAGTGATAAGCGGTAGGATTATTGGCTTATAGATTAATAACTTGTGATTAATGAACTGGATTGAAAATATAGGGGATAACTAGGTGAAATCAACCTCTAGAATTCATCATTTAAGTGTTTGATTAATTGTCTGAACCAATTTGTTAGTTTTATTTTAGTTGTATTTTTAGTTTAATAATCACTCATCTCTTTTCGATTTCTAGATAGAATTAAACTATTTTAATTATAGTACTTAGTACAAAAGTCGATAACAATCCCTGTGGAGCGATAACCCTACTTTCAAAACTATACTAAAACTTGACATCAAACGCTTGCGGTAAGAATTTCTCGATCAATGAATAACATGAATTATTTACTTTCGCAACAATGTTATTAATTAAACTTTGAACATGAAAATAATTACACCTTTTGTAATGACACTTCGCATGGAGTTCGAAAAAGAATAATAATTCTGCTTAATGAAACCTGAACACCAACTCTCGTGGATAGATTTGGAGTTCTATTCCCAGATATTCTCTTATTTTATATGTAAAATTAAATAAAACTAAATAAAAAATGAATAACATGAATTATTACTTTTTACCGTGCGATGCATGAAATGTAAATAATATAAAAAAGTAAGTTTTTTTAGTGGGTGCATTGAACACAATAAATATAGGGTGGCGCTATTCACACTCCCAAAATTTACAAACACTTTGTTAGTCAGTGGCTACGAAAATCTAGAGGGGGTGAATAAATTTTCTCGATTTTTTAATTTACGCCTTCTTGTTCGAATGTGAATATGATGAACAAATAAAAGTGCAGAAATATAAACAACACACAATGATTTATAGAGCTTCAACCCACCTAGGGCCTACGTGGATGGTTGTTACTTGCTTTGATGTGGGATGGTTGTTTCTTGCTTTGATGGTGGGATGGTTATTTCTTGCTTTGTGAGAGAGAGATTATTGATGTAAAACTATTATAATAAAATGGCAGATAATATTTTTTAAACTAAAAAACGGCTTTGTTTAGAATATTCGACATCGGTTCTAAACTGACATCTAAACATATAAGGAGGCATTAATGACATCGGTTTATGGCCATTTTCTAAAATGTTTAACACATCGGTTTCTAACCGATTTTGTTCCTAAAAAATCGATGTTCATTCCAACACTATAACATCATTTATGTTAGAAAAAAAAATCGGTTAAAACCAGATGTCTTTTTAATATAACATCATTTTTTACATGTTTAAAACCGATGTTGAATATGCATACATTTAACATCACCGATTACGACATCGGTCGATTTTCACACAGACATCGACTAATAACCGATGTCTATGAGTGTTTTTCTTGTAGTGTGCTCTACCACCCGATATATCCGAATGGATTTCGAAAAGGAAAATATTTTATTGATACCAAGCAAATACAACTTTTACCTTGAAGAGTACCACACTCTTGTTACAACACCACCTATGAAGATTACCACAATCTTCTTCAACAATGAAGAGCACCAAACTCTTTTAACACCTATAATCAACCAAATGTGTTCTTACCACAAGAACACTAACAAGGATTTCTTGTTTTGGATGATTTGAGAATTACAATCAAGATTATACTTTGTTTGAAAATATTACAACTCAAAACTGCAAGTGTAATAAATAAGAAAGTTTAATACTCAAGATGTGCAGGTGTAAAGCTTAAGCTAAATACAACAAGAATATAGACAAGGAAGAATAAGAATTTTGCTGATTTTTTCTTGTTGCTTTGTATGCTTGTGTTGTGTGTTTGATCCTTCAAATGCTTCATCTATTTATAGGAGAGTCTTCAAGATTGGATCTCCATCATATGCTCATCCATCTTCACTTTTGTCTACAAAAAAAAAAGATCAAAAGATCTACAAAAATGGTTATGAATTATAAAGTGGATCTTTTCAGATAATGGCTCAACAACAGATAAAATCTTGTTGTCAAAAATTATAGATCGACCAGTCGATCTGTTGAAAATTTGAATGTTTAAAAAGTTAATCTGAGATTAGACACAGGTTGACCTAGGGGTCGGACCAGTCGACCAGGGATTCGACCGGTCGCCCACCTATTGGACCGGTCCCCCTCGAATTTTAAAGAGATAGAAACAAATTGCAAAGACCAGGCACGGTCGACCGGTCGACCACACCAAATATTGAAATGAAAGTGTTGCTCTTTATCCAAAAAGAAAAACATCAGCAAATTTCCTTCAAAAAAAAGAAAGAAAGAAAAACATCAGCAACTGCAATCCAAAATTGAAAAGGTATAAGAAAACAGACGGATCCAGAATATTTTGACAAGGGGCACAAAACAAGGTAAAAAAATCTTGTGTAAGACAGTCACATCAACCAAAAAAAAGTAATACTTTTACGTGTAAAAATAATAAGTTATCTAAACATACTTTTTTAGTTGTTCAAACAATGTTTTAGTTTTTACACTAATGACATGATTGGTATGAATGAATGAAATTAGATAAAAATAGAGTGAACTTAGGAATGCAATAACAAAGAGAATGTAATGTTATACGTATTCCTTTTCTCATGCTTGATATCAATAAAGAATGAGAAATGAAAGTAAAAGCCATTTCTGACTTAATTACATTTCATGATTGGTAATTAAAAATAAATGATGGGGGTGTAATGGAATATTTTTAATAACTAAATTACCCTTTACTAGATTTCTTTTTTGAAAAACAATGGTTTCAACTATGTTTATTAACTTTATCTTTAAATTAAAATAATCTTTTTTTCCCAAAAAAATATACATTATTTTTAGATGTTTTTAAATCCATGCAAATTATTAGTTTTGCACTGATGACACGATTTTATTTTATTGGGTCTCAAATTATCAAACAGTCAAGATTAAATCTTCCTTGTGTCCATTTACACAAATATTTGAATGCTTAAATTGAAAGGAGAAAAAGAGGATTGAGTGAGAAGCATGTTAAAATTATTAAAAAAGTTAAAATTGTAAGAAATAAAAAATAAATTTAAATTTTGGTGTAGATTTAGCTTTTTATAGTTTTTTTATGAGTTTAATAAAAGGATAATTTTGTCCAAAATAAAAATAACTATATTCCTTATAGATTGTGAATGGCTAAAATAATGTGGGATGGGAGGAATGACTAATCTATATTATTGGGTATAGGGATTCCTGTGGGAATGAGCATTCTTATCCTTAAAATAGGAGTGTTAATTTGGGTTGAGTTCGGGTTCATGGGTTAGCGGGTCAAAATCAGCCAACCCGAAATCGGCCTATTTAATTATTCGAGTCAGAATCTTGAAACCTGGCCCAAAAGGTTATGTTTATTTCACTGTTAACCTGGATCTGGCATGTTCAACCCATCTAATAAATTATTTGTATATATATTTAACGGTTTCAATGAGAATAAATTTAGTTTTTTAGAATCATTGAATATGAAACACTATTCATTCAATCATTAAAAAATTATCTATTTCATCTATTAAGGAGGATTCCCCGAATACCTGAAATAGAGATGATCGTAGAAAATGTAAAATATTTAATAGGACCTGTGTTGGCTCGCGTCGGGCTGCATATTGATTCATTGCACCCCTTGGTGTTCTCAGGGCTTGAGGGGATTGCTCAATCGTCGTGCATGCTCTTTGCAAGTCCCGATCTGGTTCCCTCATTCATCACAACATATAAAAATAAATAATATAATTGCATAAATAACATAACATACTAATCATATTTTGAGGACAACATACAAAAAATACATGCAATATAATAACAACATACATAATTAAACATGTTTTAGCATTTAAGTTTAAGGACATGTCTTGTTTTTTAACAAATAATTATTGGCTTAGTTTTCTTTTAAATTAACAAATGGTTAGACGGGTAAAATGGGCCATAGAAAGTTGACGCAAACTCGGCCTATTTAGTTATTGGGTTATTCGGGTTCGATCTAAACCCATGAAGCCTGGATCCAAACCTATTAATGTCGTGTTAGATTTGTGTCAGGTCCAAAATTGTCACCCCTACTTTAAAACCTAGCAATCGTGTGAATGAGAATGAACATGGGAATGCTTATTTCATTCTCGCATATCAATCATGCCGAAAAAATAATGTTTTTTTATATTAAAAGTATTAGCATTTATTTCGGTAGCATGATACGACCATCTCACAAGACACCTACTCTCAAAGCAAATACATTTATAAACTTCATCAAAAATAAAATACGCACAATTATAAGATACATAAAAAAAGTTAATGGGAGAAAAATTTGTTCTTTTTAACCTAATTAATAACTTTTAAAAATAAACAAATAGCTTTTAAAAATAAATAAAAAAAAAAGATCGATGCTGCTTTTTAGGCAGATCACTCTAAGTTAGAATTTCTGAATATGTTCTTCTTCTTAAGGGGGAAGTATTCAAGTTTTCTTCTTCGAAGGCTGGAAATCCTTTGATTGGGAACTTGTCTGCACATAAGCAAACGTTAGGAGGTTCCTTGAGGGTTTCCTAGGGAGGCCCCACATACGCTCAAGTCAACACGGTGACTGAGAGAGAGTAAACAGTAATGGAATACTGAATTAAATGCGTCCAAGTAATTATCAGATAACTAACTTACAAATGAACAGGATGGACCTTTTTATACCTGAGTATTGGGTTGCACAGAAGAAACTGGCCTATGGGTTAGTCCCGGACTCCTTTGGGTCGGATTATTCTATTAAGAGCCCATTGGACAATTAATAATAAATCAATATATATATAGGTATAGGATCATATGTGGCAACATTACCATGTGGCAGTGTGGACAATTCTAAGTCACTATCTTGTTTAATCCTAAGACCCTTATTTTTTCGAGTTTTTTTTAATATTCAATTCAGCCCATTTAAGGGCATAATGGGCATTTTATACACAAAATGATCCAGCCATTTCTGGTAACCCCCCATAATCCCACTTTCTTTGGAATTTCATTCAATCTGGTTCCCCCTTAATTGCAATCTTAGTTTTCACAAAAAATCAATACCCTTCTTTTCCTCTCTTTCTTCTTCACTTTTCCAACCACTTCTCTTCTCTTCCTCCTCCACTTTTTCGTCGCCCGCCGAGAACAAGAAGTATGTCTCAGTTTTTGATGATTAACATGTTTCAGTCTGACATCAAAGTACGAAACGACCTTGGTAGTATTAGTAAAGATCATATTCTTGTCCCAATTTTTCCAATTGTTTTAGTGTACTTTTTTCTAGTAATGGTTTATCCCTCAATTTTTCTTCATTTTTCCTCGAAATCATGATAATGTTTTTTGGGTTTTAGGTGTTGTTGCAGTAAGTAGAGCACGTATTTTTTTTATTTATTTATTTTGGAGTTCATAGGATTTTGTTTATCGATTTTACGTAATCTCTCTATTTTTTGGCTTATGGAAAGATTTTTTGTGCGACATGTGGCAGATTTTGGGAAAGATATTTTTGTATTAAATTAGGTAAAAACGATGTATATTTAGATAATGGATTGTGCAATATTTATGTTATTGAAATTGGGTTTTCATCCTTTCTCGGGGAAATCATTCTTTTTTTTATTTGGTGTAAATTTACGTAAGTATGATATATCTTTTAGTATTTTTGGTATAACCCTTCCACTAAATTAGATCTTTCTTTTTGTTTTTTTATTTGGTGAACCCCCCCTGTTATTTTGGTGTAAATTACCACTGGAATGATATATGTTTTTTTACATTTCGTATATAAATAAATAGATTTTGGTGTTTTTGTATGACTACTTCACCAAAAAAAAAAGGCAATGTATGTATGTATTGGTGTGCATTTAGTATTGTTATAACATCATGATATGTGTTTTGATGCATTGTTTAAGTGTGGTAATTTGTATATAATGCGCATACAAATGATGTTTAAATAGTATTAATTTCGTACATTCAGTGCACAATTAGTTTAGATGTATTCTCTTTGCTACTTTGTAGAATTAGTATAGTTCATGCACACGGTATAATGTTTCAAGGATGTTTCTCAATTCCAGGTTCAATGGCACGAGAAACAGAAAGAGAACTGTATCTCCAGGACCGAGCGAGGGTGCGAGTGATGTTAATCAGAGGGAAAAACCGCAAAATCTGCTTTGAAAGCATCGATGCCCAAACTGAGGACAAGATTCGTGCCCAATGTTCTATCGGGCGCATTGATTCGTCTCAACAATTTTCAGACTAGAGTTGTAATTGAAATGGGCTTCGGGAGTTTGTTGGGTATAAACATTAAAGAATTACCAGGGAGGTTAATCTATTGGTTGGTAGAAAATTTCAACTCTCTCAGATGTGAATTGACGATCGGGGCGTTATATTGCCACGCAATTTTGATGCATGACTTAATCAAGAGAAAAGCGGGTGCTTGGGTTGGCTAAAAAAATTTGTTAGTGGCAAGTAGTTGGTTATCAATAGGGGGTTCATTTTCTTAGACGGAGTGTCTAAGTATATTTTTATTATTATATTACACTAGAATATGTTTTTCCACTGCAAAACTGTCAACATTTTGGTTACTTGTTTTGAAGCGATCTTAAGCAAATATGTTCTCTATTTTTGATCGGTGAGCTTTTTTATGCCATATGTTTAGTGGATAAACATTACCACAATTAACGGATTGCGGTACATGTTTATTAATTTTTGGTATACACATGTTTATAATGTAGTTTTTATTATTATTTGAAGGTATTAACGAATCGTGTGTATGCATAATTTATAAGCATTTTGTGTTGTAGTACTATAATTATTCTTAGTTTTGAAAGTCAATGTAATCCTTTGAAAATTTAAAACTCAATTTATATTAAAACGTACAATTAAGGTTGAGTTGGTATACATTTAGCAGTATCTTGGCAGACGTATATTTTTTGAAAATGAGAACGATATTAAGATACCAAAGTACAAAAGGCAGTACAAATTGGCGCATATTTACTGATTACATTGTGTATAATTAACAGTCAACAGGCACGCAGATAGCAATTATACTCTCAAATCATTTATGCTTTAGTTTTTTCATTGATTCTGTCATATGGGATTAAAAAAATAATGCACATTTAGAATCTAAATGGCATTCAAATAGAATATAAATAACATACAATTAACACAAGTTAAATATTTGATATAAGTTTTTCGAAAGCACAAAATTGAAAATGCAGGGAAAAAGGTTCTCCCACTTCGTGGTATTTTATCTTGTTCTACTTCAGGTATCCAATATTTGGTAGAGACGGGTGATATTACAATGCGCTCTCGTATTTCGACGCGTTGGATACTTTCATCACTAGCATCTGCAAAGTTTGTACACCAAATAAGTGAAATGTATACACAAAATAATTTTCAAAATATACAATAGTTTCAATATTAGCATACAATATTCTAAATTAAACATCTAACAATGCACTACTGAATGATTATATTATCACCAAATATTGGTCACATGTATACCAAAATAAGATTTTATGATACTGTAATGGAATTATTTGTACACCATAATTGTTTTGATTATAAAACACCAAAGTATGCACATATATACACCAAAATATGCTTCTAATATACAATATTTTTCGATATTTGTATATCACTCTAAATATCAATGTTTAGTCTCAAATAAACATCCAAACACGCCACATTACATATTAAATTAACACTAAAATATACATATCTATACACGAAAACTTGCTTGGATAATATGTGATTTTTTCGAAACAGCATCAAACATACCAGGAAAAAATGCCCCTGAAACCCAGCTTTCATCAGGATTGTCTACCAACATTTCACTTTGGTGTGATTCAGTGTACTCATCGCCCATGTCGAACACCTTTTTTGCTGTTTAATAAATGGCGGATAGGATGTTTTATATGAATTTATTGCAGATTTTTTTTTTGGCCTGCTGTTTTTCGTTAATGGAGAGTGAAGAAGAGAGAGAGAGAGAGAGAGAGAGATTACGTTATTTTTTGTCCCTAATTCAGCGTTTTCTGTTATGGAAAGATGATAATCAATATATCTCTTGATTCTAGGTAAATAATTATGGTATTTTTTTACTCAATTTTTGTAGTTACCGATATGCCCTTTTGACATATAAAATAAATATAAAATGGTGTTTTTTAGGCCTAATCTGAACCATTGATTGATTAGGATGGATGGATGTGATTTATCCACACTGCCACATGGTAAGAGGCTGCCACATGAGATATCATCCCTATATATATATATATATCGAATTATATATTAATTATTAAATATCGTTTTTGCCCCCAACATAAGCCCCCCAGCTCCGGTTCTGCTGAGGTATGATGCAGTTCGGGAGCTAAACTGGTATCGTGTCTGGCTTGTCTTGTAATTCCTTGGGGATTTATGAGGACCCCCGTGTAAGGGAGTCTCTCCCCTCCGGGGGCACCCAGAGGAGGTTTACTTTACGAGGAGCCCTCCTTGAAGGAGCTAAGCTTTGACCATGTCTTTCAATCCCCTTGCTTGGTAGAACACTTAGGATGCGTTTGGATGGGGGAATTTAGAAGGAATTTGGGATGATGGATTTGAAATCCTTAGCTAAATCCACACCCTTGTTTGGCATATAAATCCAAATCAATAGATTTCAAATCCATCTTTAAGTTTTAGTTCATTTTCAAAGGATTTTAAATCTCTTCCAAAACCTAGTCATTTGAAATCCATCTTTTTTTCTCTTTATGCTCACTTGCAATTTACGCACACTACACACACTGCACACATTTACACATACACTGTACACACTTACACACTTTGCACACATTTACACACACTACACATACTGCACACATTTACACATACACTGCACACACTTACACACATTGCACACATTTACACACACTTACACACTACACACATTGCACACATTTACACACACTACACACATTTACACACACTCACGCATACTCTCTCTCACATATTCACATTGCACTATCTTCACACACACATATACACACATAATAAAAGTTATATATTTCATATTTTTATTAGTGTATAAAATTATAATTATTTATAAAATTATAAGATTATGTTTTTTATATTTATTTATTAAATGTCAATTAAGAAAATAAATAGAGCTTTTAAATTTTTTTTATCAAATTTTACGATGGATTTGAAATCCTTACACAAATCAACATCAGTCAAACAAGAGATGAATTTCAAATCGAATGAGTTTGAAATCCATTCATTTGAAATCCCTTGGAATTTCAAATCCATCCATCCAAGTGGACCCTTAGTGAAATTTTCTTGAAAATTTGAGAAGATTGCCCATAAAAAGTTATAGAAAGAAATGGGGTACATCGAATGATGAGAGCCGAAATGAGAACCCGAGAGTTGAGTGAGATTGCTCTTGGGGTCTTTGCATCCGTCTTTGACGAAAACAATAGGAGAAAATTAATTGGAGAAATTTTTAAGTTCTATGTTTTATTGTGGATTGAACTTTGTTTTATTGGACTTCGACCAAAGAACAGAGTTAGAGGGTGTTTGGGTGAGCTTATAAGCTCTTCAAAACATCTTATAAGATGTTTGAGAGCTTATAAGCTCTTTAAATTTGTTTGGTAAATATTTTTAAAAAAGATCTTATAAGCTCCCAAAATAAGATGTTAGGAGCTTATAAGCTGTTTTTAAAAAAGTAGGGGAACCCCAACTTTTTTTCAAAATAAGATCTTATTTCAACAACCTTCTTTAATTTTGACTATTTCAATTACAAAATTGTCATTACTGACATCTTAAAAGATCTACTATCTTATTTTATCCAAACACTTCAACAAATTATTTTTAAAATAAGATCTAACATCTTATAAGCTCTAAAAACATCTTATAAGATGTAGGAGCTTATAAGATGTTTTAAATAAGTTTAGCCAAACACCCTCTTATTAATTACAAGCGGAAACAGTTACACCTGTGATTGAGCTGATTTTTGTTTTTGCTTAAAAGCTGTTTGTAATTCCATCCAGATATACTTTTTTTTTTTGATCGGTTCCATCCAGATATACTTAATACCAACACTTGTTAAATTTATTAAATTTTTGCCGTGACAGTTGGTTGTTCTGGGGAGAATAGAAATCATAGTATAATTTACTACCACAACCTTAGCTGCGTAGCACGTGTTTTGTGGTCTTAAAGGTAACACAAAAATACTACTAGTCTAGTACGGCGCCAACTTATTAATATTTTAAGATTTCAATATTTATTAACTTATTATTATAGCAAACCTCAAGCCACAAACTACTTTGGCTGCCTACCAAAACTCCAAAACTATAGGGCGTCATTCCTTTGAACTTATTCATGTTTATTTACTTATTAATATTTAAATACCGACAAGCAATTTCGACTTGTTTCTATTTTTACAAATTGCATCCTAAGAATGGGATATTTGTAGGTAAATGTAAATTTCGGTTGGGTACTTGTAATATTTTAAGGGGTATTTTTAATTTTGAATGGGAAATGAGTTTTTTTTTTGTAATTACGCTAAAACTTATATGTAGTTTTGTAATTATCCCTAATACTTAATATATTATTTACTAATTTATATAAAATAGCAAAATGATTCTAGTCGATTTTTATTACTAGTTGGATCCACAGTTGAATTGATCCGAACGATTGAATCAATAACCGACGGTAAGACTGATTTGATAATCAATTTGGTTATAAAAGCACGACTTTACCATGATTTTCTTTTCTTCTTTTTGTGGTTTGGTCATGAACCGAATTCGAGCCGACTAATTAAACAGAAAATTTCCATTTTTCAAATTTTGTTTTGGAGCCCAATTTTTGTTTCCTTTTTATTAAATGTAGATGGGGTCAAGTTTACAAATTTCTGGGATCTAAAGATTTTTTGTTGACTAATTATTGATACAGTGGTAGGCTAATAGGATTATAGGACTATAGGAGTCACAAAAATTAAATCTAAAGTGATGAATGTGTTAGAATTATATTAGTTTATATTTATGGGGGTAGTTTTGTATTTTCTCTCTCTTGTGTTTAGCTAGGGTTTGGGTACATTTATGGTAGCCTCCATCTTGTATTATTACACTCAAGTATTCAAGAATGTTCTATATAATTCTTCTTCCTATTTTCTCTTACAATAATGTATGTCATTTAATCTAACAGAATGTAGATATGCTGAATCTTGACAATTTTTGGCTTTTTAGTTGGCACTTTTAATGACCAAAAGGATACATCTATTGAAAAGGTCATTACTTTCTGCTGGATACATTTCATCCAAATAAAAAGTGGGTGTAGTTTAATAACACTCATGACATCAAATTACATGTGTTGAATAAAAAAAATAAATATGTTGGTGAATTAGTTATATTTATAAATAAATAATACATGTTAATTACAATCAATCAATCTAGTCTTTAATACAATTACCGATAATCGATTAGAAGAAAGAAAAGAAAAGAAAAAAGAAAAGACGAATATCAACCTAATAAAGTTTTGCATATGGAATTTGAAATAAATTACTATGTTGAGTTTAATTAATCGCAATCAAACTTTTAGTTTGTTTTGGTTTTGTTATATTCAATGTTGAGAATATTGATATCCTCTTTTTGAACATGCAACAATCAAATGTATTATACATTTGATTGTTTTTTTTTTTTTGGTTCTCAAAAAAAAAAAAACAATCAAATGTATTATGCTTCTCGTACCATATAGTAATGTTTATGATTCAACAAACTCAAGTTGAAAGTTGAGTAAAAACAAGACCCACTTTACTTTCAACTATTTATAAAGAAATTAGGTTTTTTTTTAGTACAATTGGGGGAACTTGGGGAGGGGACATACACACTCAGATGGGATCGAATCCGGGTCATTCGTCTTTTCAACACACGTCTCAACCACTGGAGCACAAAGTTGATCCCTATTTATAAAGAAATTAGGTTAATACTATAATTACACGAAATCTAGTCCAACAATTTATTCTATTGGGTTTCAAAAAGAAGAATTTGTTTAATTACAAGTTTATAATATAGGCCCAGCCCAGTGGCAACATTGGAAGTTAAAATAAAATGTATGGGCTGGGCCGTCGTCCTCTTTGGGATATTCTCAATAACTGTTTGGGAAAAAGGACATAAATATCCCAATTTTCATACCTAATTCCTACACAGTACCCATTTTCCGTGATTTTGAAACAAAAATACCATTTTTCTTTGAATTTTGACAAAAATACCCATTTTTCGCTGAATTTTTGCGTTGGTTTCTTTGTTGTTTCTTTGTTGTTTCAAACATGTTTGTTGTTTCGTTGTTGTTTCATACATGTTTCATTTATGTTTCTTATATGTTTCACTTAGCCAACTTTCCATTGAATTTCATAGTTGCATGGAGAAAATCTCGGTTGTGGTATGCCACAATGGACAATGGGAAGAAAATAGAGAGTATACCAACTTTGAAATAACAAAAATCGATTCCAATGGACTACACATTCAACACCCTCAACGAAATCTTGGAACAACAAATTCAATTCAGAAAATTTGAGCTTGCTTGTCCATCACGGCTATGAGAAATGGACACGACTCCACTGTCACACCAAAAAATACTTTGTATTGACTTCCAACATCGTAGATTATTGAATGCATCAACTGTAGCGGGGAAAGTCCTACTAGTAACAACTTTGCTATAGTACGTGAGATCTTTAGTTCAAGATTAGGCATGCGGACATCGAAATGAAGCAAGATCAACATTTACAAGGATGAAAAAAAAAAAAACAAGAAGAGTATATGGGGAAAAACTACACTATTTCTCTAAATTTAAAAGCAATTTACTACAAACTTTTATCACATGATCCCCTGTTTCACAATTGTTTCTTATATGTTTCAACTGATTACACCATCATTAAGATTACATAACAACAATTCTCTAAAATCATTAGGAAGTGGAGGTAGAAACTCAATGTCGTTGTCATCGTCATCACCATTTTGCAGCTTCAACTTAGCATGATTGTGAAGCAAATGACTAAGCCTTGCTTGTTCATTCTCTATCTCAAATGCTTTGACATCCATAGCCTTCCCACCAATAAAGTGCTCGGCATAACAAGCAACAAAAAATCCCACATTCACTATAAAAGAAATAAAAAAAGATACACAGTCAGATAGATAACGCAACAAATCAAAAACAATAAAAAAGAACAAATAAATAGAAAATACATAAAAGAACAAAAGAAACATAAAAGAAACAACTTCGAAACAACATCGAAACAAACGAAAAACTTTAAATCACAAAATAATAAAAGAACACAGAAAAATCATGCATCAGCAACACAAAATCAATTTTAATCAGTAGGCACCAACACACCTAATCAAACTTCTCACCCCCTTCTATAAATAAATTAGGTCATCCTTCTCAAATTGCTACTTGACCTACTCCACAAAGAAAACAAAACCCCTCCGAAAAAAATTGATCAAAAAAACTCATTGATTACAGAATGTCATACAGAAGAAGCACATCATTTTCCTCAATTTCTGAGGTATTTTCTCTAAACCCTTTGCCCTATCCGGTTCTACTAATCTTGGCCGTGATTTTCATCTTCCTCGGCCTCCAATGGTACGTTTCTCTAGAATCCACTGTGGACGCGGCGGAGGAGAGCATGGGGTGGCTGTTAATGGTGGTGCTATTAGTTTTGTTATTCGCCGTTAAGTGGCTGTCGAGTTTTGATAGCTGGGGATGGTGTTCGTCGTCGTGGGACAGGCGGCGGCGTAGGGATTATCTCGGGGCGACGGAGGGTGGGGGTGGATCACCATGGGGAGTGGCGGCGCTGATCTTGTTGTTGCTTGTGATGGTGCAGTACCAGTCTGTTTTTCTGGAGAGCTGGTTTATATGATGAAAGAAAAATGGATGATCTTTTTTGTGGTGGGACAAAGTGGCGGACAAAGTGATGGAGTTGTTGGGGTATTTTTGTGATGAGATGGAGCAGGTGGGGTATTTTTGTGATGGGTTGGTATTTTTGTCTTTTTTCTAAAAATCAAGGTATTTTGTGTAATTTCCTCTAACTGTTTTGTATGGCCTAACATCAAACTCTCTAAAGTCCAGCAATAGTTTCCACTTACCCAATAGAAAATTATGGGTTTATCATTGGGCTCAAACGTGACTTTTAGAGTATGTTTATTGGGGATGATTGGGGGGGAGTTTCTGGAGCAAGGAAAGTTTGATGTGATGTATTGAAAAAAGTGTGTATTAGTATAGAAATCTATTGAAAAACACAATGTATGTTCGGATGGTAGTTGGGGGAAGAAGTTGGGAAAGAAATGTGATTTTATTTTAATCCTCATATATATATATATATATATATAAACCTACATATTTCGATCCTAGAAAAAATTAAAATGTGTTATTTCTCCCCCCCAACTTTCGGCCATATGCAAAAAAGGGGGGGCAACCTTTTTTTCTTTCCAACCAAATTTTGTAAGTAAACAAGTAGCAAGACTTTGATAATTATTCTTTTTTCTCCCTGACTTTCGGCTCCTTGTCTTAAGGAAATCAATCAAATTTATTTAGTTTTTTTTTCACCCAACAAATCAAAGCCTTTTTTTTAAAAAAAAAAAGGAAAAAAATACCAGAGTTTTCGGCCCTTTAGTAAGGAGTCAAGACCATTTTTTTTATCTTGTAACATCACTTACCCAACTCTTCCTCATACAAGTTTTTGCCTAGAGAAAACTTTCATCTAAACGAACATTAAAAATAAAGTTTTCAAGTTGACTTTCAAGTTCATATTATAGAGTAACTGCATGAAATTCAGTTGAATAAAATAAATAGAGAAGATCAATAACAAAATCTACAAAATTAATTAATACACTTTGATAACATAAACCCTAAATATAATTCATACTCGTTCAATTTAAATCTCTTGACAATAAGGTGAAAGGGTTAATCGTAGTACAGTTCTGGTGGTTGATGAGTTGAATTCACCACTCCTCCTTGACTTTGTTCAATCTCACTCACGGGCGTACGATTTCTTCAATTGAATGCGTTTTTTTCGCATCAGTAGCTTGAAAGGGTCAATGTCTCCTCTCAAATAATTGGTTTTACTAGTTAATTCCTCATTTTCCTTTTATTTAACTTTTATTTAAGTTATAAAATGAAATGACAAAAATATCCTAATTCATTTTAAATATCAGAGGGCCCAGTGCCCCCTTTGGCCCCAATGTCCCTTCGTCTCTACTCCCAAATATGGACTCATTAATATGAGCTTAGTTGATAATATTCTTGTTACACCAGGTGTATAATATATGTGATGTATATATAAAGGACAAATATTCCATTTATAAAAATAAAACACTTGAACAATGAATATATATATATATATATATATATATAGGGAGGGGATCCTGTGAGACCACTCTCTTAGGGAAGACCGTAGGAATATATCTACACCATCAAAAAAATAAATCAATGGCCAAGATATGAACAAATATATACATCAATTGATATGAAAATATACACTTGAAGGGGTAAAATAGGAATAGATGAAACAAAAATGGTAACTGCCTCCTACAAATTAGGGACGTGATCTGTTATTGATCGTGTCCCTATAATCACGCGATTTATCCTCTCTTTCTCTCCCTTCTTCACAACAACAATCTCTCCATCACAAAAATAACATGTACTGCTCCATTCGATTCTGCAAATTATTCCATTGGATCAAGCTTGACAAAAAACATAAACATCTATAAAAAATGTGGCAACAGAAACATGCAACAATTAATGAAAAGTATACAATTTCACTAAACTAACTATACATTAAAACATTACTAAATATACGTAAACATTTAACTTTACACTGAACTAACTATGCATTAAAACATTACTAAGTATACAGAAACATTTAACTAAGTATACAATTACCTTTGAACTAACTATACATAAACAATTAACTAAGTATACAATTACTTTACTGAACTAAATATACAATTCCACTAAACTAGTTATATAACTAAGTATACAATTCCACTTAACCAAGTATACAATTACACAGAACTAAGTATACAAATCCACTAAGCTACTTATATAACTAAGTATACAATTCCACTAAACCAAGTATACAATAAAACATAACTAAGTATACAATGTCATTTTACTAAGTATACAATTCTACTAAATTAAGTATACAATTCCACTGAACTAAATATATGATAAAATATAACAAGGTATAAAATGACATTTAACTAATTATACAATTCTGTTGAACTAAATATACAATAAAACATCACTAAATATGCAAGAATATTTAACTAAGTAAACAAGAATGACTCTGAAAAATAGGGTTTTGGGTAGAGAGAGAACGATGGTGCAAAAAATGGCGGAAGACGTATTCATATCTGAACAAACACGATTGAAGTTGATGAGTTTTTCCTCCCTAAAAATCGGCCAACTGAAAAGGTAAGATTGTATTTACCTTAAAAATAATTATTAAAGATATAAAACTGCCTAATTAAAAAACTGATGATATAGAAAAATACAATTATACTCTTATTAGCCTAAAATAACTAGAATGATCTACACCATCTAAAATTTTAAATCAAGAGTCCAAAAATGTTCCTATGGACTAACCTAAAGGAGTTGGTCTTATTTGAACCAATCCCTATATATATATATATAATATGTATTCACAACAACTGTTGCATCTATATAATCGAACACAAAGGTTGTGATTGGTTGTGATTTCGTTCCGTCCATTTTTATTTTCTGAGAAAATAGTGGTGAATTTTTTTTTAAAAAGTGAAAGTTGGATATGTAGAGAAAAAGTAATGATTATGTTGATGTGATGGAGAATCTTTTAGAGATGTTGATTGTTTGTGAAAATTTTTGTACAAAGAATAATGTAAAATATAATGCAAGAAAATTGAATAAAAATGAAAACTTGATCCAAAAATAGGCAATATTGATCTTATTTGATACCTTTTTTATCAAGATTAAGAGAAAAAAAAAATAAAAATAGTGATAAATTAAAGAAATTATTGGAATTCTTTATATGAATATGGGGAAGAAAGAGAAATAAATAGTATAATTGGGTATTGGAGTATTGAGAAATGTGGGAGAGGAAAAGAAAAATGAGTTAATTTTAAAGAAAAATGAGATTTTTCTTTTAAAAATTTTTATTTCTTCCACAAACAATCACACTTCCAAAAAACATTTCACCCAAAAATGAAAATTTGGAAAAACGTCCCACAACCGATCACAACCTTACTTTTTAACTTCCATTGCTTGAACTCACTTCTTGCATAACTTTTTTGTTTACCCAAGATACGTCATCATTTTCAATTTTTCATGTCTACAACAAGTTTAACAGTTAAACACCAATCCCTTATTAAAGAAATAATAATAATAATTAAAAATAATGTTATCTGCTATCCAAATTTGAATCCGAAAAGTCACCATTTGGTCAAGCCGGGTGGGTCGCCTCCAATTGGCTGACCTAATCAGGGTCTGATTCAAACTTTTTTGTCCTTCTGAAATAACTTAATTTGTTTCCGCATAACGAAACGACATGGTGTTGGATTGAATTGATTGAAAATATAAATTAATCTTACTACTCATGAAATACTTTTCAACTAATATTCAAACTTAAGATTTTTTATTGTTAAATTTCGAGTCGGTTTCAAATAACTCAATTAGTTTTTTTTTCAACTATTCAAGAATAATCAAATTATTTACTATTGTTTTGTATTATAATCTGTATATTTTATAAATTTCTATATTGTCACAGCTTACATGTGTATGATTATTATTTTTTTTAGCTGCATGTATGATTAATTTTGATTCGTAAAAACTGTATATTATTATTTTCACAAAAACTCCTGTCAGACCGTCTAACAGACCTGACCTGTTAGACAGATCTGACCCGCGGACCCAGTGACATTTCTGTAATATTAGCAGTGGTGTATTAGTAGTTAACAGGGACCACCGCTATTAACAGTCCTTCCGAAAAGTATTAGCCGTCCTTCTAAAAAGTATTAGCAGTTCTTCTGAAATGTATTAGTAGTTCCTTGGAGAGTATTTTAGTATTTCTTCTAAATATACTCCCAAAATGTATTAGCAGTCCCTCAAAAAGGTATTAGTAATTCCTCGAAAAAGTATTAGTAGTTCCCTGAAGAGTATTTTAGTAGTTTCCCTGAATATAATTAAATTTTTCTCCCGAAATGTATTGGTTGTCCCTCGGAAAAGTATTAGTAGTTTTTCGAAAAAGTATTAGTAATTCCTCGAAAAAGTATTAGTAGTTCCCTAGAGAGTATTTTAGTAGTTTCCCTAAATATAATTAATTTTTTCTCCCGGAATGTATAAGCAGTCCATCGAAAAAATATTAGTAATTTCCTATAGAGTATTTTAGTAGTCCTCCTGCAAAATATTAGTTTTTCTTTTAAAATGTATTAGTATTTCTCCATAAAAGTATTAGCTGATACTAATAATTGTATCATTTAGTGCTTCGTTACCATGGTTTGAATAATATTAATTTTCTTCAGTTTCAAACACCCATTGTTGCTCTTCACTAGTGCACTCATGCTTGCTAAGTCATAGATCTCCACCGCTGCCGACCATTGCCCATGTCCACCACCTCCGACGAAACCCTCGAAACCCCGATCATAGATTTCAAACTTTCCTCGCGCTTGCAGCGAAAATAAGAAGGAAAGCGGCTACGCCTTCGCTTCCATGGCCACTAGGGCGCCAGGTGACACTTCAAGGCGAGGGCGCCAAGGAGATGGCCTGGGAACAGCTACACTCGGCCCCTGGATCGGTCGTCCCCATCTGGCACGACGCCTATTCAATGGCATGCCTCCACATGGCCAAGCACAATTTCGTCCGGGGAGTTTAAGCTCACTCTCAGAGCACTTGATATGGGCCTCATCATGGGTGGTTTGACCATTAGAGATTATTTGAATTTGTGCATTGGGAAAGTCAGCGCCGCTTTGAGAAGAAAGGATATTAGAGATGATTTATGTAATTTTTGTGTGTGTTGTTTTTTTAGTGGGTTGAGTCGGATCCATCATTGGGTCTGAATTTGGGTTGGTTAATGGAGTTCCGTCTAACGAATTAGATACGTCAGATCGTCTGATAGGAGACCAACCCTATTATTTTTAGTACAAATCCTGGGATGTGAGGAGCTGGTGGGAATCGAATCCTAGGCTCTAGTCTAGGCAACTTCTAATTAGTTGACTACTATCCAATTTCCAACTCCAACATGGGTACTTTAGTTTGGTATGACTTATTGGATGTTGAATGGCTTCTTAAATTAATATACAAATTAATGAGTAGAGTTGTCAAAACTATCCTAGGCTCCCGTTCATCCACCACAACCCTCCACGTCGCACACGTCATCCATGGCTACTGCTTCGTCGGCTGCTATTACTCCATTTGGTTCTCCGGCAGCAGCCTCAATGCTCCTCTCTCACTACGAAATTCCTCCGTCGTTTGTGCCTTCGAAAACGATCACGCACCAGTCACCATCGTTCCTTAGCGCTGATGCATGCCCAGGTCACGATCGCGTGATCACCAGACTTGTCCCACCGGAATTTTATCTCCATCCATCTTCGCGACCGACTCCCTCAATTTCTGCCCTGCCTTCGTCCATCACACAGCAGCCATGTCTGAAGCATCCACCATACGCGCCCTTTACAGCGTCTTCATCGAACCTTCCCGCTGCACCCTCATCGCCGCCTGGAGCGTCCATCCCTCCGTTCACTGCTGCTGCTGTATCGCGTAGGGGGCGACTTCACACCAGCCTGCATCTAGCGGGCTTATTAGGGGGCACTTCCATTTACCCCCATGGTCGCTACCTGTCATGGGGGACCGGTGACAACCTCATCCTCCAAAGTTGCCCCCCCAGGGGAGTGATGACCCCTGGACTGTTGTCTTCCGTCTGCATGGAACCCAGTCCACGGGCCCACATCCTATTTTTGATCCCAGGAACGCACCTCAGATTGCTGGAATCTCTCCGCCAACGACAACCAATTATGAAACGAACCTTCGACATTCAGCTCATATTCCCAATGTTAAATCCAATTTTGAAAACACTTTTGCTAAAATTGTTACAGGTACACATCATATGGATTCTACTACTCAGGCACCAGGTAATTTCAACACATTTTCCCAAATTGTTTCTGGTAAACCCCATTCCATCCTTAAACCGGTTAGAAAAGGTGATTACTATTCTGTTACTATTAATGAAAACGTTTACCAACAACGCATCGCATAATTTTCTTACTCTTTGATTGGAAGGGTTATTTTGGGAAAAGGTAACAAGACATGGGCGACTATGCTTTTGCACAAGCGCCTATCGGAATTATGGGGGATTAAGGACGATTGGATTTTAATTCCATTGGGCAAGGGATATTTTTGTGTCAAGTTTTTTAATGCGCAGGATCGTTCTCGGGCTCATCAACGAACCAGTTGGGCGCTTAACCCGGGGACCATTCGTCTATCTCCATGGGTACCAGATATTACCCCTTACAAGATGCAAACTTCGGTGGCCAGCATTTGGGTACACATCTTTGAGCTCAGTCTGGAATACTGGGATCCTAATACAATCCTGGGGATTGCCAGTGCGCTTGGAAACCCCCTACAGATAGATCAACGCTCGCTTGATGGCTCTCTGGGTCACTTCATTCGGGTTCTGGTAGATATTGATCTTTCAAAGCCTTTGGAGGACCATATCATGGTGGAACGCATTGGCAAGTGCTCCTTCGTGTCAGTCAGTTATGAGAAACTTCCGGAGTTTTGATCGAAATGTAGCATTACGGGGCATTCGACAGCTTCTTGCCGTCTCAACAACGCGGGCTGTTCGGCTACGGAAAGGCGCACATCTCCTGATCAGGGACATTCCTGGGCTCCAACCATTTGTCCAAACTCAGTGTAACGGGGTTGTTCCAGGGTCCGTAAAGTTTATAGTCATGTGCAGCAGGACAAGGGCAAAGCCGTAGTTGACTCAATGGGAAATACGGGTTCGGTTGTGCGGTCAGGATCTCCTTCCTACGCTATAGTCACTTGTCCTTCAGATATACCGACGAGTAACAATTTTGAGGCCCTTGCTTCAGATGACAATCCAGACCTACCGTCAGCAGACTCCCAGTCAGATTATCCAGTTAGGGAACCAGTTCCAAAGGCCTCCACCTCCAACACGGGCCCCATTTCTACTATTCTGCCTCTTACGGTTCAGTATCCGTTGGACAAGCCTATTCGAGCCCTCACTCGTGCATTCCGAGACTGCTCCATAGACTCCGCTAAATCATGACTAATCCAGAGTGTCACTCAGGGTCCATTACCAGCAATTCATGACATTAACATTGAAACAGACCGCCCAGGGCCGAATGAGTTAGATTTTGCAGTTTCAAAGCGATGGGCCGATTATGTAGATGAAGTGTCAAATTTGCAGTCAACGGACTCTGCAACACACCAAACTCCGGTCTTCACCGTGCATTCAACACGGGCACTATCCCCCCCACCGTCTCAATGAATTGCATCTTCTGGAACATCCGGGGGATTGGGAACATCGCCTCTCGTAATGTTCTTAAGGCGATATGTCACAAACACAAACCTTCTATTTTGGCTATTTGTGAGCCTAAAGCAAACATTTCTTCGATATCGGATTCTTATTGGAATTGCTTGGGATTGAGATTCGTGGCTCAGAATTTCAGGGCAAATGGACGTCCAGACATTTGGGTCTTACGTGATCTTTGGTATCTCTGTCCTTAATCAGGTTTGGTCCTCTACTCAATGTATTGTTCTTCAAGTTCAATTTGGTTCTATGATTTTCCACGTTAGTTTTACTCATGGTTTGTGTGATCACATTGCTCGGCGTGAGCTATGGTTGGATTTGAGGAATTTGGGTCTTACTGATCTGCTGCTTATTGGGGATTTCAATGCGGTTTTGGGACATCATGAGCGCTCTGGTAGTAGCACTTTATCACAGGCGTCTTGTCAGGATTTCAGGGATTACTTGGAGGATGCTGGGTTGTTTGCAGTTCCGACTACGAGGAATTCATTTACTTGGTGCTCCACCCGAAGGCCTCTAACTCTTATTCAGGCTAAGCTGGATCGAGAATTCATTTACTTGGAGGTCAATTTTTCTCTTTTTGGCAAGGTTAAGGGTTTGGTGCTTCCGCGCATTGGTTCTGATCATCATCCCATTTTGGTGTCTTGTTCCTCTTCCATTAGCAAAGGTCCGATCCCATTTCAGCGTATGTGGATTCATCACGACTCTTTTCAGAATATTGTCAATACTTCTTGGGCGCTCTCGTGCGTGTCACCCAATCCATTGTTGCGAGTCATGTGGAAACTCAAGAGGTTGTGACAGACGATTAAGGTTTGGAATAAGGAAGTCTTTGGGGATGTTAATCGTCAGGTGGATTATCAGATGGAGAGGGTCCGCCAGATTCAGGCTGACATTGAATCCGAGGGTTTCACTAAGGCTCGCAGGGATATGGAATTTGAGGCTCAGAATGCATTGTCTCGTACTCTGTTAATGCAATCCGAATTTCTTCAGCAGAAAGCCCGCTCGACTTGGTTAAAGGATGGGGATCAAAACACGACGTTTTTCCATCGTCGTTGCTAGATTCGTAATGGACGCTCGGGGATCCAGGGTTTGATGGTTGATGGTAGTTACATTGACGATCCGATGGCTCTTGGGAATAATATTATTTCCTTTTATACGGACCTTTTCGCAGATACGGGGCAAACCAGCTCTGACGATGTGGTGGTAGCGGTTTATTTCCCCTACGGTTAGCTCGGTTGACAATGCGCTTTTGACGACTATTCCCTCGGAGTTGGAGATAAAGGAAGCGACTTTTGATATGGGTTTGGATAGCTCTCCGGGCCCGGACGATTTTAACGAGAGATTCTACCAACACTTTTGGGAAGTGGTGTCTGACGATGTGGTGGTAGCGGTTCGTTATTTTTTTGTCACTGCGTCCTTTCCGGTGGGATTGAATGCCAGTTTTATGGCACTCATTCCAAAGACTAAAGAGGCTAACGCGGTGGAGGACTTTAGGCCTATTGTGATGAGCAACTTTATCTTTAAGATTATCACCAAGATTTTGGCGACTCGTCTGGGTTCTATCATTTCTTCTTACTTGTCTCCTACTTAGTTTGGATTTATCCCGGGCAGGCAGATCCATGACTATATTGCGCTGGTTTCGGAGGGTTTCAATATTTTGCAGGGACAGAATGATGCCAATATGATTTTTAAGATTGATATCCGCAAGGCTTTTTTCTTCGTTAATTGGGGTTTTTTACACGTGTTACGTCGCTTTGGTTTCTCAGAAGTGTTCATTCCTGGATTAAGATATCCTTCAGTCTTCAAGAATTTCAGTCCTTCTGAATGGGTCGCGTGTGGGTTACTTCTCTTGCTTTCGGGGGGTTCGATAGGGGATCCGTTATCACCTCTGCTCTTTTGCATCGCGGAGGATGTTCTGAGTAGAATCTTGGAGGAGGCGGTTAACCGGAATCAGATTCAGGCATTCCTGGCGCCTAAGCAGATCGTTTTCCCCTTGTCCATTATGTATGCAGATGATATTGTGATTATGTGTGGGGCATCCACAAGGAATGAACGCTCTATCGTGCAGATCCTCAACCTCTATGGCAGATTTTCAATCATAACAAATCTAAGCATATTTTGGCAGCCGGGTTTCTAACTATGTGCGTGGTCGTATTCAGACGATTACTGGGATCCATATGGGAGCTTTCCCTACGGTCTATTTAGGTGCCCCTATCTTCAAGGGTGCGCCTAAAGTGGCCGATCTACAACCTTGATTTTTGATAAGATTATTCTTAAGTTCAGAAGGTGGAAAGGGACTTCTCTATCTATTGCTGGTCGTGTGTGTTTGGTGAACTTAGTGATTACCAGCTCCTTTGTGCATACAATGATGGTTTACAAGTGGCTTAGAACATTGTTATTGCAAATGGAAGGGGCCATGCGTAATTTTATCTGGACTGGAAAAAATGTCAACTCTAAAGGGTCAGTGGTGGTTAATTGGAGTCGTTGTTGTATGCCGCGGGCAGAGGGCAGAATGGGCGTCCGCTCCATTGTTGTTGCCAACAATGCATTCCTTATGAAGATGGGTTGGAAGATTATGACTTCGAACTCCTTGGTTCACAACATCCTCAGAAAGCGTTTCTTGACCTCAGACGGAGTTCCACGCTGTTCGTTCATCCCCTCTTCCATCTGGGGCGGGATTCGGCCTGGGATTTCGGGTTTCTTGGAGACTGTCACTGGATTCCCGGCAGTAACTCTGGCATTTTATTCTGGCTGGATAATTGGCAGGGTTATACCATTGTCGACATGAATGGTATACCGCAGGAGTACTGGTATTTATTTCGGCATCGCATTTGGGATTACATTTACGACGGGTCTTGGCACTTCACATTCTCGTTCGTAGAAGCATAATTGGATATGGTCCGGGATATTGTTTGAGTCCCCATTGCTCCGGCATCGATGGATACGCGGGCCTGGGTTCATTCTGAGGATGGGATTATCACATCGAAGTCGGCTTACACCTATCTGCGCCCTCATTCCCCTGAGGTTCGATGGGGTTCCTGGATTTGGTCACCTCACATTCCAGAACGACGTTCGATTGGGGCATGGCGCACAATCCATAATCGACTTTCCGTATTGTACGTGGTGCGTGCGCAAGATTCTTTTACAGGCCCTTCAGTTTGCGGTCTTTGTTGTGCTGATGCGGAATCTGTTGATCATTTGTTTGTCTCGTGTGTTTTTGCAGGGGCACTATGGCGGTGGATTTTTGCATCTTTTGATATCCAATATTTTATGGCTTTTAGCTTCAATGAATTTTTGGTGCATTTAATGAGTTTCCATTTCAGTGAGTAGGTGGCCTTTTTATGGCGGGTTGCAGTGTTATCCGTGATTTGGCTCATATGGAAAATCAGAAATGACTTGACCTTCAATGACAAGCACTGGACAGTGGAGGCGGCCATCCTACGCGCCGTGTCATGATTCTGGAGTCATCCTCTTAGACCAAGGTTGCATGCATAATGATAAACATGACCTTTTCATTCTCCGCAGACTTCGTGTTCCAGGGCGCCCAAGACGGGCCCCGAAGATTGTGCAGGTCACTTGGCAAAAACCTCTGACGGGCTGGATCAAAGTCAACACGGATGGCAGCGCCTTGGGAGCACCCGAGCGTCTCACAAAATCCGGGATTTTTAGAAAGCTGAGGCTTCTTTTTCGTGGTCGTTTGCTTTGTGGAAAGTTGTGGTTTGAGTTTTGCTTTTGAGACGGAGCTGATGGCGGCCATGCGGGCAATTCATTACGCTTTTGAGAAGGGCTGGATTCAATTATGGCTGGAGTCAGATTCAGTCTATGTGGTGGAGTTGTTGCGGAAGAGATCCACAGTAGTTCTTTGGCGTCACCTTAGCAAGTGGAGAATACTCTGCACCTTCTTTCTCAGATGAATTTGGTGGTCTCGCACATATTTCGGGAAGGCAACAGGGCGACGGATATCCTTAGCAAGACGACGCACGATTCTACGTGGTGGGGGCGCCTCCAGCGGCGATCATTCCGACTCTCACTCAGGATTATGTTGGACAATCTAACTATAGGTTTGTTAGCTAGTGCGTCTTGGATTCTGATTTTCTTTTCATCTTTTGACGCATTTTCTATCATGGGGGTACTCTTTTTCCTTCCAAGGGTTTTTCCCACAAGGGTGGGTTTTACCTTGGAAGGTTTTAACGAGGCCCCAACCATTTAGCCATCTGGCCGGCTTGTGACCATCTCATTTTTTTCTTGACTTTGTTTCCAGGCTTTCCTTTGGTTACCTGATCAGCCTGTGATCATGACAACTCTTTTTCTTTTATATATATATATTCACATTTATTCAAAAAATTTATTTTGAATTTGTGATCATATCAACTATATTTTATCTTTGCCAAACTTGATAAAACTACTTGTCTGATGGTGTAGTTTTATAAATTAAATGATGTACCAAACTACCAGAGTTGATTCTACAGTTGTAAGGAATGTATTGTGATGCTTTTGATTTAGTTGATGAATGATGATAACCTTTAGTGACTTACAAAATTAAAATGGTTAATTGTTATTTATTAAGAATTTAACATATTAGCATTTTTTTATATAATAATTAGTTTTTGGTATAGTGTCTATTTAATAGTTGTATAAATATTCATATAATTATAAGTTTTGATATAAAATAAACGGGTTTAAGGTGGGTACGAGTAGTACACGGGTATCAGGAAATGTATTTGGGATGAGTACGAGTAATAGATGTAGTTTCTTAATCGGGTTTGGGGCGGGTATGGATATTATATATATTATAGAGTTCGGGTATGAATAGCTTTAAATGGATGGATACTCTACCCATTGCCATCCCTACATTTTTTTTTTTTTTTTTTTTTTTTTTTGATGGCAAGAGAGTAATTAATTTCATTAGCTCAACAAATCCTTAATTACAACATCTTGCAGCCAAGAAGGCAAAAAAGCTCTTTCCCGGACAACGAGAATCGGGGGAAGAGAAAAAAGAAATAAAATGAGCAATTGAGTGTGCCACTTTGTTTGTTTGTTCTTGAATTTGCTTAAATGTGACATTCCCAATCTTGCAACCAATGAATGTATATTTGAAGCCCAAAGTCCCGTTGTTCCCAATTCTTCCTCCGGATTCATGATCGCTTGCATGGCCCCTTCGAATCGATGTCACCAAAAGAGAAGTCCGGCTATTATTCTTTCCGCTATCCGTAAACCATGGAGGATTGCTTGAAGTTCCGCCGAGGGGGTTTAGGGTGAGGATTTTCTTACCAAAAGCAATCAAAACTTCCCCGTGTGAATCCGGATTACCCTCCTACACCGTACTCATTTCGATTGTAGTTGACACGGGCATCCACATCGAGTCAACCGTTCGAATTCGGTTTAAGCCACCTCTTTTCCACATCGCCCGTTTTGAAACTTTACCCTCCACAACTGTTCCCAAATTGCATTCTTGATATTTTTAAGGTGTTCGAAACACGCCCGATGATGGAGTTCGAGATTGTCTCTTTACCTTTACCATGCATAACCTTTCTCTTTTCTTCCCAGACGGCCCATGCCAACATTGCAAACTCCTCAAAATCTTCTTGATTTAGATTTTTTCATCCATAAACAGAGATCTCCATGGTATTACCCATTTTCCCTTGTTTGACAAGTGCGAATTTAGTTGGCTTCCAAAGGTGTTTAATCCTTTCGCAAAAAAACAATGAGTGATTTGTGGTGTCCATCCCGAAACTGCATAAGCGACAACCTTCTTTAATTGGAACATGATGTTGAGCAAGATTGAATGTTGAGGGGATGCAATCATTAGACAATTTCCACCAAAAGATACGCACCTTAGGGGAATATTTAATCTCAAATTATGTTCCACCACTGCTTCTCCATGACCTACGATTGATTGTGGTGAGCTTCAAATAATCCAATTGCTTTTCTATAGCCATCCCTAATGAATATTGACCTTTAGTGTTGAATACCCAGAATGCGGAATCGGGGTATGAGCTTTAGGAAGTGGCAAATTAATAATTTCGGTCGCGATGTGATAGGAAAACATGAGAATATCGAGTTGGCTATTCGGTACCATTCTCTATTAGCACATCAACCGTACAATTAGGATCAAGAATGGGATGCCTTCTGAAAATTTGTTCCAACTTATATGATGTCCACCTATTTTGAAAACTCGAATTTTATCACCTTTTCCGACTCTCCAAAGACAAACCACTTGCAAGTAAATCTCGACTCAAAGACATGGATCTCCATATATATGAGGGTTTGAGCCCATCTTTGCATCCATAATATCTTCATGTTTGAAATATCTTGCTTTAAGGACCCTCGCAACAAGAGAATTCGGGTTTTGGAGGACTCTCCACACTTGTTTAGCGAGTAAAGCTTTGTTAAAAAGCCTCATTTTTCTAAAGCCCAATCCTCCCATGCATTTTGGGCGACACATGGTATCCCAACTCTTCCGGTGCATACATTTCTTTCCGTTATCCACTCCCCACCAAAAATTGGAACATTCTCTTTCAATATCGCGCAAATGGATTCGGGATTTTAAAGCAAGACATAGCAAATGTTGGGATTGATTGAAGGACTTTAATTAAGACCTCTTTTCCCCCACTAGAAAACGTCTTGTTTTTGCCACTCCGAGTTTACCAATCGCTCTATTTTTCAAGTATTGAAACTGGATTGTTTTACTCCTTAAAGACATAGTAGGAAGACCCGGATACAATTGATGTCCTTCCACTTAGGAATCTCGGCGAGTTTTTACAATGGAAATACACTCGGATTGGTATTTGGGTGAAGGTAAGTCTTGATTTTTGAAGTTAACAACTTGTCTGAAGCTTTCCCATAAATCTTTGAGGCAATTTTTAATAGTGAAAACATCTTCCTTGAGCTCTAAAGAAAATCAAGCGTAGGTCGGCGAAGAAAAGATGGGAGATAGAAGAAGGGCAAAAGCGATATTAACTCCTTTAAACATTTTCCTCTCCTCACAAGTTGTTAAGAGTGATGATGAGCCCTTGAGCGCATATCACGAAGATATAAAGGGACAAAGGGTCCCCTTGTCGAATACCTCTTTCGGTTTCAAATTGCCATGAATTTGAGAATTAATGTTGAATGAAAATGAGATCGTGCTAATGCACTTCATCACCAGCTTGATCCACTTTTGAGAAAAACCCAACTTGTTCATGATATTTTCGATAAAACTCCATTCCACCCGGTCAAACGCCTTACTCAAATCGAGTTTAAGGGCCGTGTATCCATTTTTCCCTTTCCGATGGTTACGAATCCAATGCATGCTTTCAAAGCCGAGAATAATGTTATACGTAATTAATGCCAGGGATGAATGCACTTTGATTTTCATCAATAACATTGCTTAGCACTGCTTAAGTCATTTGGAAATTGCCTCGACACAATTTTGTAGCAAAAGTTGCTAAGATCGAGTCTGTACTCTTGACTAACGAAAGTGGATTTCTTACTTTAGGGATAAGGGTAATGATTGTTTCATTCCATTCTTCAATGGGTGCACCCTCATTCAAAATTTTTAACGCATCTCTTGTCACGATTTTACCTATTGATCCCCAATACTTTTGATAGAAGATGCTGGAAATCCATCGGGCCGGTGCCTTTTCGGCTCCCAAATCGAAAGTAGCTTTCTTGATTTGAAACACGAGAAAGGAGAGTCCGAGAAAGTCGTTCATTTCTTTAGACACTTTTGGTTTGACGTGTTCGTAACACCTTGTATCTCTTCTTGAGAAAGGTTTGAGGATTTAAAAGCTCATTTGAAATAGTCTTTGTACAATTTCTGCATTTCATCCATCTTTGAACAAAAGTCTCCATGAGTTGATATCAATCCTTTAATAAAATTTTTGGTTCTGCGCTCACGAGGCTTTTGAGTGGAAAAATTTTGAATTTCGATCCCCATTTTTAAGCAGGGCGACCTACTTCTTTGTTGCCAAAAATCTCCTCTTTGTAGGCAAGTTGATCGATGGAACTTTCCAATTCTCGAATTTGTGTGGTGTGTTCAGCCCCCGAGAATTTTTAAGCGATTCGGGAGTTTTCGTTTATCCGCCATTTTCTTTGGAATTTTTTGAATTGAGAACCATCCCATTTCTTCAAAAAATCGCAAATTTTGCACAACAATCTGAAGTGTCCATTGGTCTTCAAGGGAGCCCCGAAGTCCTCAACCACGTCTTTAAAATCATCGTTAATCATCCAAACTTTCTCGAACCGAAATTCTTTCTAGAATTCATATTTTGTTGTTATTAAGTAAAACTTGAGTTCCCAGTTAGTCGGATTGGCTGTGATCGGAGTGAAAAAATTCAAGGAGGTTGCCCTTGCTTAGTTGGATAAAGAAAGCACCATGAGAGAGTTCCCACAAATCTGTCAATTCTCTCAAAGATAATATTCGGCTCTTCCTGCGGTTCACCCAAGTGAAAAAATCCCTTCACGAGAAAATATCTCGAAGATCGCAATCTTCCAAGACTTCCCTAAAATCGTGCATTTGGACGTCTCCTCTAGGCTTTCCCCAAGCTTTTCATTCGCGTCCTAATTTCGTTGAAATCACCCCCCACCACCCAAGGCAAACTTGCCAATTCTTGTATCTTGCCAAGCTTTCTTAGAAGATCCCATGAGAATTTCCGTTGTGTCAAGTCCGGGTTTCCATAGAAACCCGTAAAACGCCATTTTTTGTCACCATCCACAATTGTTGCATCTATATGCCCCACGGAGAACGATTGAATGTTAACATCCAGCGATTTTTTCCATCCCAAAATTAGGCCACCACTTTTACCACGTGATTAACCACAAACCATCCGTCAAATCCCAACGTCTCTTTCCAACTAGCTACTCTTATTTATTTTTCAATTTTGTCTCACATAAAAATAACAGAGAGGGTTTGTTTTTCGGCGACTAGTCGCCTTAATTCTCGGAACGCTCTAGGGTTCCCCAGTCCCCGAGCGTTCCAAATAATGCAATTCATATTTGTCGGCGGGGTTGCATAGCAACCTCCGCCGTTGGTGTAGCCATGTTGTCTGATTGGAAAATCACATCGAGCTCGCTTCTTAATCACGTGTTCATCATTACAACAACCATCTTCTCCATCCTCGCATTTTCTCTTGATTTTTGGTGAAATATTTCCTTCTTTGTGCATTTTTTTGACCTTTTCCTATTTGTTCCTTCCGCTTTCGGCGATTTGGGCTACGGCGAGATGAGATTAGTGAGTTAGAAGTTGATTCATTATCTTTTCCCGTGTGGCCTATGAGAACAACATCATTGTCCATTAAATCGGAAGATTCCTCATCCATATGTATTACACCATCATTAAAGTTCGGTTGTTTCACTCTTTTGTACCATCCATCCCATGATTTTGAACATTCGGGCCTTCCTATCAATCTTGTTGAGTTGTGTAGATGGGAGCTCAAGCAGTGGAGGGCTAATGTGAACCACTTCTTTATCCGATTTTCCCGGTTAATATCTGCAATTTCATCATTGTTTTCCTTGGTTATCTTTTTTTTCGGGAATTTTGTTGAGTCTCTTGTGTCCCCCCGACCAGGCTTGTACCTTTGCTCCTGTCCTCAAATTTTTCCTTTCTCCAAACCACATTTGGAATGCGCAACCAGACTCGAACTCTAGTTTTGATTTGTCTACGTTCTCATCGGTGCAATCCCTATGAGTGTGACCGACTCTTCCACATGCGTAGCGAAGTCCGGGATTTTTCATAAGTGAGAAGGATTATTCGGCTCAACTCCATCTTTTTGCTTCACATTTGATAAATTTTTTGAGAGGTGCTTCAATATTCATCTCCGCTCTAATTCTACAGCATATCGCCCAAAATATGTTCCTCCATCCCCTGCGTCAACCTCCACCACACGCCCGATTCTTGCCTTTTATCATTTCGAGGATATCTTTCTCGCATAAAACCAATCGGGAGATTATGAAGTTGTACCCAGTTCAAGCTGTATTGAAAGCCACTTCACTTGGATTTTGAAACCCATCGATCTCCCTGAACACCACCCGGTGTCTTGAGAAGCTCCATGGTCCTCCTGTGAGTGCTCTCTTTTGTCTTGTGATGAGTTGAACTCTAGAATAAAACGGTTTTCCCAACCAACTCCACTTCGATGTGTTTATTTGCTGCAATATGCGTGGTATTTGACCGAAAAGCTTCTCTGTTTATAGATTTAGTAGCAAAAACTTTAGCCAAGAGACACTTTCCCATACGTTCCGCGCCCGTTGGATGTTCTTGCTCTAGAATAATTGCGTCTTCTTTCTTTCTGTGTTTAATTTCATTTCATCCACCAAACGAGCCACCTCATCGGATCCATATCAATAGCTACACCCAAATCAAAAGTTGATTGAGTGAAGAACTTACTTGGCCGGCGTGGCTTTCCTCTACTAGGGCTTTCCACACGACTATACCCTAGAGAAGTTTTTTTTTTTTTTTTTTTTTTTTTTCTTATTAAAGTTAAAATGTATTGCCATCCCTACATTTGATAGCTCTACTAATGAGTAACGGATATATGTAATATCATATTAAAATTTGAGAAATTATATTTAAAAAATAATGTTTATTAAATAAAATGAAAGAGAGGTCTTTCGCAACACAAACTTTTCAAATTCGAGACACGAAAATATTTTCAACTTTGCTGCCGGGATTGCGAATCCGTATACCCGCGCCATCGTAAGGGAACCTGTCAATAAATAAAATATTAATCTGCTCTACGAAAATTCCATTCCATTATTCTCGCTTTCTCCATTACCCAATTAACAAGTGAAAAATGTTCCAAAGAGTGGTGGCGTCGGCCACGAAACAGGCGGAGCAACTTAGACTGGATGGTAACAGTTACTTCAAAAAGGATCGATTTGGCGCCGCCATTGATGCCTATACCGAGGTACTTTTTACGTTCTTGGTAAATCATGCCGATCATGGATTCTATACTCGTGTGATGCAATTTTTTTTCTTTATTCTGAAATTTTTTAGTTTATGTTTGAAGGCTATCGTGTTGTGCCCTAATATTCCGATATACTGGACTAACCGCGCACTCTGCCATCGCAAGCGGAAGTATGTATGGTCACCACCCTTACTAGAATGTTTTATTACTGCTATTTAATTGGTTATTGGAATTCTTTGTTCAGTTCTTTTCTTTTTTTACTATTTATATATTTTTGCTTTTTGTTTGGGTTTTCTCGAGCAGTGAATGGAAAAGAGTGGAGGAGGACTGTAGGAAAGCAATCCAGCTTGATCATCATTCTGTCAAGGTCTGGTTTGTTACATAATTTATCAAAGATGCATTACTATTCTGTTAACTTTTATAGCATTCTCAGCTTGTTCTGTCCTTTTTGTGTGTGTGTTTGTGTTTGAGTATCTCTCTTTTTGCGCAAATTCAAACCTTTAGCAAGGGGAAGGAGGGGAGGGATAGGGTTTGTACCCTTGAGGTCCTTGACCTCAACTCTAATAGGTGAGACCAAATACCATCTCTCCTAGTGGGAGTTGGTTTTAGAAAGCATCTCACGGAAGTAACATTGTTTATTGAAACATAATGATGTTCAAGTGCACCTGTTATTTAAACCAATGACGATATTATGTTCTGACTGTATATAACAAATCCGGGAGTGCTTAGGAAATTATCCAAGACTAAGGAAATTACACACACACACATGCAAACAACTTTCGGCTTGTCTTGGTTAAAATAAGTAAAAGGAAAAATGTTTCAAAAGGAAACAAAAATCTTTCTGTGAGAAAAAAAAATTCAGATGTAAGCTCGTCCATTTATTCCAAAAAGGTGCTACATGAACTATGAAGGGATTATGTCTTGTTCTTTCCCCAGAGGCTTCACTCTTCCATTATTTGAACATTAGCTCATGCCAGGACAATTTGGTTGTTTGCTGGTAAAATGTGATGTAAGTGTTGTCTGTGTATGATTGTGAGTTGGGGTCGTTTTCATGTGTAATCCGATTTGTGGATTGGTGAGAAGTTTGAATGATTCGTTGTTTTGTAGTTGTCATGGCTGCTAGAATTTTCGACGGTCTGATGTTAGATATGTAGTGACCACTAAAACCTGGGAGATGAACAACTCATTGAGACTTACCCTAGGGAATAAACCATCAAGGGTTGAGCACATACTCTGAATTTTTTATGATTTTTAAACGATAGATATATTTTAAAAGTAATTGCTTTTATGACATATGAGAAAAGTAGAAGTAGGTGCAAGCTTTCTGATAGTATCTCATACATAAACTCCATTTGATGCTTTTCTTAGGGCTGTATATGTTTTAGTGCTAAGAAATACAGAAAGTAAACTCTGAACCAACCACTTGGTGATTATAACCTTTTAGGGGGAACACTGGCAAATGATGGAATTTCAGATAAATTTAGATTCTGGATCATCCTTTTTAGCAGCTTTACCAAAGCTAACATGAGTAATAAGAGAAAGTGTAAAGAGATTGGAGTAGAGCCCTAGTCTACTTGATAAGGCTGGCTCGAAAAGGTTTAATGTTTTTAAATTGTACTTTTGACTTAGTTAAGATCTGTTGGCTAGATAATTCAAACATGACGTAAATGATCATATGTTTGACTTCCAGTGACTATAATGAACATATTGGTCATATATTTATGATGCAGCTATTTTAAGATAGCTTATGCTCAACATAGACATAAACATGGTTTGGTTAGCATGTGCAACACTTGGAAATGCTATTGAAATAGTTCTGTTAGGAAGCTTTTCTGGAGTCTGCCATCTTAGAATATATTAACTTGAGATGCTGTTTCTTAATTGATGAATAGTGATTGAAGAAAGATGAGGAAAAATGGGAAGTGATTGGGTGTTTCTAATGGCAAGTAATGGAGTTTTAAGTTATTAACAGAGAAATGTGTAACAATGTGTATTATTAGGGTATTTTTATGAAATACTACCATCCACTTAGAGGATATCATTTTGAAGTAGCTTTTATGACAAAATCATTTTCTCCATCAGTTACCTTTCCTTGTTGAAGGAGAGTGGAAAAAAATCTAATCAAGATCTAGAAGATATATTTCAGAGAATGCAGTTGCTAAATAAATTCAAAGATGGAGTGTCATCTCGTTTTATTTGTTCAATAGTATGTCATTTTTCGGATATACTTAATAATTCGCTTTTAACACTCCAAATGTATGTTTATGAAAAGGCTTTGCTTTATATGGGTTTCCTTTGTTAACAGCAATAGTTATTAATTGAGAATATGTTTGTAATAGGCACAGTATAAGGTGACGAAATAGAATAAATTTGCTGTTCTCTTATCGCAAATTGGATTACCTCATACACATAGGTGCTGCTATGTCATTTTATTAGGATGATTAGTGTCGATCTTGAGATGCCCTAATTACTCATCTTCTGAGTGGCCTGTTAAAACAAGAGCACGTTGCAAAACTTCCGATCTCTTTCAGGCATATGTAGTGATAAAACCCAAATAATCTACTTGCGATTCCAGGCTTAAAATTGATGTGTAAGTGATTCTTAATTTCTTAATTGCTAGCAATACATTTTAAAGTGCAAGAAGCTAGATATTTTTCACTAACTTGGCTGTTGCCTTGATCTTTGTTGACTTTTCCAAGTCTTATTTGATCTTCTTAATCATCTGGAGCAGATGCTTCACCCGAAAAAATTGGTTTCCATATGGTGCTCCGAATTGGTGTATACATAGTTATTTTGAAAAATTATAAGACTTATGGTCATCCTTTTGAAGAAACGAAGCTTGGTTGCTAAAGAGCTGCTCCAGTGCACATGAATAACCAATGACCACTCGTGGCTGGTTGGTAGCTTTTATCCCCACTTTATTTATGGGTTTCATCTTCATCCATGTAGGATTTAGGAAATGTAAGGGCCAAGTGATATGGCTTGCTGAAATTCCTTAGTCTGAACTATTTTATGGCATTTTTATCACAACGTCTCAGGAATCTGATAAATCTACATGTCTTTGGATCAGCCACTTTCAGAGTCAATATTTCCTTATTAAAGATGTGTAAGGTCCAACAAAAGAGCTTAATTCTTTGTTTATTTGGGTGAAGAGGACATAGTGAATTTCTGTGCTCTCAATCTTGTTGTTCAATTAAATCTAATGGACACCATATGACCTTAAATGTTGTGATATACATTTTTCTGCTTGAATAGTTATAAATTCTTGAGTGTTTGTTCTGGAACATAGTTTGTACCGTACAATGGCACGAGCATATGAAATGATGCTTCGGGCCCTACATTTTCCTTGTTGATTTGGTTCTTGCTAGAGCATGCTTGTCTAGTTTTGCTGCATGAGTTTGCACAATAGCTTTCAGAACTAATCTTCCCTTTAGTACTTAACTGATGTCATTGGCATAGATTTCATGGATGAGTACCAGTTATTCTCCATGTGTTGCCTATTTTCTTCTGATAAGTTACCTTGAAGTTCCTGATCCTGCTAATAATTAGTTCTAGATGGTGTTGTTGCTGAAGTAAACTAGCAGAAGTCTGATTTTGCTTGTCCCATGTCTGTCTAACGCAGTTAGTGCTTTGTATAATGGCAGGCCCATTATATGCTTGGTCTTGCACTGCTACACAGGACAGAATATGCTGAAGGTGTCAAGGAATTGGAAAAAGTATGAGGTTTTAATCCTTTAAAGATGAAGTATTAATGAGCGAAATCTCAGTTTATACGCTTCTCTCTCTCTCTCTCTCTCTCTCTCTCTCTCTCTCTCTCTCTCTCTCCCCCTCTCTGTTTATTTAATTCTTTTTTATGGATAAGGTGGTTCCGTTGTGGCGGGGAAGATTTTAGCTTTTAGGTTGATGTGGTCATGTACTTTTTTGCGGTGCTAGTTACATGTTTGTGCTTTGGATATAATAACCAAATGAATGTTTGAACTTCGAACCATAGAGGCTTTTGTACATTATATATCAGAAATAAAAATGAATGATAATATATTTTAAAGATTCAAATTATTTCTTTGTTGAATTGCACGGACCAATATTTATTTCAAATATTAGTTTTAACCTTAGCAATTTAAAAGCCTTAATGTTTCAATAATAATAATATTTCTTTCGAATTCAAACAATTTGAAATGACCTCGGAGCTAAGGGAAATCTATGTGGTGTTTTAACTCTAATGTAAACTCAAGAAAGGGCTTTAGACTTTAGTCTTGTTGTGCAGAAACTATTCAAACAGAAGTCCTTGTATGTGTGATGGCTCCCCAGTCTCCATCGTCAGAAAGTTATTAAAAAGTAATATGATGCTTGGTTGTTTACCTGGCACATCCTCTTACATTGTGCATTAATATAACGGCTATCTGCTCTAAACTAGTTTTGCTTTAAGTAAACTGAGTGGATAATTCTTATATTTAGGTTTGTATATGTTTTTTATGCTCATTTCTTACTGGTAATCTCATTTGGGCACGTCTTGTTATATGATTGAGATATATCAAGACGATGGATGAAAATAGCATTTCTGATGTTAGTATAATCCTCTTACGTTAACATTTGTAGAAGGGGATTTTGTTTTGATTATGATTATGTTTGACATGACCTTTTAGGCATTGGACCTTGGAAGGGGTGCAAACCCTAAGGGGTACATGGTAGAGGAGATATGGGAGGAGCTTTCAAGAGCAAAATACTTAGTATGGGAACATGAATCTAGCAAGCGCTCTTGGGAGCTCCAAAACTTAAAGTAATTGCCACGTACTTTTTTCGTCGCGCTCTTTGTTGTATTGTTTTCATCATCTCATGCTCCTCACTCGTCCCTCGTTGCATCTTTCGTTGTATTTCATCAATTCTTTTATTTCGTTTGATAATTAAATGGGTAAATTACAAAAACTAACTGATTACAAAACAGTCCACTTATCTTTCAAAATTACAAATACCCGCTGAAGGTATTACAAACACCCCCTTGAGGTTTGTATGTACTTAATAAATAGCCCCCTCTTTAGGGTTTAATTTATAAAATAGAAAAAAATCTCAATGGGGTATATGTAATTTTGAAAGATAACTGGATTTTTGTAATTAGACTGAACCTCAAAAGGTATTTTTGTAATTAACCCTAATTAAATTTGTTGATCTTATATTGTTTTATTAATGGCTAATGTGTGTATGCGACTATGTGACCAGAGAGAAGCATGCGAGGCAGCCTTGAATCAGAAACATTTCCTTGATGTTTCTCAAACGGAAGGTTTTGAAGAGGAAAAAAATGCCGAGTCTAATCTAGAGCAGTTGGAAGCTTTAGGCCGAGTATTTAACATAGCTGCTGAAAATGACACTCCAACTGAGGTGGGCATTAGTATCCCCGTACTTTTACATGATTTATCTCTTATCAACTTTTGTGATACAGATTAAACGATTTCAGGTGCCAGATTATTTGTGCTGTAAAATCACTTTAGATATCTTTCGTGATCCTGTAATTACTCCAAGTGGGGTTACATACGAGAGAGCAGCGATTCTCGACCATCTTCAAAAGGTAAATTTAATGATGCTATTCTTAGTTGAAATCAGTTTAATGCGTGTAATTGTCCTCAAGCTTTTTTGCCGCTTTTAGGTGGGCAAATTCGACCCGATTACCCGTGAATTGCTTTATCCATCTCAGCTGGTGTCAAATTTGGCCATAAAAGAAGCTGTGAGTGCATATCTGGAGAAGCATGGGTGGGCGTATAAAATGGACTGACATTGTTATGGTTGGTTAGTGTGTTTACGTTTAGTTGTTTGTCTGGCGAAGGAGTTTGCATGCATGTGAAAATATTCTTAGGTTCGTTGCTAATCGTCCTCAAAAGTGTAATCTTGTGATCTCAAATGTACAGTATAGCCTTTAGAGATAATTACAAAAAGTACCCATGAAGTTTAGTCTAATTAAGAAAAACTCCTTTTATCTTTTGAAATTATAATTACTACCTTGAGGTGCTTGTTTTACAAACTACCTCCTCAATATGTGCAATTTATAAAATAGAAACATATGCTAACACGGTATTTGTTATTTTGAAAAATTATTGGATCTTTTATGTAATTAGCGTAAATTTTAAGGGTTGTATTTGTAATTAGCTCTAGTGTTTATGTAGCTTATTAGAAGTCATCTGTTTCATCTTCAGAACATTTACAGAGTTTAGAACTGATCTTTGTACAGTGTTGTAGACGACTTCTGCCTATTGATGAAAATCTCGTTGAGCTATGGGTTTTCTTGAAATCATAATGGATGATATATTACTTAGCCAAACGCCAGTATCATGACCACGAAATAAAATATATTAAATAAAGTACAATAAAATCCATTGGGAAGTCCTAACTAAGATATCTATATTATGAAACTGTAAGGCATATACACTACTATCTATTCGAATTGGACCACTTAGGATGAATAATTCAATTTGATAGATGTGATATTTGATCTCGAAAAAGATTTGAAGCTATCTCTAAGACCATTTCCAACACATTGCACCAAATTTGCTGTAAAAATTGCACCAAATTTGGTGTTTTGGTGTAATTTTGTCAAAACCATCTCTAAACTATTACACCAAATCTTACACTAAATGAATATTTTATTCTTTCGTTTTCATTTTATAGTAAACAAATTTATTTATTTATACAATTATTTTATTTACTTATATTTTATTACTATTAATATAATTAACTAAAAATATACATTTAATTAATATTACATCAATTAATTATATTACAAAAATAGGTATTACAATTAATAATAGTATCTCTTTCAGTTTAAATTATAATTGGTTGTTAATAATTATTATTTATAGAAAATGTTAATAATTAAAACCATGTTATTTGAATTAATTATATACAAATTGAGGATACAATTGGAATTTAAATTTGAATTAGAAGAGAATTGGAGGGCAAATATGGAATATTGTATTAATTTGGTGTAACATTATTCATTTACACCAACTTTTGGTGTAATACAATATTCCATAAATTTGGTGTAATACTATTCACTACACCAAATTTGGTGTAAGGTATAGAGTTGGGTTGAAGAGAGTTTTTTAGCATATTTGGTGTAAAAGTGTAGGATTTGAAGTTGGATTGGAGATGCCCTAAAGTGATTTTTAAGGTGTTTGCAAACACTTTGCTTATTAAAAAGTGATTTAATGTAGTAGAAACAAAAGTAGTTGAGATTGCAAATATAATCTAGAAGCTAGAAATATCAAAGTTGAAGTGTTTGATGGAAAAAAATGTTCAAAATTAGCTTTTGGGACAGAAGTACAAAAACACCCATGTAAGAGTGATATGAGTATGCATGAAAAAACAAACCATTTTGGATTATAATAAAAAATGGGATAATTACAAGAAGCCCCCTCAGGTTTGGGTTTATTACAAAAACATCAACAAGTTTTTGAAAATTACAAAAAAATTCTCGAAGTTTAATTGTGTCTTAAATTTAAGGGAGTAATGTAATATCTGATAAACATAAGATAATATTTTGAAATATTTTTATATATGAAGGGGAGAAATGTAAGATGGAACAAATCTAAAGGGGAGTTTTGTAAGTTTTGAAAAATCTTTGGATTTTTTAATAATTAGCCCAAACATCAGGAGGTTTCACAAAAACTTATGTTAGATGGTCTAACGGGCCAAAATCTGTTAGACGAATCCCAAAACCGATCTGGTGGTATTTTTGTAATATTATCGGTGACATAGAATTACTTCTACCCTAAAAAACGTATTAGTTTTGTTGAAAAATATTAATAGTCCCCCAAAAAATTATTAGTACATTGAATAGTGTTTTTTGAAAACCTATTAAAGCTATTTTAGTAAGTCCCCCATAAAAGTACTAATTTTTCTCCTGAAAAGTATTAGTCGTTCCCATAAAAGTATTAGTTCTCCCCCCAAAAGTATTTAATAGTCTAGTAGTCCCTTAAAAATGACTAGTTTTCCTCTTGAAGTATTAGTAGTCCTCAAAAAGTATTATTAGCTTCCCTGCAAAATATTAGTAGTCACCTCAAATGCTAAATATTATTTTTCATATAAAAAGTATTAGTAGTCCCCCTAAAAATATTAGTAATTTCCCTGAAAAGTATTAATAGTCCCTTAAAGTATGCTTCATAATTGGTTTAGTCAAATCAATAAAAACTTGGAAGACATGAAAATACACATTTAAAATTATTTGCAATTCATTAAAAAAAAGTTATAAAAATCAAAAAAATATTTTAAAATCAATAAATTAAAATATAAAAAATATGATAATTTGTTTAAAAAACTAAAAATATTAAAAAAAAAGTCAATTTTTTTTAATAAATGGAAAATATATATAAAGAAAGAAAATGTGAGTCCTAATCACAAGCCGATCATGTAGCTTAAAGTTGGGCCTTGTTAAAACCTTCCAAGGTAAAACCCACCCTTGTGGGGAAAACTCTTGGAAGGAAAAAGAGTTTCCCCAGAAAAAAAAACATAAACCATAAGGAGCCAAAGAAGACAACCACTCCACAAAAAACGAAACAAATCAGAACTATCTAACAAATCTATATTGAGATCTTCCAACATAATTTTCGTTAAGAAGCGTTGTGATGTCCAGAGGTGGAGAATCCCACCAATTGGAATTATCCTGAAGCTTGCTAAGACAGTCTGTCACTCTGTTTCCCTCCCGATAAATGTGAGAAACCACAAATTCCATCTGAGATATAAGATGAAGGGTGTAGCGCCATTGTCCCAGAAAACGCTAAGGGACTGAGTTTGGTTTCTGGAAAAGATGAACCACATACGTAGAATCTGACTCCAACCAAAGTTTATGCCATCCTTTATGAAAGGCGAAGGAGATAGCCATCATTACTGCCAAAAAACTAAGTCTCAAAAGCATAACCTATGCCACATTGCTCGACAAAGCAACCCTTGAAAAAACCTCTGTGCATGCGAAATACACCAGCCGCCGTGCAGAGGCTCGGAGAGCCCAAAGCACATCCATCCTTATGAACCTTAATCCATCCAGGCAGAGGTAAATGCTAGTTGACCTGGATAATTTTAGGAGCATTTATGGGATGCCCCGACACCTTTAGACGCCTAAGACAAAGAAGATCCTGCTGAGTGATGTTCATGCAACTCTATTCCAAAGTAGAAGACTCAATGATAAGAGCTTGGAACTGAATCAAGGCTGCTTCCCATGACCAAACCTTGTCGTTGAAAATGATGTTATTGTGTATATGCCAAATAAGCCAAACGCAGGAGATAATGGCCGCCCGCCATAAGAAAGAGAGCTGATCATTTAGTCGAATATTCATAGCCTGGACCAGAAACTCATTAAAGCTGTAAGAAACTTGATAATTAATCTCGAAAGAATTAAAAATCCAAGCCTAAAGATTCCCTGCAAAGACACACGAAACAAAAAAATTATCAATAGAATCAGTGTGTTAAAGACAAAAGCAACAGGCTATAGGCCCAATGAACCCCCCTAAGTCTGAGAATATCCAAAACTACGAGGCAGTTATGGATCGCTCGCCAAAAATTATTTTAAAATCCAAAAGTTATAAAAATAAAATATAAAAATTGTTGAAAAACTATAAATCATTTTTCTTTAAAATGACATTTATTTAAAATATTTTAAAGAAATTTGAATTCCAAAATAAAAAAACCCAAAACTCTTTTTAAAATTTTAAAATTGTTTTGGAAATTTTCTAAATATATTCAGATTTTAATATCCCGATTTTGGAACAACCTTAAGACTTTTAAACAAATTTTGGAAATTTTAAGTCAAATTTCAATATTTTTTTAATTTTTAGATTTTCTTAAATAATATTAGTTTTGTAAACAAATTCTACGTTTTTGCCTTTTTTGGATTTTACAAAGAATTTTTAAAAGTCTTCATTAGTTTTCAGCTTTTAATCTATTTTTTAGATTTTTAGACAAATTTCCATATTTTAAACAATTTCCCAGAATTTTAATTTTATATTGAATTTATTTTTAATATTTAATTGTCATATTTTTAACACAACTTTTAGTTTTTTAAACAAAATTTAAGATTTTTAAAACATCGTTTAGTTTTAAAAACAACTTTTTAAAAATAAATTTGAGTTTTTTTATTTTAGATTTTCAAATTTTAAAATAACTTTTTGGATTTTTTATAATGTTTTTAATAACTTACAAATAATTTTAAATTTATTGAAACAATTTTCAAAAATTTTAGATAATTTTTCAGATTTTTCAAATATTTTTTTCTTTTTTTATTAGTTTTCGGATAAATACACTTTTGGTCCCATAAGAATAGAGTTAACGGTCAGTTAAGTTTTCCGTTAGTTTTGGGACTAAAATTACAAATTTTGAATCATATGGGACTAAATGTGTTGAAAAAAATCAATTGGAACAAAAAATGCAAATTGTGGGACTAAAAGTGCTTGACCCCTTTTCTTATGGGGCCAAAAGAGCAATTTCTTCTATAGTGGGGAGTGTAGAGTCCACAAAAATATCGTTTAGATATTTTCAGATTGTGGAGAGAAATGTGAGGTTTTTTCTTTTTTAGGTTCTTATGATGTGGCACCATGTGTTCCATCAAAAAACAGGTTTTTAGAGGTTTTTATTGTTGGGTATATTTATGTAAGGTGAAGGTTTCTGTATGTGAAGAAATGGCTGGGATAATGTATAGGCAAAGTCGAGGCCTGTATTAGATACAGTCTCCGCAAGACGAAAACGTCCCGTATACCGAGTGCTTACGATTCCGGCGCTCGCCTCTAAGATACAACGACTTTATTCAGTTCCGGTTAGCAGACATCAAAACCGGAACAACAACGAACAACAGAATGCTTGAGAACTTTCAAGCTATCAAGGAGGAAATGGGCAATATGCAGAATGCAATGCTCGATTTTTGTTATCTGATTGTTTCGTATATATCTGATTCATCAGTGGGGACGTTAATAATATAGACAAGCAAGTGCCCTTACGGAAAATCGCGTCTATAGGCTCGAAAAGGCACATTTTCAGTGAACAGACGCACCTGTTCAGGAGCGCACAACCTACATGCACGGGCGTGCGCCTGCCCGTGCGCTGCGGCACCAACCTTCGGCAGGGAGCACGACCCGGCCGCACGGGCCATGCTCCAGCCCGTGCGCTGGTTCGAAACTTCGGCAGGTAGCACGACCCGACCGCACGGGCCGTGCTCCCCCGTCTTGGGCCGAACCTTTTCCCAGGTTGAACTCTGATTTAATTAATTACAAAAATTAATTAAATCTATTTAATTTAATTAATTACAAAAATTAATTAATTATTTTAAAGGTTCTTGGTCCAACAAGAATAAGGGCCTTGAAGCCCAAGCCCAGGCCCATGGCCCGCGACCCACGACCCGGACCGGACCTAGCCGAGCCGGCGGGCCGCGGCGCGCGCGTGTGCTTTGAACCAAACCCACAAGCATGTAGGTCCTCACCCCTTTAAAAACTTGGGTGCCCCCAAGGGCCCAAACCCATATGTCCAACTTGGGATATATAAAGTGTGCAACTTTGCCTCCCTTTTCCTATGTGGGGTGGAGCATCTCTCCTCCCCCACATTTTCCATTTTCCATACCATTTATTTGTATTAAGTGGCTAACTTCTAGCATTAATTTCTCATTCACCCGGAATCAGTTTTGAGAAATTCCAAATGTTATTCTCATCTACTCTCTTAGTAGAATTTTTATAAATAATTTAATTCCATTTTTCACAAATGGAAATCACTTAATTAATTGGTCAAAATCGGGTCAACACCCCATTTATCAAAGACCAATTCCAACAATCCCCCACATGAATGAAATTAATGCATGCGTGTATGCAGATTCGCTTGAAAGTCTTAGCGAATCATTATTGCATCAGGATAGGTAACTTGTGACTTTGAACCTTCCTTAGTAAAATACTATCGGATTTACTAGCTGCTTAGTGACGCGATGTCTTGAACTACTCAACCGTTTGTGTAAACCAAGACAACAATACTTACACAATAATAACTCTAACACTTGTTGTTCTTACGTTGTGTCCATTTCGGCCCTGGACCCTATCTTAGGTTCATAAGTGTTTCTTTTGAAGCGGCCATTACTTCTCACTTATATAGGTGATCTCCTATTGAAGAGTATCCTGCAATACTCCACCTTTCGGTATAAGAATCATTAAAAGTCTTAAACTTAACCTCACCACATTCAGCAGGTTTACATACACTTGGATGTATCGAGAATGAGCTAACACATTTTTCAAGTGTTCAGCTGAACATTCATAACTTAGTTGTCCCATTGAACCAAGGTCTTGGGATCCCCAATTCACAAGGTTGGGTTACCGCTATGAACATTCTTTAAATTGTGGATTTTAAACCCATTCCCCTTAACAGTTTATACAATTGATCTCGATTAATGCCTTTCGTAAGCGGATCCGCAAGGTTTTCCTTTGAAATCAACTGTCTAATGGTATTGTGTCTCCGACGTATATGTCTAGACTTACCATTATACATACTGCTTTGTGCCCTTCCGATTGCTGATTGACTATCACACAGTATCATAACAAAGCAGGCACGGGTTATTCCAGCACGGAATATCCTCTAGGAAGTTTCTAAGCCATTCAGCTTCTTCTCCAGCTTTATCCAAAGCAATGAACTCGGATTCCATAGTGGGCCGAGCTATGCACGTCGGCTTAGAAGACTTCCACGACACCGCTCCTCCACCTATTGTGAAAACAAATCCACTTGTGGACTTGGAGTCTTTTGTGTCTGATATCCAATTGGCATCACAATATCCTTCTAATACTGCTAGATATCTCGTATAAAGTATTCCATAGTTCATGGTATACTTTAAATATCTAATCACCCTTGTCACGGCTTTCCAGTGATCCGTACTTGGGTTACTTGTGAACTTACTTAGTTTGCTCACTGAATATGCAATGTCTGGACGTATACAATTCGTTAAGTACATCAGACTGCCAATTACCCTTGCATATTCCAGCTGAGAAACTGGTTCGCCTCTATTCTTGGCCAAGTGTAGACTTAGATCTACAGGTGTCTTAGCCGGAGGATTATCAAAAGCATTAAACCTTCTGAGTATGATTTTGACATAATGAGATTGTGACAAGACAATTCCATCTGAAGTTCTAGAGATTTTAATCCCTAAAATAACGTCAGATAATCCCATATCCTTCATGTCAAAGTTTTTCTTCAACATGTTCTTAGTATTCATGATTAAATCATGACTACTACCCATAATCAACATATCATCCACATAAAGGCATACTATGACATAATCATTTGTAGTACCTTTAATGTAGACACACTTGTCACATTCGTTGATCTTGAAACCGTTTGACTTCATAGTCGAGTTAAATTTTTCATGCCATTGCTTAGGTGCTTGTATTAGTCCATAAAGTGACTTAACAAGTTTACACACATTTCGTTCTTGACCGGGTGCAACGTACCCCTCGGGTTGTTCCATATATATCTCCTTTTCAAGCTCACCATTCAAGAAGGCAGTCTTAACATCCATTTGATGTATCTCAAGGTTATGCAAAGCTGCAATAGCAATGAGAACACGAATGGACGTAATCCTCGTGACAGGAGAATATGTATCGAAGAAGTCATATCCCTCCTTTTGTCTAAACCCTTTAGCTACCAATCGGGCTTTATACTTGTCGATAGATCCATCTGCTTTATACTTCCTTTTAAGGATCCACTTGCAACCTAAAGGTTTGCAACCCGGTGGGAGATCAACCAACTCCCAAGTGTGATTTTGCATGATGGATTCTATATCATTATTGATAGCTTATTTCCAGAGAGGAGCTTCTGGACTAGACAATGCTTCTTGAATAGTTCGGGGTTCGTTTTCTAACATATAAGTTAGAAAATCAGGACCAAAAGACTTAGCTACTTTTGTCCTTTTACTGCGTCTTGGTTCCTCTTCATCATCACTTTGAGGTAACCTTGCAGTATCATAAGTCCGTTTACTCGAACTTTCTTCTTTCCGTTCTTTGTTCGGAAAGATATTCTCGAAGAATACAACATTCCTTGATTCAATGATCATACCTTCATTTATATCAGGAATTGCTGACTTCTGCACTAAGAAGCGATATGCACTACTATTATTAGCATATCCAATGAAAGCACAATCGATCGTCTTTGGACCGATTCTTACTTGTTCCGGCTTAGGTATTTCGACTTTAGCCAAACACCCCCACACTTTGAGGTATTTATATGACGGTTTACGTCCCTTCCATAACTCATATGGAGTTTCGTTTTTACCTTTGTGTGAGATTTTATTAAGAATGTAGTTTGCAGAAAGTATGGCTTCCCCCCCCACAAGTTTTGGGGTAAGCCAGAACTTAACAACATCTCATTCATCATCTCCTTAAGAGTACGATTTTTGCGCTCTGCAACTCCATTTGATTGAGGTGAGTAAGGTGCAGTCGTTTGATGAATTATACCCACTTCCGAGCAAAATTCCTCAAACAGAGCAACATACTCTCCGCCTCTATCACTTCGAATCATCTTAATTTTCAAATTAACCTGATTTTCGACTTCATTCTTATAAGTCTTAAAAGCTACTAAAGCTTCATCTTTGCTTTTCAAGAGATACACGTAACAATATCTTGTGCAATCGTCTATAAACGTTATGAAGTACTTTTTCCCACCTCGAGTTTGCACAAGTTTTAAATCACACACATCTGTATGAATTAACTCAAGTGGTTTGGTACTTCTCATAACCGAATGAAACGGTGCCTTGGCCAATTTTGCTTCAACACAAATTTCGCATTTGTCTTGTGAATCGGTTTTAAACGTAGGTATTAATTCCAGATTCACTAACCTTTTAATTGTGTTGAAGTTTACTTGTCCTAATCTATCATGCCATAAATTAGAACAATCCAACAAGTAAACAAAAGTAATAGTTTTATTCTTCGCCTCTTGGCGGAAAACAGACATTACACTCATTTTAAACAGGCCCTTATCAAGGTAGCCTTTACATAAAAACAGACCATTCTTGGTCATTACAAACTTGTCGGATTCAAACACTAGTCTAAACCCGGCCTTGCTAAGCAAAGGACCGGAAACCAAATTCTTGCGGATGTCCGGGACATGTAGCACATCCACAAGCGTAAGCTCCTTCCCGGAAGTCATCTTGAGCACCACTTTCCCAAGCCCAACGATGTTGGAAGTCGAAGAGTTCCCCATGAACAACTTCCTTCCATTAATCGGAGTGTAGGAGGAGAACATCTCCTTGTCGGCACAAATGTGACGAGTAGCCCCGGTATCTATCCACCATTCCCTTGGGTTATCCACCATATTGGCTTCAAACACAACACCGGATAGATCGAGCTCTGACAAGTCTATTGGAACCGACTTGTCCTCCGTCACATTGGCTTGTTGGTTGCCACCTTGATTGCCCTTCTTTGGGTGTCGGCAATCTTTCGCCATGTGGTTTGGTTTGCCACAATTGTAGCAATTCCCCTTAAACTTTTTGGCTTTTCCTTTTTCCTTCCCATAGTGCTTGCGTTTCTTGCTAGTGCTCGATTCTGCAAGATTAGCCTTAGCCTCCATTCCAGATTTGCTGGATTTCACATCTGATTTTCGGTTGTCTTCTTTGATGCGAAGCCGAATAATCAGATCCTCAAGCCCCATCTCTTTGCGCTTGTGCTTGAGGTAGTTTTTGAAATCCTTCCACAAAGGCGGCAACTTCTCGATTATTGCAGCCACTTGGAAGGATTCATTCAAAATCATCCATTCAGACACTAAGTCGTGAAGGATGATTTGAATCTCCTGAACTTGGCTGATCACCGTCTTGGTGTCAACCATCTTGTACTCTAGGAATTTGCCGACAACAAATTTCATTGTGCAGGCATCTTCCGTCTTGTACTTCTTCTCCAAGGACTCCCACAGTTCCTTGGACGTCTTGAATGTGCTATAGACGTTGTAGAGAGTGTCATCTAGCCAGTTCAAGACATAGTTGCGACATAGAAAATCGCTGTTATGCCAAGCATCCACAGCGATTCTCCGGTTGTTGTCAACTTCGTCTTCTCCAATGACAGTAGGGGGGTCGTCTTTCAGAAAACGAGCCAACCCCAAGGTGGTGAGGTAGAACAACATCTTTTGTTGCCAACGTTTGAAGTCAGCGCCGGAAAACTTGGGCGGCTTTTCACCGTGAGCGGGAGCAGCAGCCAACCCCAACAATCGCAAGACGAAAACGCTCCGTATACCGAGTGTTTACGGTTCTAACGCTCGCCTCTAAGATACAACGACTTTATTCAGTCCCGGTTAGCAGCACGGCAAAACCGGAACAACAAAATGTTTGAGAACTTTCAAGCTATCAAGGAGGAAATGGGCAATGTGTAGAATGCAATGCTCGATTTTTGTTATCTGATTATTTCGTATATATCTGATTCATCAGTGGGGACGTTAATAATATAGGCAAGCAAGTGCCCGTACGGAAAATCATGTATGTAGGCTCGAAAAGGCACATTTTCGGTGAATGACGCACTGCTCAGAGCGCACGGCCTGGGGACGCACGGGCGCAAGCGCGGCGCGATGCACCAACCTTGGCAGAAGACGGCCCGTGCTCCACCGTCTCAGTTCGAAACTCGCAAAGTTGGTCCAAAAAGAATAAGGACTTGAAGCCCAAGCCCAAGCCCGCCGCCTGACCGGCAGGCCGGCCGGCCGGGCCATTGGCGCTGCGTGCGTGTATTCTTTGAACCAAACCCACAAGCATGTAGGTCCTCACCCCTTTTAAAACTTGGGTGCCCCCAAGGGCCCAAACCTATATGTCCAACTTGGGATATATAAAGTGTGCAACTTTGCCTCCCTTTTCCTATGTGGGATGGAGCATCTCTCCTCCCCCACATTTTTCATTTTCTATACCATTTATTTGTATTAAGTGGCTAATTTCTAGCATTAATTTCTCATTCACCCGGAATCGATTTTGAGAAATTCCAAATGCTATTCTCATCTACTCTCTTAGTAGAATTTTTACAAATAATTTAATTCTATTTTTCACAAATGGAAACCACTTAATTAATTGGTCAAAATCGGGTCAACACCCCATTTATCAAAGACCAATTCCAACATTTATAAATGTGGCATTGGAGATGCCCTAAAGATTAGCCAGCTGAATGCATCACATATATATTCAAAAGGTTGTACGATTTTATCTTTGATTTAACCAAATAAAATCAGTACCTGAAGGCTCTCCTCGGGTCGGACCTCGGGGTCAAGCTTCGGGTTTGTATGTGGGCGACCTGAGATACGAACACACGTTAGGCTAGCTGGGATGACTCCCAGCTAAGGCCCTCTGATGCTTAAGTCAGATCGGGTCGTGAGGTAATAAAGTAAAAGTAGCGAAGCGGTTAAAATGAACAGTGTAAAAATTGACCTTCTAAATATTTACCGAGCTATTTATAGTAATCTCGATTAGTGCTTACTTTACTTTACACGTGGCATCATCGGGGAGTCCTGGTGTCAGAGAATCAATGGCGTTCATATGTTTGGGTCGCGGTTCGGTTCAGTTCGGCTCGGGTCGGGTTTACCCGACCTGGATGAGCAGTCCACGGATCCTAGCAAATTTAGCCAGTTTTGGGTTTTCTTTAAGGATAAAGTGGTAAAATCACTTTATTGGTTTATCATTACTTCCCCAACTTCTTTTATTTAGAAAATAAAAGAAGTTTAGATCTGGTTCGTTGAATGTGGTTCTCCATGGGTGATAAATACTAACAAGGGGGTAAGTTTTCATTTATTCTACCTCATAAGAAAAAGGGTGGGTTTATCTACAAAATTTCTTGGTTCGTCTGGTAGGCTTCGGGGTCGCGCATCGCACATCGCATCGCCTCACCGTCGTCGGCTCGCATCGCATTGTCGCGCGGAGGGTTGGATCGCATCACATCTGTCAGGCTTTGGGGTCGCGCATCGTCGTCTGTTCGCCTCCCATATGCCCAAGCTTCGGGATCGCGCATCGTCGTCAGTTCGCGCATCGCACATCGCGTCGCCTCACTGTCGATCGCCACGCACGCTCGCGCGCTTTGTTTTCGCAGACGACGCCAGACCGCCGGTCGCGCGACGCACATCGCGTCGTCACGCGACGCCATGCCTCTCATCGTGACGTCCGCCAAAGACATCGCGTCGAGGGATTCGCGCATCGCAACGTCCGTCAGCACATCGCGTCGGGGTTATTCTCGTCATTCAAAGATCATCGCGACGGGTCGTCCTCCACTCACCCCTAGGGTTTTTTTCCGAGATCGGGCTCATCCTCTTCCCTTTATTACAGGTAGATCATTTCCCCTCTTTTAATGTCTTCTAGTTTTTTCAAATCGGATTCTGGGTCGGGGTCAGGGTCGTTCACTAGCTCTTCCCCTTCCAATCGCGGTAGTGAGGTAGATCTGGAAAAATCTACCCCTTGGGCTCTTATTAAGTCTTCCGTAGAGGCTCATGAGATACCCTCTCTTCGTAGAAAATTTTATATTCCAGATGACCATGAGATCTTGATACCTAGTCCCGAAGATAGGATGGATAAACCTCCTGCCCAATGCCTTGCTTTTCATGTGGCTAGCCTAGAGGCAGGGCTCAGGTTTCCCCTTTCTGATGACGTAGAAAATATTTTGGTGGGTTTAGATGTTAGCCCTGCTCAACTGATACCCAATTCCTATAGACATATTTTGGGATTTATCATTATTATGCGCTTCTTTAATGTGAATCCTTCTTTCGTACATTTTTGGTCTCTTTACTCTATGAGTTCTTCTACCAAGACGGGTGAGGTAGGCTTTTTTTATCTAACTCCTAAGCCTCATTGTAAACTACTTGACAAGCCTCCTTCCTGCCTTGGGAGTTGGAAAGACTCTTTTGTGCATGTTCGGCCTCCCCCAGATCACCCTTGGAAGGCGTCTTCGGTGTGGAGGGTAGCTAGACCTCGACCCCGGGGCCTAGGGTCTCCCACCTGGGATGATACATTCGTTTCCCATAAATTAACTAAGCGATGGTTCAAGACATCCAAGCTACTTGCAGAGGATATACTCTCCACTGCGGGGCTTAGCCCGGCACCCCGTACTTCTGACTGAACTCTTGGTAATTGTTTTTAAATTTCTACTTTTATTTATTTTGCGGGTACTAATACTAATGCTTCTTGTTCTTTGCAGAGATGGTTGTTCGTGCTTCTATGGTAGCCAAGCAAATGAAGGCCCAACTTGCCAAGAAAGGAGGGCTTCCCAGGCCTGTGCTACCTCCTGCCTCGCCTCCACAAGTGTCTTCTACGCCTGAAGTCAATCCTTCGTCCTCCCATGATGAGATTCGGGCAGAATCTCTACCTGAGGAGCAACTTGGAAATCCTACCCTTCCCATCAACTTGGAAACAATTCCTGGGAGGAGGGTTCCTCCCCCTCAGGGGGAGAAAAGGAAGAGACCAGAAGAGGAGGGATCCTATCGTGGAGAAGTTCTTTAGACCTAGCCCAAGGTCTCTCGTCTCACCTCGTCCTTTGGTTTTGGTGCTCCTTCAGGGAGTTTCGATGAGATCATGGCGAAACTTCAGGAGCGAGAGAAGCTTTTGGCTGATCTTCGGACAACTGATGGGGTATCGCGTCCTCCTATCGCGTCAGGTTCTCGGGTCATACCCAATTGGAACATCACCACAGATAGTTCTGTTTTTCGTTCACCTAGGGGAGGTGACTCTTTCGAGTTGTACAAGCATTGTCTACTCCCCCTGGATCAAATTGGGGTCCAAGGCTTTGGCATGACCCAACTTGAAGAAGGCATTGCTCATAATGCTATGATGGTGAGCTTTACTCGTATTTGACTTCCTATTTCCTTTTCATTTTTTAAGTCGACTTTTTTTTTAGAATTTGGCTATGATTCACCAGCTGACTCTTCAGGCAGCCAATTATCAACACCAATGGCTAGCTTGCGAGGAGCGTCTATCCAAGATGGAACAAGATCTGAGGACTTCACTTAGAGAAGATGTCCGGAGGGAGTTTGAGGCTTCCCTTCAGGATCGGGATCGCGAGATAGAAAATTTGAAGGTCTCATTACGCACCACCGCAACCCAACTAGATGATGCCAAGAAGGGTTTAGCTGATGCTAAGAGGGACTCTTTTGAAGCTGGTAGGACCGCTGGTTTTCTTGAATACCAGGGCTCAGAAGATTTTAAAACTAAAGTACAAGAGGCTCGCATGCAAGGAGCTATTGATTTCAGGAAGTCGGCCAGCTTCGGCGTCGCGATTGCTAACCAGGCTGCCAACTATGAACTCAATGGCATCATAAAATGCCAGTTCCAGATTGCGAAGTTAAAGGGCTTTGTTCCTGGGTTTGATTTGACCCAACTGACACCTTTGAAGGATGAGAACTTAGAGACCCGAAGCATGACGATGAAGGCGAGGCCGAGGAGGATGAGTTTACTTTTCTGGTGAAAGAGGAATATGGCAAAGACCTTGGCTCACAGGACGAGGCAGGATCTTCGCGCTCTAGCGTGGAGGGTGGGGGTGATGGGTCTCAGCCTGCACCACATTAACCTCTTGCCTTATCTGCCTGCCCTAACCGCCTGCCCTATCTTCTTGCCTTATCCGCCTGCCTGATGCTTTATGCTTTGCTATTGTAATAGAACTGCATGTCTTACACTTTATTGATTGCTTTTGTAATAGAACTGTCTGACTTACGCTTTACGCATTGCTTTTGTAATAGAACTGCCTGCCTTATGCTTTACACATTGCTTTTGTTATATGATAAACTCCTTGGGATCAATGTCATTATTTTAGTCAATTAATCTTTTTTAGATTACTTTTATCTTTTTCAGATAAGTAGTCCGTTAATCTTTTTCAGATTAATTTTATCTTTTTCAGATAAGTAATCAATTAATCTTTTTTAGATTAATTTAATCTTTTTCAGATAAGTAATGTAGTCAATTAATCTTTTTCAGATTAATTTTATCTTTTTCAGATAAGTAGTCAATTAATCTTTTTCAGATTAATTTTATCTTTTTCAGATAAGTAGTCAATTAATCTTTTTCAGATTAATCTTGATGAACTCCGGTGAACCTCTGGCGTGTGCCTCTTCACTTGGCCTTATTCGAGGTTCTTATTCAGCATGGGCCTCTTGGCTGGGCTTGAGCCTCTTATGTCTCCTAGCCTTAAATATATTTAATAATATGAAAATAAGGAAATAAACAATTCATACGATTCTTGCTCATTTTTAAGAAAACGAGGCTGTCATTAACCATTAAACCTGCTGGCAAAAAAGGTGAAGCAAAATACTTAAGCATAAAATTTTCTAAGGTTGTGCACGTTCCAGGGTCGTGGTAGTGGCTTTCCCTTCGCGTCTTCAAGGCGATAAGTACCCCTCTTCAAGATCTGTGTTACTTTGTAAGGTCCCTCCCAATTGGGGTCTAGCTTACCTACGTGCTTGGATACCTCCACCTTTTTCAACACCTGGTCCCCCACTTGGAAATTTCTGCTCTTCACTCTCTTGTCGTAGGTGCTCTGCATCATATTCTTAGCTGACTGGATTTTGAGGAAGGCATGATCTCTTTTCTCTTCAATCACATCCGGTCAAGCTCCCTACCCTCGGCGTTCGAGTCGGGGTCATACTCTCTGACTCGGAGTGATGCCTCCCAATTTCCACTTTGGTATTATTGCTTCAGATCCAGAACTAACCCAAAGGGAGTTTCCTGTCGAGGTCCTGGGTGTTGTTCGGTAGGCCCATAGGGCTCCTGGTAACTCATCTACCCAATATGTCTTAGTCGCTCCAATCGTGTCTTCAAATGTTGCAACAATATTCTATTTGCTACCTCCGTCGACCATTAGCCATTAGCCTGTGGGTTCCCTCGCCAGTAAAGTGTTGTTGTATCTTCATCTCCTGGCACCAAAACTTCTAATCTTCTTTCCTTGGAACTGTGTCCCATTGTCTAAAATTAAGACTGGGTAATCCAAAACGACACACAATATTCTTCCAGATGAAGTTCATAACTTCATTTTCGGTTATTTTGGCTAAGGCTTCAGCTTCAATCCACTTCGAAAAGTAGTCAATCGCTACTATTAAAAACTTCTTTTGAGCCTTCGCCTGAGGAAAAGGACCCACTATGTCTATCCCCCACTGATCAAATGGACACGACACCTCGACTGGGTCCAAGGGCACTGCTGGGTGGTGGGAAACGTTAGCAAATATTTGGCACCTTTCACACCTTCTTGCAAATTCAGCGCAGTCCTTGACCAATGAAGGCCAAAAATATCCCTGCCTTAGAATTTTTTGGGCTAGGGCTCGTCCTCCCGAGTGGTTCCCACATCTTCCTTCATGAATCTCCTTCATCACGTACATGGTTTGATCTGGCCTCAAACATTTCAACCAAGGTCCCTGGAAGGATTTTTTATATAACTCCCCATCTAATAAAGTGAAGCGCGTAATTCTTCTAAGTAACCTTCTAGCCTCTACTGCCTCATTAGGGAGGTCTCCCGTCTCTAGATATTTTTTTATTTCATCCATCCAACTTGCCTTTATCTCTATGTGAAGAGTCAAATCACCTTCCAAATTAAAAGGTATGAGGTCAGAATTACCTCGGATGCTTGGCTTATCTGCGGTGAATACCGTCACCTTTCTTGATTCGGTTCCCGATACAGCACTAGCAAATCTTGCAAGGGCATCTGCCTTCTCATTTTCCGTTCTTGGGATTTGTTGGATCTGCACCTCCTCAAATTCTTTGAGTAACCCCCTTGCCTTAGCCAAATATTCTGTCATGGTTTTTTCTTTCGCCTCATACGTACCTTCGATTTGCTTAGCGACTAATTGGGAATCCATAAATATCACCAAGTTGCTGACTTTTAACTTTTTTGCTATCTCTAGCCCTGCTAGCAGGGCTTCATACTCAGCTTCGTTGTTGGTGACGTTGAACTCCAGCCTCACCGCGACCTCGAACTCGAACCCCCCAGGCCCTTGAAAATGTATTCCTGCTCCCCCTTTTTTAGATGAAGTGGATCCATCCACGTGCATTATCCAAGTAGCCTTGGGTTCTTTTTCCTCTACTCCTTGCATGCTGACGTTTTCGTTGACGAAATCTGCCAACACCTGAGCCTTCACTGATGTTCTAGATTGTTACTTGATATCAAATTCTCCCAACTCTACAGACCACTTCACCAGCCTTCCTGATACTTCTAGCCGACCCAAGATCTGGCTAAGAGGGTGGTTTGTTAAAACCACTATCTCATGAGATCGGGAAGTAAGGTCTTAGCCTCCTCTGGCCGACACCACCAATGCGAGGGCTAATTTTTCCACCTCCAGTACCTTTCTTCCGCTCCCCGCAAAGATCCATTTACATAGTACACAGGCTTGTGTACCCCACTTTCTTCCTTAACTAGAATCGAACTCGCGCTTTGGTGACACCGCCGATACAAGTATAATAGCTCTCCTGGTTTGCTTGGCTAGTAGTGGTCTTTGTCATCGTGCAGTTTTTAGTTCTTCAAAAGCTTTATCACACTCTCCATCCCATTGGAAATTTTTCATGTTCATTAGGATTTTGAAAAAAGGCAAACTTCGATCGGCTGACCTTGAGATGAACCTGTTCAATGACGCTATTTTTCCCGTCAACTGTTGTACATCTTTCACGCTTCTAGGTGGTCCTAGCTGGAGGATCGCATCTATTTTTTCTGGGTTCGCTTCAATACCCCTCTCGTGTACCATAAACCCTAAGAATTTTCCTCCCCTCACCCCGAAAGTGCACTTTGCTGGGTTCAACTTCATGCCGTAAGATCTCATGATAGCGAATGCGTTCTCCACATCCTTCACATGATCTGCCTCCTTAGCACTTTTGACTAACATATCGTCAACATAGACCTCCATAGTTTTGCCTATGCAATCTTTGAACATCAAATTTACTAACCTCTGGTAGGTGGCTCCTGCGTTCTTCAAACCAAAGGGCATTACTCGATAACAATAGACTCCCTGCTCCGTGATGAAGGAAGCTTTTAACTGATCCTCCTCAGCCATAACTATCCATCATGCTTAATAATGCACTTCTTGCTGTGGAGTCTACCAGGGTATCAATTCGTGGTAAGGGGTATGGGTCCTTTGAGCATGCCTGATTTAGATTGGTGAAATCAGTACACATTCTCCACTTCCCATGAGGTTTCGCCACTAAGACCACATTTGACAACCAGTCCGTGTATTGGACCTCCACCACATACCCCGCATCCAGGAGCTTATCTACCTCTTCCTTTATAATTCTATTCTTTTCTTCTCCAAAATTTCTCTTTTTTTGCTTGATAGGCTTGGCATCGGGGTCGACGTTCAATCGGTGAACCATCACCCTTGGGTCGATCCCACTGAAATCCGACGGTTTCCACACAAATATATCCACATTCTCCCGAAGGAACTCAATTAGCAATACCTCCATCGTCGGGTCCATCTGTGATCCTATTCGTGTCGTTTTGCTTGAATTCCCTGGTTCTAATTCAATGATCTTATATTCTTCAGAAGGTTTCACCCTATACTCTTCCCGCTTAGCCTCTTGCCTCGCTTCTTTTTGGAGTGTCTCTTCGCTTCTTGCATCATCGCTCCCTCTGCTGGGGTTACCTTTTCTGGTTCTCTCTTTTTCAGCGAGAGGTTATAGCATTCCCTTGCACTTTTTTGATCCCCTCTCACCTCTCCTATCCCATACTTGGTGGGAAATTTCACTTTCAGGTGATAGGTAGATACGACCGCTTTAAATTGATTTAACCCCGGGCGTCCCAATATCACATTGTATGTGAATGGCGCATCAACCACTAAGTACTTCATCATGACCATTTTCCTACAAGGATCCCGTCCCAAGGATGTAGGCAAATCTATTGTTCCCAACGGGACAATCTCGCTTCCTCCAAATCCCGTCAGTGGAGTGTTCACCGGTTTGATGGTGGACACGTCTAGCTCCATCTTTCTTAATACATCCAAAAATATCACATCCACCGAGCTTCCGCTGTCGACCAGGACCTACTGCACAGTGGAATTTGCTATATCCAGGCTAATTACTACTGGGTCATTATGGCCCATCTCCACATCTCTTAGGTCGAGGTCATTGAACGTGATGGAGTCTGCCTCTTGCACATTTAAAACCTCCAACTTCTTTTTTCCCCAGAATTCTATTGATCTCTTGTTTCGTTTCCTCGCATTAGTAGAATCGCCCCTTGCAAGTCCTCCTGCGATCATGTTTATGACCCCTCTTCTGGGTAGGTTATCTCCTTGAGGATCATGCCTCCTGGGGGATCGGGGTCGGGGTGATTGTCTACCCCCCTGCCTCCCCTCTCGCCCAGGAGCTCTTCTTTTTGGGGATCGACTTCGAGATCGCTTCTTAGGTGATCTCTCTCTTCGAGTTGCTATGTCCCCATTCTTAGCCACGAAATTGCGCAAGTATCCTTGTTGGATTAGTCTTTCTATCTCATCCTTCAAGTGGACACATTCTTCCGTATCGTGTCCATGATCCTTATGAAATTGACAATACCTTTTCATGTCTCTTCTGTTAGGGGTGGCTCGCATTTTCTTCGGCCACTGCAACATTTTTGATTCGCTGATCGCCATAAGAGCATGCACTCGAGGGGCGTTGAGGGGAGTGTACTGCATGAACCTTCCTACTCTGGCTCGATCCTGATCTCGGTCCCGATCCCTATCTTTCTCAGATCGAGATCGGGGTACCTCTCGAGGATCTCTGAGCTCTCTCTTTGGCTTGTTCATGGCTGCCCATTCTTGATCTTTCAACAAGTTCATTTCTTCCTCGTGGATATATCTTTCTGCCATCTCCATCAAGCTCTCCACATCGGGTGGTGGGTCGCGTGCTAACGCTGAGGTCAATGGTCCCTTCTTCAAGCCATGCATCAATATACTGGAGAGCATGTCTATATGCATTTCTTGCACATCAAGCGCCTCATTATTAAATCGGTTTATGAACTCTCTCAGCGACTCGTCCTCCCTCTGCCTGATCGTGAAGAGATGGGTGGCGGATCGTCTAGTCTTCTTTTTGCTAGCAAACTGGTGCAGAAACTTCCTTATCAAGTGTTCGTAAGAGACTATTGTCCCCATTGGTAGTCCCGTGAACCACTCTTGTGCTCTTCCTACCAATGTGGTTACAAATATTCTCGCATTCATAGCATCCGACTGCCCATACAATTGCATCACATGTTCAAAGGCAGTAACATGTTCTTGAGGGTCACGGTTCCCATCATACTTAGGCAAATCTGGGAGCTTGAAGGTAGATGTCACCACTTCTTCGAAGATTTCTTGACAAAAGGGTGATCCTCTCTTTTGCAAAGCGGATGTGACCGCACCTCTCCTCCTAAGCTCATCCAGCTTCTTAGTGACTTGTTCAATTTGCTCGCTAATTTCGTTTATCCCCCCAAGGGGTCTTCTTGGCAGTTCCTTCTCTGCATTTCCCTGGATGTTCTTACTAGCTACTTCCTCCTCTTCCATATCTCTGTGCTTCTTGGGAGGAGCCTCATGAGGCGAGGCTTCTTCCCTCGCATTTTCGGGTGGAACTTCCCTTGTTGTAGGTGTTGCTGGTGCTTTGCCCTTCCTAAGATATTCTGTTAGGAAATTCTTGCTAGCTTCAGCAATTAATTTCTCCAAGTCACTTGACTTCATCTGCACTATGGGATCCTCGTCCTCACGAGACTCTTCACTCACTCGTAAAGATGGTAATGATATTCGTGTAGGTTGAGCTTCGTTGTTCTTTTCTTCGATTCCCGAGTGTGTTCGGTGCGTCGTATTTTTTCGCGTCTCCATTACTCCTACTAATTCTCACTTTCCCACAGATGGCGCCAATTGATTTAACCAAATAAAATCGATGCACACTGGAAGGCTCTCCTCGTCGGACCTCAAGCTTGGGGTTTGTATGTGGGCGACACGAGACACGAACACACGTTAGGCTAGGGATGGCTCCCACTAAGGCCCTCCGATGCTTAAGTCAGATCGGGTCGTGAGGTAATAAAGTAAAAGTAGCGAAGCGGTTAAAATGAACAGTGTAAAAATTGACCTTCTAAATATTTACCGGGCTATTTATAGTAATCTCGATTAGTGCTTAGTTTACTTTACACGTGGCATCATCGGGGAGTCCTGGTGTCAGAGAATCAATGGCGTTCATATGTTCGGGTCGCGGTTCGGTTCGGGTCGGGTTTACCCGACCCGGATGAGCAGTCCGCGGATCCTAGGGAATTTAGCCAATTTTAGGTTTTCTTTAAGGGTAAAGTGGTAAAATCACTTTATTGGTTTATCAATCTTCTTGGCCAGTACCTACGAATCCGATAACTACGAGCCATTTTATTCATCTGTTGCATGGCCCACAACAAAACGTCTATGGAGTTGGTTTCACTAGAACTTATAAGTTTGTGTAGATAAAATCAATCGTAAAACATAAAGGAATTATTTAGAAACAAAACTAACATTTAGCAGGTACAAAATCTGGAAGCAGTGTGATTTCCAACCACAAGATGGACACAATTGCTTTTGATTCTACAAAGCTGCAACAATATCATAATCCTCGAAAATTCCATGTTTTGTCTTGTTTTCCTTTTGTGTTCTTTTACTCTGCCTCCATCTTATGGGATTTTCTTTTTTTCTTTTAACATATTGATAGAGAGATAATTTGATGAATTAGTAGAAAGAAGAAAGTTGATGGCGGGAAAAATGAGATGGTGGAGCAAGATAGGGCAATGCAATTCTCACAGAACGAAATGCAAATATTTTAGATAAAGTAAAACAAATTTGTGATAGATGATAATGATGGGTTGGGGTTGGGGATTCGTGTGACGGATTACATTTGTTAGATGGTCTGACACGAGACCTACTTAGGAGGTTTTTGTCATTATTCCTAAAAAAATTGAGGATATGATCAAAACCAAATTTTTTCTTACTTACAAAAATATCAAAAGCACTTTTCCAAAAATAAGCACCTCATTCCCAACTTTAAATTTTAATAATTAAATGTGGTAAAAGCAAAAGTTGGCATCTGCAAACACTAAAAAATATTTTTTTTTTTTCCAGCTAAAAACCAAGAATCAAAAGACTGAGGGTAATAGAAGAAACTCCTAGATTTTTCTTTTTAGTTTTGCAAATACTCTTAATTATCTGGCCAAAAGTGAGTTTTTTTCTTTCCCTGATACAAATGGAATCATACACTTGTGTTATAGGCAGTTTTTGGCATGAAGAAGATGCAACATATCTTGTGATCACATCAATTATAGACATCTAATATGGGCACAAAAAGTTAGGAGCTAAGGTGGTGTGTCCCCATTTCTGCAATAGTTATGCAAGAATCATGTTCTGCAATCACACATGGTAGACCCCTTTTTCTTTTTCCCTTCAATTTATTCAGTGGGTCTCTATGAAAAACAACTAAGCAAATTATAGGGTGACACATTTTTCTTTCTTATGGATAAAACCCTAATCAGAAATGATTTCTAGAATTTTATTTCTCAATAATGTTGAAGTGCATATAGGCATCACATCAAATAATAATAATAAGAAGAATAATAATATACAATAATGTTAACAATAATATTTCCACCACTTCTTTTTCTAGTATTTGATTGTCATTTTATCTGAATGAATTGGCCTTTTTTTGGCAGTTAGCAAAAGGTACAAATCTTCAAGATGTTCCACCATATAAGGAGCTCTTCATTGGTGGAGTCCAATTGAATTTAGATAATGTTATTTTGTTCAAAAATGTGAAATTTGAGCACTCACACAAATAAGTCATTTCAACCGAAAGAATTATATGGTAGACCCACACCCATTCCACCTGGTTTTCCCATGGACTATATAAGGTGGCATTCTGTTGTTGTTTTTCATTCCTCTGCAACCCCACCCAATAATAAAAAGATTAAGTAAATCGATAATATATTATGTTTTGACCTTTATTTTAAATGATAACGAAAAATCTTATATATTTTCATTCTTTTTTTTACACACATGATATATGACATGTATGCATTATATGAAACATAAATATATATATATAAAACTAAAATGAAAAAAATCTAAATTGTATGTAAAAATTATAATTCAAGTAATTGTTGATGGGACCAGATTTCTTTGTCCCACTTAAGTGGATGAATATCACATAATCTTAAGAGAAATATAAGTTGTTAATCGTTTTAATACATCTATACATATATAATTTATTCGGGTAATGGAACAAAATTAAAATAGGAAATATGAATCCGTTGCTGGTGGCATGATGCGGCGCGAAATATTTTCATATGCAGGGGTGGAGTCACATAGTGGCTAACGAGGGGCCTGCCCCTCCACCCCCACAATTTTGTTGGATAAAGTTTATCATGGGCTATTTAAGTATGGATTCTAGTAAGTTAAATTAGAGATATTATGTCTTTTATTTCTTATTATTACCTTAAAAATATTTTTTTCTATTAATCAAAAGAAAGATTGAAAATGGAAGTGAGTTTCTTATAATTGTTGCTATGTATATTAAAAATAAAATTATAAAAAAAAATTAGTAAAGATTCAGTCGTAGATGATTTTCATGATATGCAAGATAGACATTATAAGTTTCAATAGATTAAATGTTTAATTATGTATTTTGTAAATATTTATTAATGAACATTAATGTATTTTTTTATGCAAATGTAAAATATTTGAATTTTATTATCTTGTATATATATATTATCTAAATATAATTATACATGTGATGGAGCCAGAAAATGAAGTTTAGCAGGGCGAGATTTATTTTTTCTTATATCTAGTAGATAAAGAGGTATTTTTTTATTTTTTAGAGGGAGCAAATTTTTATAATTCAACAATTTTATATACAAAAATTATATTAATTATTTAGAAAAATCAATGTTGAGGGGGGTGGCCGGCGCCGCCAGCTCCGTCCCTGCATGTGATCTTTCATCTTTACACTATTGGCCCATATAACAAGTCCCGGTTCCGCCCCAATTCATATACAAGAGAAAATTAGGTCATCAACTCATCAGAACCCTGAAACAAACGAAGTTGTTTGGAAGAAAAAGTTAAAAAAAGAAACAACAAAAACTTTTAAGACACTTTTCAGCAAAAGTAGTTCAACTCATCAAAGAACTGATTCTTTGGGAAGAAAAAGATAAAATGGAAGTTAAGAGTGTAAGAAGAAGACTAACTACTAAGCCGAGACCTGGGACCATTAGATAGAGAAAGAATGATAAAAACCACCGCCTTTGACGGCGGCGGAATTTATTCCTCAAATTTAAGTGCTCCATTAACAAAATATTTATCTACATACTTTATTCCTAGCTACCAGTACCACCCCCTTTTCTATTTCTTTTCCCTTCATTTGTGGGGTGATTGGATTGATTCCTCAACTATAGGACCACGAAGGTTGCACGTGTTTGGCAAGGCTTCAATAAATATCAATTTCTTACAAGAGCACAAGGAGTTGAATCACAATACTTATGATATCCAAACCTTATAAGTTGCAAAAATTGAAAATCGGTCCTATGGCAAAATGAAGATATATAAACCTGCAATTAAAAACCCTCGAATTGGATCTCTTTTCTTCCTTTCCGCCGAAAATTGAAAAATCAAATAAAGAATAGCTTCTAGACACATGATTATTGTGTGGGTTTTCCCTGCCAATTTTTCAATTTCCAACTGAAAAAAAAATCAATTGCGAGTCTTTTTTCTTTGTTACACATTCTTCTTTACATACTCTTTTTGCGAAACGTGATTTTTATGATATTAATTTTGTTACCCTTAAACTCTTTTTTAATTAAGAGACTAAAACCACAGTTTTATCATCCCTGTATAATTACGTGACTAATATAACAATTTGCCCCTCAACACCTCCCGGATTGACTCGTAGTGAAATAAGTTTGTCTCCATAAGTAACTTTTGCGCAATTAAATAAGTTTATCCCCGTAAATGAGCTTTTGCCACAAAATTCAGATAAGCCATTACTCGACAATTAATAACAGAAACGAAACCAACTCCATTGGATTTAGTGCGTATCTCGCTGCGATTTTCTGATTCTATGATCTATTAAATCTAGATCTGTCTAGTTTTTGTTTTTGTTTTAGATATGTATAAATTTAAGATCTTATTTGTCTCGCGTCTGATTCTCACTCGATATTGTTATTAGTTGCAAGACTGGCTTGACGAACGAAATTTATTTTGATGCTCCCAAAAAAAAATTATGTACATAATAGAGGTCAGTGGTCACAAAAAGATACCAAGCATCAAGAATTAGAGTGGAATTTGACAGAAAGGGTAGTTTTCTTGAACAGATAAACACAGTAAGGGGCTGGCTTAGAATTAAAGACTTTCACAGATAAAGTTTGGTGCCATTTTGGATGGACCACAGAACAAGACAACACAAAACCATTCAATATGGGATGGCCACACTATTCCCATTTCATTTCCTCAAAATCCCATTTTTTTTTTTTTTTGAGGGAAAAATCCCATCTTCAAATATCAATAAAAAAAAAGTGATTTATGCCAAGAATTTTGGCTTCATCCCCAGGACAAATCTCAGTGTCACTCTATCATTGTAACAATACACAACTACCAAAATCCACTCTGCAATAACCTTAACCCAAAACACACCACAAAAAAAGGGGGGTGTAACAAATAAGCAAGAAAAAAAAAATCTAAAAAGTGAAGAGTTACAACTTTCAAAGCTTAACTTGACCTGTCTATACGAGTGTCATGTTAGCCATGTGAAATGTTTTAAAGGTTTGGATGGAAAATAGAGGGAAAAAAGTATTGTTGCACAAAATTATTACCAGAAAGAGTCACACTAGGAAACAATTACTTGGCTTTCCGACAAATCCAAAACAAGAAATCAATGCTTCACAGAAACTAAAGCAATCTACCAAGGGATAATTACAAAAACTACCCCTGGTGTTTGGATTAATTACTTAAAAAACCCACATGATTTTGAAAATTACAAAAATCTCGTGAAGTTTGATTTGTATACACTTCACACCCCTTCATAACAAAAATATTAAAAATATTACAATTACCCCCTTACATTTAACACATAATCAAACCTCAAAAGATTTTTTTTTTTCGGATTTTTTGATAGTTTTTGTAATTATCCCCTCTACTAAATGAAACCCCATGTGCTAAATTATTAACCAATTTATAGAACAACTAAAAGAATTAGCTTATAATCATAGAATTGAGAAAAAAAAAACACACACTTTCAAGTTGAAATAAAGCTTTATACTCAAAACCATGTGCATCAATTATTGACAAACATTAAAAGAGAACTATCCCAATGAAGCTTTCCATTGTTGTTATTCACAATAACTATAAGCCGTAAACATTGAGATCAAAACCTTACTCAGGCATAGATGTAGAATATACACAAGAAGGTTCAAATATAACAACAAGATACCTCGATTTTTCACGAATGAAAAACTAGGTGGCGTAGAATTTACAGAATACGTACTCGAAGTACACTAGATCAGGCAGTATGTGTAATGTTGACAGCTCTATTGAGTCTCTCGAGAATGCCATTGGCTTTCCTCTTAGCTCGGGTCGTCCCATTTCGAGCGAGCTGAGATATTGTACGATTAATACTCTCCTCTTCCCTCATCTCCTTCCACTTGGATCGATCGTTAAAACAAATCGTATACAAAATGGCGATGCAATTCTCCTTATTGCGCGCACAAGACGTCTCCCTAATAATCCCGAGCAAGCAAGAAACGGCCCCGAGCTCCCCCATTTCCTCAATCGCCCTTTGATTGGTCGAGAGCATAGCGAGTATCGATAGTAACTCATCAACATGCGTTCTATTCGCGATCTTTTCCAAAATCACTCGAACCGCGCCGTCCCTAACGGCTCTAACCTTGTTCTCATGAATGATACACAAATTAAAAATCGCCGAAGCAACATCTTTCATTGCTAAAGGATGCCCTTCGTCCAATAGGTCGATTAAGGGTTTCAACGCACCGGATTTTCCGATTAGCGCCTTATTCGAGTCGAGGGCCGACAATGTGAAAAGGGCCGCCGCGGCATTGCTCCTCGTTTGGATCGTCCCTTTTCGTAGCGCGTCCATAAGAAGGGAAATCACCATGGGCGTTTCGACAACGAGCTTCTTGTTATTGTCGTGAATCGAAAGATTCAAAAGTGTCGTAATTATATCTTCTTGGAGGTCCGAGTGAACTTCACCACTCTCACACTTGCTTTGAGAAAGCGGAGACAACAACTGAGGTATGAAATCGCGCGATTCGCCGAAAAGCGAACGGAACGAAGGCGTTTGCTTCGTCAGTAGACGTAATTCCTTGGCGGCTTCTTTCTGTTCGGACAATGTGGAAGACATTTTCCCGAGCAACGAGAGGAAATGGTCTCGATCGGCTTCGGTTAAGCCCTCATCGTTGATATACTGAACAGAGTTCGGCAAATTGATCCCGTGATTATCGCACCATTGCGTTATCATATCGCGAATTAGATGATTTGGTGTGACAATAGTGTGTGAGAGTACTTGTTGGGTTTGTGGGCATGTTCTGTTCCCAGCTTTAAGCCATTTCTGAATGAAGGGTCTGTCGTAAGTCTGCCAAAATTGTAGGGAAAAAAAAATGTCAAATGTCAACAATGGAGACGAAAATTTACATTGAAGAAAGTGTATTAGGAAAGACTTAAAATGTCATGATTATATATTAACAATATAACCACCACAACTTCCTCCAGATCGTCTAAGGGAGTGTTTGCAAACTCTTAAAAAAGTGATTCTCAGCCTAACACACCTTTAAACAACAGAAAATGGAGGACCAAAAACACAAAAGACGAATAAGAAAAGCCCAAAGGCAAAGGAAAAAAGCAAAGACAAATATTTTCCAGCACAAACTGAAAAGATAAACTTGGCCAACATCATTTACAATTCAGTCTGATTCATTATTAATCATGTCAATCAACAGCCTCAAGTACCCATCAAATAATTATATATATATATTCAAGAATCAACATTTCAAACTCAAGAAACGTCACGAACAAAAGAATTCCACCAACCACCACGAAAATTCCATATCCTCGACAAAATTATCACAATTTCAACCAAACCAATTTCACAAACGTTATTTAAAATAATAAAAAAAAAAACTAAACGCCATAAACACACAGCAACAAAATTCAATTTACAAAAAAAAAAAAAAAAAAATTGCACAGAAAGCAAAAAATCAAAAACCTGTCCGGTGGCAATAATCACAGGATCCCTCATAAGTTCCTTCGAAAGAGGGCACTTAAACTCCTCCGGCACCGTTTCGGAAACCATTTCCTGATTATGATGATTATTACGAAGCTTCAAAGAAACCGTTCTCTTCAATTTCAATTCCTTCAAAGCAAACAACATTTGCTGGGCTCTCTCAATCGCATCCAGATTGACATCATCCTCATCCACGATCGACTTCACCAATTTCTGCAATTCTTTCTTCAACTCCACCGCCTTCGCCGCCGCCGTCGTTGGTGGATCCCCTTCAAACACACCACTCTTCGCCATCACTATTGTTCCCCCCAAAAGAAAAAAAATCCCAATTATTATTGTATTATATAAATCCTGATGGGAATTTCACTTTTTCTTTAATACTCATTTTTTCCCATTTATTTTTTCTTTTTTGGGTTTTGGAGAAGGTGAAGTGAAGTGCGGAATAAGAATGAGAGTGAAGAGAGAGGGGTGGGGGAACAGTTGAGTTAAGTGTTAGCGTGTGTGTGGGTTTGGTGGGTCCCAGCAGTGGGTTACGTTAGTCAGGGAGTCCATGGCCGGACAGCTGGCAGGCTACGCGGAGGTGATATATAAGGGTTTCGTCATGCATAAATACCCTCAGTATTTATAAATAATTATAGCCACGTCAATACTTTATTTGTTCATGGGTCGAATATTTGTAGATAAAGACTTGCGTTAGATTATTTAGCGGGTCTTTTCCATTAAACAGAACCAGAAACGGATATATAAAATTTTAATAAGGGGGGCACAATATAAGTATAGGATAATTACAAAAACCTCCATGAGGTTTAGACTAATTATAAAAAACTCCAGAGGTTTTTGTAAATTACAACAAAAAAAAACATTGAAGTTTGACGGTGTCTTATATTTTCCTCCTTCATAAGGCAAAATATTTCAACTCTCGATATTTATAGAAATATTACAGTCACGCCCCTAAATTTAATAAATAATCAAACCTGAGGAGACTTTTTGTAATTTTGAAACATCTTTGGATTTTTGTAGTTAGCCCAAACCCAAAGAGTCTTTTTGTAATTATCCTTAAATATAATTACAAATTACATCAAAGACAATTAGTGAGACACAGTTTTTTTAACCTAATTAATACATAGCTTTTAAAAATAAATAGTAACTACATAAAAAATAATCAATGGGGAATATTTTGATTTTTTACCTAATTAATATATAATTTATTTTAATTAAAATAAATATATAGTAAAAAATGAAAAAAAAATTTAGGAGGGGCACGTGCCTCCGTCACTGAACAGAACCAATATGGTCCGAGTTTTTTGTAATTTCATGCACTGGTGGCATTTTTGTAATATTTTGGGGACGGTATTATATGATCTCCGAACCGGTGATATTTTGTTAATATTATGGCCTTTAAAAATATTAGTTTTTCACTTGAAAAATATTATTGGTACATCTGAAAAATATTAGTAGTACATCTACAATATTTTAGTAGCCCTCATGAAAAACATTGATTTTTTATCTCAAAAGTATTTAATAATCCACCTAAAATGTATTAATTGTCCCCTTGAAAAGTATTAGGCAGTGATGTAATATTAGACAACTCTCAAAAGTATTTAAAAAAGTATTAGCAATCCCTTGGAAAAATATTAGTAATGCCCTAAAAAAGTATTAATAACCCTTTGAGCAGTTTTTTTAGTAATACTCATGAAAAGTATTGGGGCTTTTTCCACAAAAGTATTAGTATTTCCCCCAAAACGTATTAATAATCTTATTGAAAAGTATTAGATTTTCGATTAAAGATATTTAGTATTTCTCTAGAAAAAGTATTAGTAGTTCTTCCAAAAAATATTAGTATCCCTCCTAAAAAGTATTAACAGTGCCCAGCGGATGTTGTTGTTGTGGTGTTAGTGGCTCTGTTGTAAAAATCCCCGCCTAACCCCGATTAATCCCCGCCTAGGCGCTAGGCCCCCCTTGTCCGCCTACTTTTTTTTCCGATTAGGCCCGCCTAATCCCGCCCAAGTCCCGCCTAACCCCGCTTAGGCTCCGCCTAGGCGCTAGGCTCCAGTCTAGCGAGTGCCTAGCGCTTTTTACAACATTGGTTAGTGGTTGTGCAGTTCAATAGGCGAATTGACCGCGGACCGGGTATTTGGATCCGTCTGACGAATTAGATCTGTTAGACGGTCTAAAATGAGACTAACCCATATGGTATTATTTAAATTTTATTTTAGTTTTTTTATTGAATTTAAAAAAATTATATATTTTGGGTTTGATGTGTTTGTTAATAGATATTGAGCTTGAAAGATATTTAACACATATTTTATTATTTTCACTAATTAAATTGAGCCCAAGTCGAGTCACTACAAGAAAATTTTAGTTTACCGATAAAAATGATTTTGTCACTAAATTTTACAGTTACCTACAAAATACCAACATATTAAAATATATTATTTTTTCCCAAATTATACCGACAAATTACCGACAATATTTCAATTTATGGACAGATTTTCTGTAGGTATTTACCAATAAATATTTTAACTACAATGATTTTACCCGCACTTTACAATTTTCTTAATACTTACCTAAAGTTTTTTCTGTAGGTAAACTAGTTTTTTCTTGCAGTGAGTAATATTTTGTCAATGTCCAAGTCTGATTTGTTATGTTAACAATTTAAATTCAAACGAGCTTTTAATAATTGATCTCAAGTTGAGTATTGAGTAGCTTTCGTTTATCTTTACTGTATTGATAATGTATAAATACTTCATTCATTTTTTAATAATAGTTTATTATTATTATTTTCCATTAATTAAAATATTTCAAAAACAATAACAATAGGGGTAGCCACGGTTCCGGAACCGGGGCTCACGTATCCGGTTTCAACCCGAAACTCGGTTCCTCCACGGTTTCGGTTCTGGTTTTAATCAGAATATTTCCTTTTGATTTTTTTAGAATAATTTATCAAATCTAGTTACAAAATAAAATGAAAAATAATAAAATAGAAAAGAATTTTGACATAATATTCATAATAATATTAAATTTTGGACTTAGTATAAATAATAATATTAAGAGGAACTAGACTTAATATTCATAATAATATTAAATTTTAGACTTAATATAGATAATAATATTAAGTTGCTTATATATCCTCTTAAGATATAGAGGAATCAAAATCCACATGGTTCACTTACAACATTTAGTTTAAGATGTGTCTTATGCGGTTGCGAATATGAAACATCATTATAACTATTTAATATTTCTTCTATCATATTATATTATTCTTACATAAAAAATAATTTTTTTTTGTTTTAACCTTAAAACCGACGGTTAAAACTGCCGGTTCCACGGTTTTAAAACCAAGAAACCAGAACCGTCCTACATGGTTCTGATTTTATTTTTGGAATTCGGTTCTGGTCAACGGTTTACAGGTAACTACGGTTCTGATTCTGGTTTCATTTGGCCACCCCTAGTAACAATACTCATACTACTATTAAGGTCTATTTTTTTAATGCTTTTACAATTATTCCTGCATATAATAATACTTAGGGGTGTGCAGGGGACGTGGAGATCACCGAACCCGAACCGATATCTGAACCGAAAATATCCGTTGACTTTTTGACTTTCTCCGAACCGAACCGTCCCGAAAATTTACATGGTACGGTTCTGGAGATTTTTCAAATATCCGTACCAAGAACCGTAACGAACCATACCGAATTGTACCGAACCGAATATCCGAAACTAGAACCGATTTAAAATAATTTATGTATATATATATATATATAATATTTTTATCTTATTTATATTTTGATATTGAATTAACTAAACATTTCTTTGAAATTCAATACTATATAATACTAAAAATTATCAAATTAAAAATTTGGCATATTTTATCAATATATCAAATGAATAATTGAATATATATATACATATATTTAATTCACTAATAGTTATGTCATATTAATTTATGTAAATGAACCAATAAATTAAATTATAAAAACATATTTGATTTGTAGAAAATATTTAAATTTAATGATATTTTACTTATTAAGGATAAACTAGACTCATCCTCTAATCAAGAAAATTAATTGAATTAAAATTAGATAAATGTTTTGTACATTGCACATAAACTAGAGTAATCGTCTAACCAAGAAATTAAGACATTAAGACTATAGATTTTTGTTTCATATTAGTTTATCAAAGTAATCAGTCAATTATATTTTTCCTAAGTCAAGAGCCCATGATAATGTGCCAAGATTGTAGAATATTATTGTGTAGTAGAGGCTACTAAATTTGTCATTCGTTGAGATTCTACACTTTTAACTACTATTACGAATAACATAATATCTGAAACATATTATGTTAAAATCCAAAAAAAAAATCAATATTGCTAACTATAAATTAGATAAAAATAATTTAAAAGTTAAATTGATATTAAACTGATATGTAGTATAATCTATATCACGAAAGAAAGATTTATAATTACAATATTAAAAATTTAGCACTTAATGAATTAAAGAAATTTTATGTATAAGTTAAATATAAAATATCAAAAAGTTAAACTCGTATAGTAGTTTTAGTATGTATTTTTGAATTTACACTAAAAATAGATTGAAAGCATAACCGTTTAATGATTTTTACACTGGTTTTTCTTTTCACCTTTTTTGTGTGTTTTATTTGTATCTCCGTTTCTCCGAACCATCTCGAACCGTTCCGTACCGTCCCATTAGAACCAAATCTCCGTCCCAAATCGTACCGACGGTTCGGGATGAAGATTTTTTTTATGGTTCGGTTCTGGAGATTTAATTTTGGGATCTCCAAACTTCAGGACGGTTCTAGAGATTTCTAAATCTCCGGACCGTACACATCCCTAATAATACTAATGTAACAAGAATGAAAATTTTGGAATAGAAATAATGAACTCATAATTTGTTTGAGTTGAGTTCCCCCAAGTGATTGCCCAGCTATCCACCCACAAGTTCTCACCGAGACTCAATCTCTTACACTGCCGCTTAAAGTTGGGGCTCGAACTCCTGACTTCTCAAAGAGAGACCAGGAGCAACCTCATATGTGACCACTGACCAGATGATCATTGACACTTTATTGTATTATTATGAGGGGGTTTAGGTTATAGTACCATTTTTTTTCTTCTTTTTCACCGCATCTATCTCAATTTAATTATATTAATTGTGTTTTTACAAGAATTGTCTTAATTGTTAAGTTTAGAATAAAAATCTCGATTTGGTTTAATTGAATGTATACTTAATGCTTGATGTTCTTAAATTTGATGTTTTAGTATTTGGCATGATGCAAATATCTTTTAATAAATATAATTGATTTTAGTGAATAATAATTTATTGATCAATCATTTTTATTAAGAAGGTTGGATTAGGATATTAATTTTGTGCTTTTTACGGGTATCCCTGCATCCTATGAATGCTCAGTTAATATAAATCAAAGTCAAAATGATGATCTGTTGATCAATCTATTTTGTGGATTATTTGCCGATATAAGTTTTTTTTTTCTTTGACAAGACCAATATAAGTTTCCAAAAAATAGCCAAGTCGACTTTTTGCATTTAAGTTTGTATCACACATAAATTTGAAATTCACCATGATTACTCAAGTATTGTTATTCATCGAACATTTCTAATTTAAATTCATTAATCCGAATAAAATCTTAATTTTTATCATAATAATTCAGTCGACTAGTTTGCATGTGGAAAGGGGGATGGAATAGGACATGTGTAAGAGTGGAAAATGAGAGGTGGACATTGTGTTTGAATATTTTAGATATTTGTGTTGGGTTTTCATGTAAATCATATCTAGGATTTCAATTTATTAATACAATAAATATCATTAGAAATAGCATAATTTCAAATCATCTCAATTATAAAACTTCAATCTTATTATATGAACAAACCCACATCTACAGAATCCTATGTTAAATTGATATGGAAATATGAGTATCATAATCCAACTTTTTTGGACAACAATTATCATAATCCAATGATTAATTTATTAAGTACCACATAAGAGAGGGAGGGAGTATTGTTAATTGTTGTTATTAATATTTAGTACATAGTCTGTGTTGGTCGTGGGAAATGGCGTGGCAAATGGCATGTGCAATATTAGATCATTGATGCGGTAGAATTTGTATTATATGAGGAATGATTTTGGAGGGTTGACTTTTACAATCAATTAATTCTCGCAACTTTCGAGGGATTTTTTCCCCATAATTACGTGGTTTTATTTTTTACGTTGTGGCATTATAATTTACAACTCTAGAGAAAAATACTTTCAAAACACAAACGTAACATAAAATGATGAGTAAACATGAATTACATGTAAGTGAAATTATGATATGAAATAATGAAATGATGGTGATCAACATCGTGCTTTAGTAGTAGAAGCTAGTGTGTCACAACAATTAATCCGAGTTCGATCCAATGTAAATATGTGTATTCCTTCCCATATTATCCCCAAATTGTACTAAAAAATGAAATAATGAAATAAATAGTTTAAAATTATCTGGTTTGTATCTTGTAATCTTATCTAACTGGACCTGTGAATGACTCAGAAATCAAAAGCGCCCTTTTTGATCTTCATCCTAACAAAGCTCCGGGCCCCGATGGTATGACACCTTTCTTTTTTCAATACTATTGGTCTATTATTTCTGTTGATATTTGTATTATTGTTAGGAATTTTTTCTCGAGTTCTAAACTTCTGCGTAGTATGAATCATACCTTGATTACTCTCATTCCCAAAATTAAAACCCCTCTGCAATCTCTCATTATCGTTCTAGCAGTCTTTGTAACATTGTTTATAAGATTATCTCGAAAATCCTGGCTAATAGACTGAAACTGTGCCTAGTTCCCAAGTGCATTAATGAATGTCAAACAATCTCTATCTCTGGTAGAAATATCAGTGATAATATTGTTATGGCCCATGAATGCTTCCATTATCTTCACAATCTTAGGCATGGTAAGAAAGGTTTCATGGCTCTTAAGCTTGATATGTCTAAAGCCTATGATAGAGCCGAGTGGGATTTTCTTTTGTGTATAATGGCCAAAATGGGCTTTCCTGATTGCTTCCTCAAATGGATTTGGACTGGTATTTCAACTAATTCCTTTTCTTTTTCCGATTAATGGCCAGTCAATGTGGTATGTCCAACCATCCCGTGGTATTCGTCAAGGTGATCCTCTATCCCTTTTCTTTTTATCATTTTATCTGAAGCTTTCTCGAATTTGATCCTTCAAGCTAGATCTCATCCTCAATTTACAGGTATTAAAATTTGTAAGAAAAGCCTAGTTATTTCCCATCTTTTCTTTGTCGATGACTTCCTTCTTTTCTGTGAGGCTACTTCTTCCCAGGTTGATAAGATTACTTCTCTTATTGATGAATATTATCAAGCTTCTGGACAACTCATCAATTTAGAAAAATCTGCAATCTTTTCCAGTCACAATGTCTTTGTTGAGTATAAGTCTGCCATTTGTGGTACTCTGAAGGGTATTCAATCCAGTCCAAAATAAAGCACTTAGGTCTTCCTCTGCTCCTTGGTCGTTCTAAAAAAGAAATATTTGGGTATGTCATTGAGTATGCTAGAAAAAAGAGTGTCTAATTGGAAAAATACATTCCTTAGTCATGTTGGTAGGGAGATTCTCATAAAGTCTATTCTTAGTGCTCTCCCTACGTATAGTATGTCTTGTTATAGACTCCCCTTGGTATCTGCAAAGAGTTGGCATCTGTTTCTTCCAAATTTTGGTGGGGTTCACCCCTTGAAGGCCAGAATAAAATCCATTGGCTTAGCTGGGAGAAATTAACTATTCAAAAAGTGAGTGGTGGATTAGGTTTCCAAGATTTTAAAAGCTTTAATGATTCTTTATTGGCTAAACAATTGTGGAAACTTCTAACTCAACCAAATTCCCTTATGTGTCAGTTGCTTAAAGCCAAATACTTTCCTTCAGGTGGGCTCCTCAATACAAAAATTTAAGGGTCGGATTCTTGGATTTGGAAAAGTTGGATCCATGCTATCTATGCCTTGTTTTAGGTTAGGTAATGGTAAAGCAATTAGGATTTGGGATTACCCTTGGGTCCCTGATTTTCCTTCTTTTACCCCTGCTCTTCCTTCAGTTTTTTGCAACCTGACTTGGGTTAATAAGCTGTTGGACCCCTCAGGTTGCCTTTGGATTTCTAATCTTATAAATCAGATCTTCAATGCTTATGATGCCAAAGCCATCCTTTCTATCCCTATTACTACCCCTGGAACCAAAGATTAATTGATTTGGCTCTCTTGTGCTTCTGGTAAATTCTCTGTTAAATCCTCTTATCAAGCCATTATGAAGAAGAGAATGAGTGACTCTGACTACCCTTGTAGTAGTTTAGGTGCTGCCCAGGCTTTTAAATTGTGAAAGGGTACTTGGAAGTTACAGGTTAAGGGTAAAATTAAGCATTTCCTTTGGAGATTCTTTCATGACATTATCCCTACCAAAGTGAATCTTACTAAAAAAGGTATTGTCTTGAATACAATGTGTCTTTTTTGTGGTGACTTTGCTGAAAATATGGATCACATCTTTTTTCATTGTGAAAGAGCAAAATTTGTGTGGAAACTTGCTCCTATTTCTTAGGAGTTTGAGTCTGATTCTCCTTTTTACTTTCAAACAATGGTGGATTTGTGTTTCCAGGTCTAAAAAACTGTAACGACCCGAACTTTTATGCCTTAATAAGAATTTTATTAATCATGTTATTTGTTTATTTTATAGAATAATAATTGTTAATTAGAAATTTATTAATGATTTACTACATAGTTAATTTGTTAAATTACGGATAATAAAAGAGACTTTTTAATTGGACTGTGATTTACTTTATTTGGGCCTTATACGAATAAATGGACTTTTAATTAGTAGAACATTAAATCAGACCCATAAGTCCTTTTTCTATTAATGGATTAATAAGTAAGACCATGTACCCAAAACCTAGCTCAATTAGGATTAAGTTAAAACACAGATATAAGACACGTAAAATACATACATTGGGAACACAATAGGAGAGAAATCGGCCAAGAGAGAAGAAGAGAAAAGAGAAGAAAGAAAAGTGACTTCCCTAACGCGATTGATTCGAAAGAGGCCTGAGAGGGATTTTAATATTCATAAGTTGAACATGCAAGTAATCTTGTTAGTTATCATATAGAATTATAACTTTTAATTGCGTTATTTCTACCGATTTATAAGTCTGGTATGTTGGGCAGATTGTCTATGATCCCTTGCTTTGGTTATATGCTAAAGTTAAACCGAAATAACAAACAATTGTTGATCGTCTAATGACATGGTTAAATGCCTTTAATCTAACAGATACATATAGACATACACTGTATTGATCCTTCTAATTATTCTTTCAATTGACAATTTGTTCATGTGGGTGGTCACATTTATTATATTATCTGATTGAATTAGTTAGATTCCTACTCCACTGTACAAGCTAGCATGTCTTTTATTTCTTTGGAAAAACTATATAACTTGATACATTTATAGCTCATTTATATTAACTTGGGCAACTCGTAATTTAACAAATGATAGCCTTGTTTCTGGATTAGTTTAAGAACAACAGTTTCAATTTGGTTTAAGAATTAGAAATATTATTTACGTTCGCCTCATTAACGAGCTAGCTTAGCTATTTTATTAATTGTTTGTTATGTTTGTTGAAAGTTGTTCTTAACTAATTGGATATATGGTTTTCCCCTAACTAACTGAATGTAGGGCTTTTCCCTAAACAATTTTGAATCATTGAATATAATGTTTTCCTGATTAGTTAAACATAGGGTTTATCCCTGATTAATTGAATGTAGGATTTTCAATGATTAGTTGAACATAAGGTTATCCCTAATTAGTTAAATGTACTTTTTCTTAACTAATTGGATACCTGGTTTTTCCTATTAACTGAATATATGGTTTTTCCCTAACTAGTTGATTATGTAGGCTTATCCCTTAACTAGTTGAACGTAGAGTTTTTCATTAACTAATTGGATATAAGATTTTCCCCTAACTAACTGAATGTAGGGTTTTCCCCTAAATAAGTTTGAATCATTGAATATAGGTTTTCCCTTAATTAGTTGAATACAGGGTTTTTCCCTTATTAACGGAACATAGGCCTTTCCCTAAATTAATTTTGAGTATCTTAAATGTAGGTTTATCCTCATTTACATGTTTCAAGTCATGTTTACTTTTAATACATTTGCCAATTAATGTGATTTAATTATTATATTTATTCCCTTTAAGTTTATGTTCGTATTCAATTGAAGTTGCATCACGTAGGTTCATGCATCATTGTTAATGCATGTTCATAGCATTTCACGAGCACCCAAACGTTACGTAAACTCAAGTTTTAATGTTTATATTAATGTTTTTTTCAAAGAAATGGGTGCACATTGTGCTATGATGATGGAGTGAGTGGGAAATGGGCGCGGGGAACCGACGTTCCGACCATGTAATGTTAATGTTCAAGGAAAAGGGCCTCCGGTCAAAACGAATGGAAATGGGCCTTCGGGCAAAATGAATGGAAATGGGCCTTCGGGCAAAATCACGGGTTCCAAATAACAAGGCCCACTGCGACCCTGATTAGAACAATGTGTTACCAAGTGAGCTCGCGACCTAAGAATGTTTCAAGGTAACGAAAGACAAAGTTTTATGCGAAAGAAAGTTTTAAGCAATGAAAGGAAGGTTTTTAAGCAATGAAAACGTAAAGTCTTTTAAAGTTATAAAAGTTAAGATATTGCATTAGGCATGCATCCATGCATGAGATTACTTGTTGAGCTCCTTTAGCTCATTCCACGTATGTTGAATATTTTTCAGATGAGAATGCAGAATAGGAAGGAGATGGCCGGGCACGGTGACTCGGGAAACCCATGTCAATGGAATTCTTTTATTTTCAAAGTTGGACTTTTTAGTTCATTAAACGTCGAATGTCATTTTATTTCAGTTATTAGCATTTAATTCCGCTGCAAAGTTTTGAACGAAGTAAAAGTTTTTAGTATTCATATTTTTCAGTATTCTTTTAAGTATTTCTATTTTAATTGCTTATTTTTCGCATTAAAGTTCAAGCAAGCTAGAAAAGGCGCTACAAAAAAAGAATATTGTCTAGAAAGAATGCAATTGTCTTCTTATATCCTCTGGTGGCTTTGGAGAACCAGAAATTTATGTATTTTTGAGAAAGTTTGGACACCAGCCTAGGATATTATTGATGGATCTGTGGCAGAGTGGATTGAATTCAGTAATGTATCCAACTCTCATGCCAAGCCTGGTCCAAATTAGTGTTTCTCCTTGATGTTGGGTGTGGATGTTTTTTCTTTTTTGTCTGCCTACTCCTCAGGTTGTTTTTTGTGCTTTCTGCTGCTGTGGGTTGTGGTTCATTTTATGTTGTGGAGAAATTGATACTAGGGGCAACTGCTCAGTGGTCAATCAATTAGTTCATATATCTTCCCCCATTTGCTGTGATTCGAAGGATGTTTTCCAGCTCCTTGTTTTTGAAGAGCTTTTGATGTTGTTGATATTCAGGGCTCCTGAGTTCCTGTTTTTGGCTTGTAATTAATTTGTTTTCGATGTAATATCTGTAGCATCATTAGTTGTGGGTTAACTTTACCTATACTTCCAGATCTTTGGGCGGTGTTCTCGTTTTTGCTATTTCATTGTGACACCATGTTGGTGTGCCTCCCCTCTTAAATTTCAAGTGTCGGTTTTGAGAGGGGCTTTGCTTGATGGGCTTTCTTGTAATGTTTCTCTTTGGTTCTGATTGATATATAATCCTTATCGGTATTGGCGAAAAAAAAAGAGTATCATGTAACCTTGTTATGTGTAAGTATTTGTTGTTTTACAATAAAAGTTTGTTAGGTCAATGTTGTACTTGTTGATGATTTATATTATTTGATGATAAATTAAATTTCGAATTAACGAGAAAATTCTAGTGCATTGGTAGGATTGAAAAATAAATCAATCTATATTCATTTCGAGTGTAACTCGACTAAAACAAAAAGAATGTGTACAAAAATAAATTTTATTGAGCCTAATTTGTGTCCGACTCGATTAAAATTTATTAAAATTCGAGTTAATTAAAATCAAAATTAAAATTACATAACTTTTAAAATTTGATTAAAAAATTCCCGTAAGTTTAAACAATAACAAATTCGATTCGGGTTAATTCGTGTACACCCTACGCATGAAGGGTATTCTAATCAATTACTAAGTTTAGTAGTTATATATGTACATTTATATATTAAAAATTCACAATGCAATATCAACTTATTTCGTTTAATTTTTTTTGGCTTTTATCTACTCATTGTCTTATAAAATAAACAGACGTTTCACTAGTGTACGCTACGGCATCGACTACAAATGCAGAAAAAGCAACGAGAGAATTTTGTGGGGGAGTCGCATTTTACTTTTTTTCCCCTCCTTTTTCTTCCTTTTAAATGTGTATTAAAAATAAGATTAAAAAAGAGAGAGAGATTTTTTTTTTCCAAAACGATAGGGATTATATAAAAACTGATTGAAATAACAATCAAGAAGATAAAACATTTGACCATTTGGCTAACAAAACTCTTCCACAACCATACAACTTAAGGGAGGAGAAAACCCAAATACATAAGGCGGAAACAAAACAAAAGGAACATCACCAAAAACAAAAAATGGAAGGCCAAAAACAAAAGGCTGACTAATGATGTATCTGATATTACAAAGTTTAGAAATCAAATGCACAATAACACAAGTGATCATAATATCATGAACATCAGAGGTGTTGAGATCCATCAAAACAGAGGCAAAAACTGAGAAGCCAATGTCTGAAACAAGGAAAGATTGACCACTGAACCCTTAGTTCCTAGTATCACTTCCAGCGCACAGACAGAATCGACATCCAGCAAGCCCGAGACAAAAAAGACCCTGCAGGAGATGGAGAAAAAAAACACAGCAGCACTGCTCAGAGGGAATGGTTTGAATACACGTTACTGAATTCAATCCATTCGTTGACAGCTTTATCTACAATCTCTTTTGCCGGGGTCCTAACATTCTCAAAAATACATAAGTTTCTAGTTCTCCATAGCCACCAAAGTAAGTAAGAAGACAGTTGAATTCTCTCTTGCCAGAAGTCTTTTTTTTGGGGGCTGATATTGAGCACCACCACTCTTTAAAGGAGCAGTTATTTGGAAAATCCCAGGAGATCGGTGCTAATTTCCACACCATTTTAGCCGTCTCACAGAAAAAGAGGATATGATCTAAATCTTCCTTAGCCTCCCCACAAACTTTACACAATGGATCCAAAGACATCCCTTTACGAATAAGATTAGAATGAGTAGGCAGAATATTGAAAAAACACCTCCAAAGAAAAAATTTAATCTTACTCTTTATGTGCATTCCCCAAGTACCAGCCCAGATTTGTTTGGAAGAGATTTTACTTAAGCAGCTTTCAGGAATATCTCTCTTCATAGATTTTAAAGAGATCAATGACTGATACGCCGACTTAACAGAAAACTCACCCTTAGCAGAGGGAGCCCAAAAAAATTTGTCACGAACACCAACAGCCCTAAGAGGAATAGAAAGAATAATCTCAGCCTCAGGAAGATTGAAAATCTGATAGATAATCTGAGAGTTCCATCTAGTCCCCGAGTGACACAACAGCTCACTGACCCAAGTATAAGAACAATCAGAACTCAAGGGGAGGGGATGCCAGAACCCAAACCAGGGATCCAAGGATGATCCCAAATTCGAATTGATTTACCATCGCCCACCCTAAACCGCATACCCTGCTTCAAGACATAGATAGCTTGAGCCCAACTCTTCCATATCCAAGAATCATTTGGTTTAAAACTAGCATTAAGCAACCCACCCTTTGGGAAATATTTAGCTTTCATAAGTTTGCACACCAAAAGATTAGGAGAAGAAATGAGCTTCCACAGTTGTTTGCATAACAATGCATCATTAAAGCATTTAAAATCCTTAAAGCCCAAACCCCCCTCCTCTTTTGGGAAAGTCATTTGATTCCAATTCATCCAGTGAATTTTATTCTGCCCCTCAGAAGGAGAACCCCACCAGAATTTAGCAGAGATTGAAGCTAAATCTTTACAAATCCCAATAGGGAGCTTATAACAGGACATAATATAGATGGGTAAAGAATGATGCACTGATTTGATGAGAACCTCTCTACCAGCCAAACTGAGGAAAGAGTTTTTCCAATTAGTGACCTTTTTTTTAGCAGATTCAAGAACATAGCCAAAAATATCTCTCTTAGATCTACTAAGAATGAGGGGAAGACCAAGATGTTTAATTTTGGAGTGAATTTGAATACCAACCAAGATATTACAGATAGAACTTTTAAGATCATTTGAGACATTATGGCTGAAAAAGATTGAGGATTTTTCAAGATTAACTAATTGGCCCGTGGCCAGACAATATTTATCCAGAATCAGTTTCACAACACAGGCTTGAGGAACAGAAGCCTCACAAAAGAGAAGAGAGTCGTCAGCAAAAAAGAGGTGGGAAACCGTAGGAGCTGCTCTACAAACTCTAAGGCCATTGAATTGAGAGTTAATTTTGGCTTGAAGAATCAAATTCGAGAAAGCTTCAGAGAGGATGATAAACAAGTACGGGGACAAAGGATCACCCTGTCTAAGACCACGGGAAGGGGTAATGTAACCACAAGAATTTCCATTAATTAAAAAAGAAAAAGAAGTAGAAGAGATACAAGCTCTAACCAACCAATGAACACCGAAGGGAATCCCATCTTAGCCATAGTACGAAGCAAGAAATCCCATTCAACCCGATCATAAGCTTTCGCCATATCGAGTTTAATGGCCATAAAACCTTTAGAGCCCTTTCTAAGATTGTGGATATAGTGAAAACATTCATGGGCCACGATGATGTTGTCACTAATTTGCCTACCTTTCACAAAAGCAGTTTGACACTCACTAATACAATTATTAAGGCAAGGTTTCAATCGATTTGCAATGATTTTGGAAATGATTTTGTACACAACATTGCAAAGGCTAATAGGTCTATAATGGCCAATGGAAGTGGGGTTTTTAATCTTAGGGATCAAAGTGACCAGAGTCTGATTAACACTTTTAAGCATTTTAGTGCAAGAGAAGAAATTACTGACAGCAGTACAAATATCAGTAAAAATAAGAGGCCAGAAAAACTGAAAGAAATGAGGAGTCATACCATCCGGGCCCGGAGCTTTATTTGGATTGAGCTCAAAAAAGAGCTTGCCTTATCTCCATCTTATCCACAGGTCTAGTAAGGAACCTGGCTTGACTATCTTCAATGGATCTAGGTAACCCCTCAAGGATATCTGAGTCAAAAGAAGGCTTTGAGGAAGAGAACAACTCACTGTAGAAAGAGGTAATCTCAGCTTCAACAAGATCAGGAGTGTCACATGTCTGGCCGTTTCTACCAATAAGCTTATCAATTGCATTCCTTTTCTGTCTCTGAACAACACTCGCGTGGAAGTATTTGGAATTACGATCACCCTGTTTAAGCCACTGAATTCTGGACTTCCCTCTCCAATACAACTCCTCTTTCTCATAAGCCGAGTGCAAGTCTTTTTTCAGATCATACCAACATTTCCAATCCCTAATACCTCCCAGCTCATTCATTGATTCCAATTTCTGACTAATGAGACCGATTTGCTTAGCTGAGTTAGTAATAGCATTCTTACCCCAATTAAGCATATCAATCCTGCATTGTTTGATTTTAGCTTGTATTTGGAAGAGAGGAGTACCCTTAATCCTATATTTCCAAGCTCTCTCAACAATCTGATCAAAACCCTCCATATGAAGCCACCTCTGGTCAAAACAAAATCGCTTCTTTGATTTAGGCTTATTAGGATTAGGATCCAACATGATTAACACATGATCAGAAGAGGATCGGAAGAGATGTAAAACCTGGGCATTCGAAAATTCAAGCATCCAACTCGGAGAGACAAGAAATCTGTCCAGCCTTTCTTCAATGTACCCCTCACCTTCTCTATTATTAAACCAAGTAAAAGGATATCCAGAAAATTTCACTTCACACAAAGATAATGAGCCGATGAAGTCATTGAAAGCTTGACAACTGAAGGAATTTCTTTGTCTACCACCTTTCTTTTCATCCGGATTGGTAATATCGTTCCAATCACCACCAATAATCCACCTATCACCCCAATCTCTACTCGCATGCTTGAGGTAAGACCACTGATCTTTTCTCTGTCTAAGATCAACGTTGATGTAGACGAAGACAATCCACAGATGGACATCATTTATCTCACATTCAATTTCAAAACAGAAATTATTTTTAACCACCTTAAGGATATTAACGTGAGGCTCCCAAAAAACAAGCATACCCCCACTTTTACCAACCGAATCAACATTAATCCATCTATCAGAACACTTAAGTTTCCTACAAACAGTACTAATAATTTTTTTTTTCTTTTTTGTTTCACAAATAAAGAAAACAGATGGGTGGTAGGATCTAACGATCTCTTTGATTTGAGGAATTGTAGAGGGTCCTCCCAAACCTCTACAGTTCCAAGAGCAAATCATTGAGGGGGTGGGGGCCCGTTTAGGTCGGCCTCCCTCACCTTTGATTGATCATGCCCCAAACAGAAGCCTTTACTTTTTTTGGACAGCTTCTTAAGATCCGAGTTGGTAACCTGAGCACTTTCTTCCAATACAGCCCTGTTTCTTTTTTCCCCAACTGCCACAGAAGTGAGAGCAGCATCAACATCCATCTCATTTTCTTTATTGGCCCTTCTATTCTTCGGCTTATAGCAAGATTTTCCATATTCACTGATCCCTTTTTTCCTTTTTTACTGTCAACAGGTTCACATTACCTATATCTCTCAAAGGCTTTTTAGCTTTGAAATTGATGACATCAACTTCCACCAAATTTGAAAGTTCCATTTCTGGGAGAAAATTTAAATTCATATGAGAGACACCTTTGCCCAAATTGTTCGCAGGTAAACAATCCACATTAGCAATCTGCTTAGAAAGCCTCAGACTAGAATCAGATTTCATAAGGGTACGGTTCGAAGAAGTCGACGCTTTATTTTTTTCCTCATCCGGCACCTCAACAAAAAGAGGACAAAGTACCACTTCTTGACATAGAGGCTCAGATGCAAGAACATCTTCAGACTGAGTAACCCGAACAGGGGGAGCTTCAGCTTTCTTATCCATAGATAGGTAAGGGTTAGACTCAACCCCCATATTTGCATGAAGGTTCTCAGGTTGTTTCTTACCCACACTGATATTACCTGTCCTCTGGACGCCTAAGATCTCCTCCGCTTTTAACCAATCTCCGTATTGAGCATCTTTAAAATTAGTCGCCCCGAACTCAATTTTCTTAATATCGCATAACCTCTCCAGATGGCCTATAAGCCCACAATAATGACAAAAACCCACCAACTTTTCATATTTAAATTCAGCCCAAACAGATTTTAATCCCAGCTTAATGAAAGTGCCCCGAATCAGAGGTTTATTCAAATCAATCGAGGCCATAATTTTAATGTGCCTACCTCTAGGGCTTCCAGCTTCAGGGATGAAAATATCAGCGATGGATGAGAATATCTTTCCTATACGATACCCTGTCTCGGAGAAAATCCAGTTAACCGGCAACTTCCATATTTGAACCCATAAGTCCACCTTATTAAAAATTTCAGACTCCGAATTTATACCATCAAACCAATCCTTGAGAATGAGGAACTGGTTGTCAAAGTTCCAGACCCTACTTCGAGCAACAGCCACCTTATCCTCAATAGTAATGAACACAAATTGATAGTAGTTGTGACCAAGTTCTCTCATAGTAAACGGTTCTTTAGTAGGCCAGATCAAAGACATAGTGTTCTTTAACCCAGAGAAATTAACTTTCTTCACACCATGGATTTTCCAAACAAACTACGCTTACACTCTTCGGTACTACAAGCCACATCAACCTCAACAAGGTCGATCCCATTCTTCTCCTCCTTAGTGAGTGAGAACTTCCTCAACCCTTCCAATAAGTCATTATCCATTTTTGGGGCACCTAGATCCGAAGTCAGCTTGAACCAGGTATCACCAGATCTGAAGATAATAAAGACATAAGAGCAAGAGTTAGCAAAAGAACACACAAGGAGACTAAGGACAGAAGACAGGAGCCCGAACAAAACAAAAAACAAACAAACAATAAAGACAAGAAGAAAACCTAGAAGAGACTCTAATGAAACAGTACAACTAAAGCTACAATAAAAGAGATGATAAACCTGGCCACCAACCTCAAGGAGAAATAAAAAACAGAGAAAAAAGAGAAAGTAGCAAAGCACAAAGGAAAAAAATGAAAATAAGGACCACAAAGAAGCACGAGGGAGATCGGAGCGCGAAAATGAAAAAGCTTGAAAAAACCCCACAGGGGACACACCACTCTCTTAGAGAGAGAAAGAGCACTTCCAGACGAAAGAGTTTTTTAGAGAGAGATCACACGACATTATTAGGGCAATTTTTGTGTTCACAAGTCAAAACCACCTTTAGCTAGTTTCGTGCTTCCTTATTTCATAAGCTAATTAATCTTTATTTCCCAAAAAAGGAAAAAATAAAGTAATCATGTCCCTTTTTTTATTAGTGTGAGGTGAAAAAGAAAAGGAAAAAAAGAATTATAAAAAATTAGAAGATTGTTGAAAGTTGAAGAAGAGAATCTCAAAAAAGTAAAAAACGGGATTACCGCATTTTCCGTAATCAAATTGAAAACTTCCGAAGTTACCTCACATTATCAATCAATGCTATAATGAAAAAGTTTGACAAACGAAAAAGTTTTTCTAATGATTTAAGCAATGGATTAATTAAAATTTAATAAAACATTACAATTTATGGCTTCATATCAAGGTTGCCGTGGAAGAATTAACTAATCCAACACACATGTCATCTCTCTTATTCCAGCGGATTCCACCGCACGGACGATTGTCACGTGTATAATACTTACCATATTAATTATCAAACATAAATTGTGGATTTCTAATATAGTAAATGATATACACGTGACAATAATCCATGCTAGGAAAAGAAGATGAAATACAAATTTGGAATAAAAGACTTCATTTTATGTCATTGTTGATGTGCTTCTCAACATTTTTTATTTTCTTTTTGTTTTTTATCTTTATAATCAAGAGAATATTATTTGTCATCGATAAGTGGCTTTTTTTCAATTAATAAGCTTGTATTTGTTCAGAAGATCAGATGAACCATCACTCCATGATATGTGGCAGAAGTGAGATAAATTTCTATTGTATGTGTGTTGTTCAACGTCTCTATTCTACGGATCAACTAGATCTATTTAGGTTTAAAAAATTGCTTTAGATCTGTATAAATTTATGATTTTATAATACTTGCAACTATTTTTCATTTGTTGTAATCCATTGTAAATTACTTCAGTTTTTTCCCAAGTGATTCAAACATAAACAATTAAGTCCTAAGTTCTGAGTATGTTTACCATAGACTACCTTATCCCATCTTACTTTTTTCCCCATGAGTACAAAGGTATTTGGAGGGAGTGGGATTGTGGGGATTTGATTCCAAGTCAATAGCCTGAATTATAAATACTTTTGAGTTACAATCAATTCTCACGTCTTACTGAGTCTGAGTTCCATATATATGGGTATTATTTTCCAGTAATTTATATGTCTTTCATACATAGCACACATTTAAACTTTAATTTTGAGTTTGTACTACTTCAGTAGTACCAAATGTCTTGATAAAACGAATTGTCTTCTAAAAAAATCATTTAAGTAAAAAAAATTTTAAAAAAAAAATCTTAAACGACATTATATTATGTTTCTATAATTACATGGGCATTCTTGATTTACCACTCTCTTGGTTTAAGTCAAAGAAAAGTTTTTTGAAGTTATAATATGTTGCGCTATTAGAAACTTGCCCTCATATTTTTCAGATGAGTAACTCTTCATAAATGCCTTGAACTAATTGATTGGTAATCAATTCAAGTAATTTTGACAATCCTAAACTCTCTAACAAGTATATATTCTTGTTAGGATAACGACACGTTTTGTTGGTATTAAGGGCATATTTTGTCTGAAATTACGTGAACTTGAATAAGTAACACTAATATCTTATTATGGTTCCACTTTTCGGATAACAATTCCAAGTCTTAATAGTAGAAAATTAAAATGGATTTGTATAGATAGGAGTTTAAAGAATCGAATATAACTGAATTAATATTGTCCAAACTTATTTCAATTTTAATTAAGCTTTAAAATTTATGTTTGAATATGATTTGATTATTAATTGACTCGAGCTTAAATAAGTTTTAGTTGAGCCAAACACAAATTAAATCCGAGTAGCTTGGTATTTTTACACATTTTATTATTTTTTACTAATCGGGTCGAGCTCGAGTCGAACTTTACGTTTTATCAAACGAAAAAATATATTCAAACTTGGTTCATTAGTTAACGAACCAAGCTCAAACGAGTTTTTAATGATCGATCTTGAATCGAGTATCAAATATAATTTGGTCCATTTTTGTTGGAAAAAGTGAAGGAAATTGCATTTTTGGGTGCGATTTTCTTGGGAATTCAATTGTCTAACGACAAAAGTAAAAATGGATTCTTGTTCTACTCCATGAGAACATTAAAATCAAATATTTGTTTGTCCAAAATGGTGTTTGGATGAAGGGGAAATTAAAGCTTAAAGTGGAGTATTGGAATTAATTTAAAAGAAGAAAACATATGTGGTAGTCTTCTTTGAAAGGTGGGTTTGATTAATTTAAAAGAAGAAAACATATTTGTTTGTCTTCTTTGAAAGGTGAGTTTGTCCCACATGGGAAAACAAAGGCTTTTTAGACTAGTATATATAATGTCATCTTTTATTTGCATAGAGTCTCTCTCTATACACGCGCCCGCAAGGGGTGCAAATCATGGTTCGGGCTCTGAGCCACTGACTTGTATGCGAGCACGACCTGCAGACACGAATGTCGCACCAAAATCGAGTCACATAGTCTAGCCTATGTTTGAATTGCTTGGTAACAACAATTGATTTAATTTCTCACATATTTTCAGCTCGATAAATAGCTGAGCTTCCAACAATCTCAAACACACTCAACATCTGCACTTTCATATTGTTATGCACCTCCTCTTAGCCTCTTGCATTTTTGGTGATAAGTTCAGGCATCTTTTCAGTTCGCCGAGTAAAAGGTAATTTGGTTTTTCCTCCTTATCCTGAGAAACATATGTCCATAATAGTGGACAAATCTATTTTAAGGATAATGTATTCAACACCCGATTCGGGCCATTTCTGTATTCTGTAATTTTAATTATTCAAAGGTAGTTGTTGTAATTTTGTAGTTCTATTTCAATTCAGTTTTCAATTTTTTTCAGATTATATAAACTGTGCTTGCAAATTTTGCTAACAGTTTTTTAGTCCCATACATTCAAATCCACCATTAAAATATCTAATAAACTCTAGCGCATTTTTCCCACTCTCTTTTTTCTTTTCAAATTTTGAAAAATTGCAAGAGACTGGAAAATTAGCTATATGTTTTCATTTTGAAAATAAAGATTTTCTTTAGAGTATGATTACATATGAGTAAAAAAATAATAATAAAAATTCATTTGATATAAAAATATTAATAAACAATTGCATGCTGAATTAAAAAAATTTCTATAGCAGAATGAAACATATCGAATCACTGCCTTACGTTTTCATCCCTCACCACAGATAATGATGATGGCGTATGATACGAGTACAATAGCTTTTGGCGGGAAATCACAGAACTCTACATATTCTCAAAAACAAAATTTATTTATTTGCATTGCCCCTGTCGCTATATATGCCCATCTCATCCCTGTAGCCGTGAGGTGGCCGTGGGGCTGACGGGCCGGGGGGAGAGAGGTCCCATGTTGTCCACGTAAGTGTCGGTTTGGAAATGGCGGGCAACTAATCGTCGGCTGTCGTTTTGGTTGCGTACGAAAACATGAGAGAATCAGATGGGAGACAAGAAGACACTCACAATTTATATAATATTATAAGCACCTCTATTTTGCTTTTCGACGTTCGTTGGTGGTAATGACTGTATGACACATATTCTGAGTTGAAATTAAACACTTTTTTCCTGTTTTCACCAACATTTTGTAGATTCAGTGTTTTTGGGTATATTCGGTGTTTTTTTTCTCTTCATATCTGCCATTTTTCGTGTTTGGTGTGATTTTCACGCGTTCGGTGATCCCTCGGTAGTCACTATTAGCAAACTATGTATTGCTACACTAAAATTAAAGTGAATTTGACATGTCTGAAATGACATGTAAGTTTATTATGACATTCTATTATATTTTTTCTTATGTAATAAATAAATATTGTTTATAATTATTTGTCAAATGGGTGTGGCGGCGTCTTCAATTGAAGTACATATATTGGAGTATATACGAATCGAATAGAGTCAAACATGATATGGTTCAAGCTTATTTATAATTTTTGTTGAGTTTAAAATTTGTATTTGAGGTTGGTTTGATTATTAAACGAATTGAGTTTGAACGAACTTTAGTCGAGTCGAACACGAATCAAACTCGAGTAACTTGATAATTTACACATTTTATGTTTTTTTTTACTAATCAAGTCAAGCTCGAGCTGAACTTTATTCTACCAAATGAAAAAGTGTTCGATCTTGGTTCATTACATATGTTAACGAATTGAGCCCAAACGAGTTTTTAATGATCAATTTTGAGTCGAATATCAAATAGTTTGGTTTGATTTTCAGCCCTAACCGTAAATACATCGATTTGTCAACTAACTCATGTTCTTGAGTTTGGACTGAATACCAAACTGATTGTAGAAATATAAGGGAGACTAAAGAAAAAAAAAAAAGGAAAGGATGTAGTAATATTATGAATAACAATTCATTCTCTGACAAGTTACTTATATTAGGAGTGATACAATAAAAGTTGGTCATGTCCACTCTTTTTTGAATTTGGAATTTAAAGATAATTTAAAATTTCATCAATTGAAAAAGATCTTAAAAGCAATATTGCCATTCTAACAAGATTTTCATTATACTGCTTTTTTTGTCACTAAAATTATATACATCTCTCCTTGCCAGACGGAGAATTTCTTAGACGCGCAACTGGGTAACAAGCCGTCCTGGAGTTGGCGTAGCATTTTGGAAAGCCGAACACTTATTCTTCTCGGGGCTCGCCGACTCATTCGATCCGGTTCCAATACAAGAACTTGGTCTTGACCCTTGACTACCGCGGAACTCAGATTTTTTTGTTCTCGCCAAATATGCCTCCTGATAATGATACAAAAATATACATATACGTAATCATGTGATGGAATTTTGTTAATATTTTGCTTAAGGAAGCTTTAGTTTGCAAAACTCAGCCCTCAAGATTTCAAGCCTTTGAATTTGAATTCGATCCTTTTATTTATGCAATAATGGTTTCTTATTAATAGTTGATTGTTACATATTATCGCTTGATGATTGTGAACTCATTGTTAATTTATTATTATTTTTGACAAATTGTTAATTTATTTTTAAAAATGCAATATTATATTTGTTGTCATTTGTCAACTCTATATTAGATAATGTTGAAATATTGCTAATGTAGATGCTTCTCATATAGTGATTTCAAAAAAATTCAACAAGTCAAATTTGGGCCATGGAGCATATTTCAAATTTTAAAAATTTGTTTTCAATGTTATAACTGGTCTCAAATTCAAAACCAACAAATAGGCCCAATAAATGGCTTTATGTGGACATCCCATTCTATAAGTACATTTGTAACATTTCATATGTATAAGTTGGTGGACTAGGCTCGAGGAGTGATTTGAAATTTGAGTATGTCACTTATGATTCTTATTTTTAGTTAAGATGGGCCTAGACCAAGCCCTTACGCTTTTCCGTTTCTATACTGGTTGAAAGATGAAGAAAACCATTGACCACTACAATTTAATTACCTATCCCCATAATATACTCCAATTTAGGGCGTAAAGGAATCAATTTTTTTTGATTCGATTAGAGATTTCAATTCGTATTGTAACATTCAAATTTGAAACATTAAAATAGGGAGTATTATATATTTATATATTTATACAATATATGTATCTTATGTAAATATACCCATGAATGATTAAGGAAAGTAAATATTTTATATTTATACAGTAGATATATATCTTATGTACATTAAATGAAGGAATCTTGAAAATATTCCTTCCATAATTAAAAGCCTTGATCCGATATATTCCATAATTAATTAGGAAATAAATGTGTAGTTGGACATAAATTCTCTCCTGAGAAGTTTTAAAAGGAAATAAATTGTTAATGAATCGATAACTAACTGGACTAAGAACGACACCCATGAATGATAAATCAATTAGAAAAGGAAAGTAAAGATAATGACAAGGTTAATTGGTTTAAATATTACAATTATTTCGCACAATTTTTTTATTATAAAAGCCATATTGTTTTCTTTTTTTTTTTTTTGGACGTAAATTAAATGATTTAATTTAATGCGTGGAGTGGAAGAAGCTGGTTTGCATTAGGAAATAAATCTACAGTATCTATCTAGGACTTAAACTTCCTTTTAGAGTTTCACTTCCGAAAAGGAAAACGAAATAAATATGTAGTTTGACAAATAACTTCCTTTTAAAAAACTTCACTTCCCATAAGGAAAATAATTAATTTCATGCATAAATACTTCTATATATACACACATACATAATTCACGAGTGCACACACAAAACCAACTTTGATATTTTAATTTCCAGAATTATATTCCTCTGGAGATGAAGATGCAGAAAACATTAACATTGTTTGGGAACACAATTTGTGTTTCAGAGGAGATCATTCAACAATCTCATCATGATGCGGCTGCAGAGGTTTCTACGACTTTAAGATTGTCTTGTATTGCCAACGAATACGATGTCGTCGATACGTCGTTGAGTTTGTCTACTGTAACCACTCGTGCTGTTGATCTTCCAAAAATTACTGATGATGATAAGAAATTGAACAAGTTTATAAGTAAGAATATTCTTGGATTGAGTCTTTCATGTCTTCCTACAAATAGCAGTGCTGATGAATATGATGATGATGATCCAATTAATGTCCTCAACCCAATGCCACTGCAATCTTTTCATCCCAAAAATTGGTTTTTTCTTGAAAACATTGCTCCATCGTGTTCTCAGGAACATGACAATCATGATAAGGGTACTGTTGAGATTGATATTCAAGCAGATCATATTCATATAGCCAGGGGTACTAAGACTAATGATGCTGGTAAGGGTCGTAAGACTGCAATATCTCGCAAGAGAAAGCTAAACAACAATAATGCTGTTAAGGGAAAACCATCTGTAAAAAGGACTCGTACTCGTACTGTTGTTGTTGATGATCAGATTCCTGAACCAATTGAAATCGAGCATGTGCCCAATGGGATCTTCCCTGTTTTCTTGTATAGAAAATTGCTTCAAAAATCCGATGTTCTGGGAAATCAAAACCGATTGTTTGTAATTAGAAGCGAGAAGTTCATGAATTTTTTAAGTGAAGAGGAGAAAAGAAGTGTTAGTAATGGCAATGACGGGGTGGATCTTACTGTCCTTGATCATATTCGGGGCAAATCTTATAAGCTGCGTGTGGGAAAGTGGCCAAGCTTAAAGATGCTGATTCTGAAGAAAGATTGGTATAAGTTGGTTCGTGATAATAATGTAGAGAGAGGCGACTGTGTGGTAATATGGGGTTATCGCCTCAACGGACAACCTCACTTGGCTGTCAAGTTTAGAAAAGTATAATCTACGTACATTGGCTGCTTCAACCACTATCAATTAGTCATATAGTTAGTTGTATGCACTTTTGTAGTTTTTTCTGTCTTTTGATCAGTAGAGTTGTCTCTCTATTAATTGGTTTGAAGTTTTTGTTACTGTTGTTCATCGTTTAGTACTTCATTATGAAGAATTATGTCAGCATTGAATAATATGTTCTCATGTTTAATATATCTATTGATGTAGCGTTTCTGTTTTATCTTCTTATTTTTGATTTTTCATGCCTTTCTTAGTTCATGTTTGTTTAGTCTTGAGCAACGTACTGAGTTGGCTACTTGTTCAAATAACGTTACTGGATTTTGTATGGGTTCTTAACATTTCATATGAGTTTTTAAAGTTTGATAACAAAACCAATTTAGTCCACTCAGCCAAACAACTCCCACATTCATATATTTTGAATTGCGTTTAATAACCCCTCCAAACGCTTGAAGGGTGTGCAGGTGGAGTGTGGAAACTTAAAGAAAGATGAGAAATGACAAATTTACTGATCCATGCTAACTTATTTTTATTTTTTTTCTGATACAAAAAATGCTTAGAAAAATAAAGTTTGAGATATTGAGTCATTAACTTATGGAGTATGTTGTTAACATACTCAGAATCTAAACGCTGGTGTCGAATTTAAGGATTCCTAGAAAAAAAATCAAAATATTTATTTGGCGCGCATTTAGTGGTATACCTCCAAGAACAAGAAAGAACGATTACAGATAATAAATACAACACACGAACATAATGACGCGATATGATTACTAAACAAGTAGAATTCTAGCAACAAAACCTGCCCTATGATGACTTCTACTGATCGGAAGGTGAACATAAACCTCGTACACGTCCTGTTTATAAACTTCTCCCCTGTCCTGACTATGGCGTACCATACATACACTGTATCAATAACACTGAGGTTTAGCCTAATTGAAATTAAAAAAACGTGGTTATCTTTCCAAATTATACAATTTTCTTGAAATTTGTTTCGATTTTACAAATTGCACCCAATTGGGGAGTAACTTGTGTAACAAATACACAAACTTCGGGTATTCGTATCACATAGGAAATTGTTTGTAATTTTAAAAGATAATTGTTTTTTTTTTTTGTAATTAAGTTAAACCCTAGCTAGGGGCAGTTTTTATCCCTATATAGGTAATGAAAAACATGAAAAAAATGAACTTTAGCTTTATCTTCCAGTTACTCTTTAATACAGGTAAAAATAGTTTGGCGTTTGGATGGTTGTAACAAATAATAACATAAAGCTATTACCAAAAGAGATTAAGTGAAGCAAAAATTGATATAAAGGTGTTGGCAATATGCAAAAATGAAATGAAAATGTATAAGGAGGATAAAATGCACGGAAACAGTTCATAATTAACAAACTTGGATGTAAATCAAGAACAGATTTTTTAATTATCTGTCTGCAACTGCAAAGCTGAATCCAATTAATATCTTGTAATATGATCTACTTTTAATATTGATTTTGAGTATTAATTGAGTAATATTGCAAGATCCTAATAGTATTTTTTTTTGAAAAAAAATCTTAATAGTAACTAAATAGTTGTAAAAAATAATTATAATAAGTTGCATAATTACATTTATTTATTTTTTTGACATATTGACATTTGATTGTTTTTGAAAATTTGACCACGGATACAAAAACAAAAATAAATTATTACAAATTAAAAAATATATTGGCGGGTCTAGAGGGTCTAGACCCGCCCCTGCGGATTTTGAGGTGGGGCGGGGCCGGACGGGTCTTGAGGCGGGATGGGAGGGTCCCGAGTCTTAATTTTCCTTGGCGGGGCCGGTTCCAGGTTTGGCCAAACCCGCACCGTAACCATCCCCATCACTAATTGGCCAGTTGGCCTTACCGTGGCAAGATGTTATATTAGTAAATTAAAATCAATAAACACTCAAATCTAAAAGTAAATAATGCAATAATTGATCTCAATACATATTTAAAAATAAAATAAAAATTTATATAGCGGGGCGGGTCCTATTAGACCCAGGACGCGCTCCGAACCCGGGTAAATTTTATAATTTTGGACCTAAAACCCGTCCCAAGACTCGTTTATACGGGTCTAGACCCGGCGAATTTTGTAATTTTCTAATTTTGTCATCCCTAATTAGTGACAACATTTTCATCCACTCAAGTAGAAAACATACCAACCAATCCATATAATGTAGGGATAATTACAAAAAACTGCCCCTGAGGTTCGACCCAATTACAAAAAAATAGTTAACTTAAAAATTACAATTATCACCATTGAGGTTTTCATCCATCTTACATTTTGCCCGTCGTTAGTTGACATGACGGAATTTGCTAACATTGATTAATACTCCCTCCGTCCCAAAAAGATTGACCACCTTTTCTTTTTCGTCCGTCCCAAATTGTAAGATTGTTTCCTTATTGAGAGTATTAATTATAAAATAATAGATTAAATTACCCTGATTTAATTCACTTTATTTTAAACAAATTTCATTTTTTCAAGATAGTTGTAATACTACATTATAATGATACACTATCATTCAATGCAAGGGCAAAATAGGAAGACAATGAGAAAAATAATCCCAATTACATTTATTATGTTTTAATTCTTAATCTGTGTGAATTGTTCTATTTGCCTATTTTTATGGGACGGAGGAAGTAGTTTACAATGACACCTCTGTGAGGCCCTAGATTTTTATACGGTAGACGATACAATCACTTATATTCTTTTTTTTTCCAATACAATATCTTAATATTCTGATAATTTGTTCTTATGTTTACTGTTATTTTGTATAACATATTATGTTATCGACTTTAGCATTACATAATTTATTACCCAACGACATACAATACTATTTGAATTATGCTTTATATTTAGTGACTATTATCCAGGTTTCATCCATGATTTAGTAAAAAGTATTATTTAAAAATCCATTCTATAGTATTTAAAAAATAAAACTCGTGCTGCCATCTTTGAGAACGATAATAATTATATTTAGTCATTTTTCATCAAGCTACATTTTATCCATTTACTTCGAAATAATTTTTATAATTTAATTAGTTGCTTGATTGATATTAACTTATACATTAGGATTTTATTTAGAACCCAATTATAGAGATTTAAGGTGACTTATTATAAGTGATATATATAAGAGATTTGACTTTTATAAGTGGGTTAGGATCTAATAAAAGTGATAAGGAAGATTGAAGATATGATAATGGGACTCAACTATCACAATAGTACCAAAAACAAAATGGAGGGGATGAGAGGGGGGTGGATGGCCAACCTCATTAAGGAGGAGGAAACAAGCCATTCAATTTATGACATACTCATCGTGAGGCATGCAAGTCTCCTTCTTTCCCCAGTGCAACTCTTGCACTCCCAAAGCAAGCATGCACTTGTAAAAAAAGGTTAACATAATGACTGGTTGCTAAAGTGTTTTATCAGCAGATTCTATTCGTTGTAGCATCACTTATAAGAAAAGTTAACTTTAACATTTATTAACCATTTTGTAGATCTCCTGATCTTTCTTTTGCAAACAAAATCCAAATTGGAGGAGCTTGTGTTGAGAATCAAGTCTTGAACTTTTCTATAAATAGTTGGGGATTATGAAGGATAAAAAAATATAACAAACTTCTACAACACAACAAGAAAATCTCAGCAAATATTCACAAGCTTTTATTTTCATATTTTTTGTTGTAATAGCACAAAATTTGCACTTTCACGTCTTGGTTATTAGGATTTCTTTCTTGATTACACTTGCAATTTCAAAGTTGTATAAATTCATTTGAGGTGTAATCTTGATTGGTCAATATCATCCCAAAAAAGATATATTTGTTAAGTGTTCATTTGGTGAAAACATACTTGGTTGATTAGACTAGGTATTGAAAAGTTTTGTGCTCTTCATTATTGGAAAAGTTTGGTGCTCTTTAAAATTATTTGTGAAAGAGTTTGGTTCTTTCCAAAATTGTTGTTGGAAGAGTTTGGTGCTCTCCAAAATTGTTGTCGGAAGAGTTCAATGCTCTTCAAAATTGTAACAAGTTTTTCACCAATAAAATTAGTTGTTAGAAATGTTAATTATAATATTATATTATTCTAGATAGTTTTCCTGTTTAGTTTTAGGTCTTTCAGGGTTAGAATTTCTAGTCCTTTTAGGGTTAGGTTTTCTAGTCGCCTATATAAGTCTTCTTTTTATCTATTTTGTAATTAACTTTTGGTTTTGCATCACATAATACAAGTCTTCATTTTTTCTATCAATATATATGAATTATTTGATTTCAACATGATATCAAGAGCCAATGTTTTGGGTAGAGGTTTTTCAGAAAATCCATTCATTTTCGCTAATTTTATGGTTCAGATTCGTTCATTTTCGCTAGCTTTTTTGATTCAGATTTAGTTCATTTTTGCTAGCATTTTAGTTCATATTTAGTTCGTTTCCGATAGCTTTCTGGTTCGAATTTTGTTCGTTTCCGCTAGCTTTTTGGTTTAGATTTGGTTCGTTTCAGCTAGTTTTTTTTGTTCAGATTTGGTTGATTGGGTGAATTTGATATAGTTTGAGTGATGACAAAGATTTGTCAAGTCCAGGCAAAATTTGGTTATTTATCTTGTGGTTCGATTAGTTGGGTGAATTTGATATGATTTGTGGAGTAAAATTTGATTGATTGTCTTGTAGTTGATTTTGGATCATCTTTTCTTTTGTCAGGTTTGGTTATTGGCAAATTTAGTTTTCATCTATTTGTGGGTATAGATTTTGGGATGATGGCTAACCATGATTTGTGGTTGAATAGATGACTAAAACTGGGTTTTGTTTTGTTACCTTTATTTTGTTGTTTTCTGCATCATCGTGTTACGAAGGCATCTCTCTATTCCTGAAATTTGGTGGTCTGACAAAGGTTTTATATCTTGAAGACTCATTACCAGTGTGTGCAAGATGTATTGATCAAGAGGAGTGGCAAAACATGAAGATGTGCAGCCTGTGATGTCATCACGTTGCCCTTTGTTTCTTCTTCAATGAAGATTGCGGATATGTTTACCAGGCAGTTTCCACTTCATGTTTTTATTTTAGTATTACATTATTCTAGACAATTTCCTTATTTAGTTTTAGGCTTTTTAGGGTTAGGATTTCCAGTTTTGGGCTTTCTTAAGTCTCTTTTTATCTATTTTATAATTAATTTTTGGTTTTGCATCATATAATACAAGTCTTCGTTTTCTCTTTCAATATATATGAATTGTTTGATTTCAACAAGAAATCCACTCGAGAGATTGGGTGGTAGTGAATGTAGGCCTTATGTTAGTTGAAACACTATAAATTATCGTGTCATTTTTAATTTTTTGCACTTGTATTTTTATTATTAAGTTTCACCATCAAAAAGAGAGAGAAATCGAAAAACGAGTGAAAATCTATTCATTTCTCTATTTTTGTTGCCACTTGGACTAACAATCTTCGGTTACCGTCCATCTCGTGCACACCCCAAGCTACAACACAATTTTACATGTGTACCTCTATCCCAACTCCTTTATTAATCAAACGATTCAAACCTTAATGTGATTTTATCATTTTCCGAAATCCTCTGAGTTGTTCTCTTTCATTTTTTTTAATTAGTCCAAACCTCAAGGTGTATTTTTGTACTTATCCCTAGATTTTGTACTACCTAGTACAAATGTCATGTACTGTATTAGAATTTTATCAGCTAATATGTCGCAATTTTTTATGTTGCTAAAGATTATTCTATTATTAATATAAATATTAGAATGTATATTATTGATAAGATGAATTGTATGGAATAATTTTAAAGATATACATGAAAGATGATACATATATATGTATATATATAGGGAGAGTGTTATATGAGACCACCTCATAGGGTGAACCATAAAGACCAATCCTAGCCACATATCTAGATTTCTCAATGGTTGCGATTTTAGAGCTTAAATTGCAGATTAGATGTTGTTAATTAAAGAAATGTGTAAATTAGCCATCCTCCAAAATAACCCAATATTAACGGGATTCAGCTGACTCTATTGTGATAACACAATCTCCCCAAATCTCACAACAAATCCAACGTGAACAAATCTCCATCCTCCTTCTTCAACGCACTACTGTGAGAAAATCATTTCCCCTTCTTCTTCAATGCACTACTGTGTGAAAAAAGTTGCAGACAATTCGCCATAGTTGCTAGAACTCGACTACTGTTCGAAGGTTGCTTATGAAGATGTAATTTGTTTCTTGTATAGATGTGTCATGGTGCTTTTAGATATATTAACTACATAAGCAAGTTATAAGCGACAAACCCATATTTCATAAGCAACAAGCCTATACTACATAAGCAACGAATATACACTACGTATGCACCACGGATATATTAACTACATATGAAAGTCATAAGCAACAAATTCATTCTACATAAACAACAAGCTTATACTACATAAACAACGAATATACACTACGTATGCATCACATATACATAAACTACATAAGCAAGTCATAGGCAACAAACTCATACTGCATAAGTAACAAGCCTATACTACATAAACAACGAATATACACTATGTATGCACCACAAATACATTAATTACATAAGCAATCCATAAGCAACAAACCCATACTACATAAGCAACGAATATACACTACATATGCAACACAAATACATTCACAACATAAGCAAGTAATAAGCAACAACCCTATACTAAATAAGTAACAAATATACACTACATATGCAACACATATATGATTAAATTATACATGCAAGATGATTATACTACACATGCAGTATAATTATATTACATAAGCAGTTAACAACAGAATACGCTGGAGAAAAAAAACGTGAATATGAGGGATATGGGTTACTCAAAAACTGAAAGCACGTATCGCGTGAAAGGGGGAAGAAAATTGAACGTGATTGAGATCTCATCAAATCTCAATAACTGGTTATATATTGTAAAATGACCACCCTTCCCTTCTTAGTTGTTAAAATAAAAAAATAAATATAAAACCCTCCTAAAAACCTGGACCAACCAAAAATGTTAATCTATTATTAGGATTGGGTGATATGAATTCACCCAAATCCATATCCTAGGTATATATAGTATAATAAGGATTTTATAAAGATACTTTGGAAACAGGAACATGTCTTTTAAAAGAAAGAAATATAACATACGTAATTTATTTATTATCATATGGATTACAGGAAGCTACACCAACTCTCTAATATTCTGTAAATTAAATAGCTAGCTCTCTTTTGATATAAACAAGTCATTAAATTTTGTAATATAATCTTTGGAGCTGGGGTGGGGCAGATGATAGGGAACATATATGATTGGAAATGGATTACGGATAAGATTAAGAAGTGAATCATTTGTGAACACGTAGCCAATATCTTTTAGACTCGTGTATCCAAAAATTAAAAATTAAAAATAAAAATCCTTTCTTGCAACACAAGTTGGACATCGTCTTAATTGGCCACCTGGCCTCTCAATTTCCTGTAATTGAAGGTTGACACAGCTGAACGAGAAACACGTCGGTCAAAATCCAAATCTAAACCCCAATTTCCCAAGTTCTCTCTCTCTCTCTCTCTCAACCTTTTGTAATCACCAAGAGCCATGCAATTAACCCCCGTTATCTATCCTATCCAGAAGCCAAACTCCAAAGTCAGTCTTCCCATATCCCACTTGCTTTCATTAAATTCAGTTCTTCGCCTATTGCTATGATTAATTTCTCTTAAAGTTTTTCAATAGAAAAAAAAGGGAAAATTGTTTGTAGAGAAAAGTTCGAGCCAACTGAGAAAGGTGGAGAAAAAAAATAGAGAGAAAAACTCGATCGAGCCAGATCTACTAAAATAAAAAATACAGAAATATTCAATTGTACGGTCAGAATGCAATACGATTAATGAGAACAAAGATGATATATTCTCATACATACATTTGTATTACATAACTCATTCCTTATAATTTTATAAAAATATATATATTATTTGATTTTTTAATTTAAAAATTAACAAAAAAAATGTTGTCAAATAACATCAGACCCTTTCACAATTTTCCAAAGTTAATGTTATATGATTAGCTTTTAATAAATTGTTCTACTACAAACACTAAGTTAAGAGTAGAAACAAATAATTTACAGTAAAGACATCTAGAAGGCTGAAGATAAAACATATATGTATATATATTGCATGGGCAATCATGAATAGTGATGTCGATTGGTTGGGTCCGTCTAGATCCGAGTCCCGACCCGTTAAGAAAATATAATATACATACCCGCCCCACCCGCGTCATCTTATATTATACCCGCCCGGCACATATACGTTTCTAGCGGGTAAGACCCGTTAGACCCTTAGACGGTCATATATTTGGTCAAATTGTACGATTTTTACTCAAAATAGTGCACTCAAAACTTATGTCAAATGTGATATTTATATAATGTTGTAGATATTATATGAATTGTGAAATAGACACCAACAACATATATAAATCAAGAGTTCTTGAACAACAATATATACACTATATATATAAACTAAAAATATATATGGATAGGGTCCCACTATACCTGTTACCCGATTCATACCCATCCAAGTCTAAAACCAATACCCGTTATCCGCCCCAAATGAGTCGGGTCTAGTTAGGGTCCAAGTTTTACCCGAACCCATTGCTATCCGTAGCAATGGAATTAAGTAACACCCATTAAAAAAAACCATTCACCCCCTTATAATTATAGTTTGATTTTTATGTTTTTGAAATCGTGGTTTTGGCAAAATTGAACTTAAGATAATAAACAAAATAAAAAAAAGCCTAGTAATTTCATATTATTTTTTGATAAACAAATGCGTACTCTTTTTTGCCATAATTGACAATTCTAGTAAAAATACAGCCACAATGGTTAATTCTAGAACTCCTTTTGGAATTCGATGTCGACACAACTAATGCAGACATGTCTGATACAAACAAAAAAAAAAAGAAAAAAACAATTTATAAGAACAGAAATCATGCATAATATTAATACTAGAGAATATGTTGAATATATCAAAATATTTGTCGACAAATATAGCATCTATATTGGAAATGGATCCTCTCCATTGAGGGTGTGTAAATTTTTGTGCGTTTTGGAGAGAAGAAACCGTAATGCATCTATACATACACTTATATATATGTATGTGTATATATAGGTGTATGTATAGATGCACATGTGTCTTTCTCTCTCCAAATGCACAAGAAATTTACACCCTCTAAATGAAGAGGATCCATGTCCATCTATATTACACCTAAATCCTAAAATCACACTGCACCCAATATTTCCCCACTCCCCCCAACGCTCATTCTTGTGCCCCCACGTGCCTCCCTCGTGGTAATGGGTCATAGGCAGGACCCACGTGGACCAATCCCGTAAACCCACGTAAGCATCCCATGTACGGCTAGAACAATCCAACGGATATGCCTGATGCCTTTATACAGTAATCACAGTACTTAAACCCCAACTGGGATACACTCCAGTATATCCTTTTCCACCATAACACCTAATCTTTCGAACCATCAAAAAAACCACAGTATATTTACTATTTTATTTTTTCCTCTAATTTATAAAAACAGTTTCTTCCGAATATTCCTTGTAAATTCCTCGGTTGTTATGCCATTTATAAAGCGAAACTAGCTAGCTTTTTTTTAAGCACTTAAACATTCTCCTTATGTGGGATTAAAGAAATCTCTCACAAACAGAAGCGCTTTAGATTATAGAAAAAGCTGAGCATAATCACTTTCTTTATCGGAAAACTTTTTGAAAAAATAGAAAGAGTAAAGGATGTATGGGTATACGAGAATGAAGAGGGTGACTGACCCGCTAGATGATAAGGTGAAGGCACGGATCATCGGCCGGGATAGGGCTGAACCGGGTTACGTCAGCAGCGGCAGCGAACACAGCGCTCAAGCCGACGATGACGTCACGTCGCCAAGCCTCTCCGAACTTTTCTTCGATTTCGGCGTTGACGACGACGGAGAGTCGTCGATCGACGGCAATGACTCCGATTCTGAGCGCGATCCGTCAATGTATGACTCAAGCTCCAGGAATGTAGATTTAATTAGGCCGATTCTTCTGGATCAGACGGATGAGTTTAAAAACGTGCTTAGGGCTCACGTTTTAAAAGCTGTGCAGGTGTTTTCCTGCGTGAAATCAGATAAACAGATTATGCGGAGAAATGTGATGGCGTTCCTGAAAAATTACGGTTACAATGCGGCGATTTGCAAGACGAAGTGGGAGAGATCCGGCGGACTTACCGCCGGAAACTACGAGTTCATCGACGTTCTCACGAAGGATTCCTCCACGAGATACTTCATCGACCTTGACTTCGCGTCGGAGTTTCAGATCGCGAGGCCGACGAATTCGTACGAGCGCCTTTTGCAGTACTTGCCGAAGGTTTTCGTTGGGAAAAACGAAGATCTGAAGCAGATATTGAAGGCGATGAGCGACGCCGCGAAGCGATCGCTCAAGAGCAGAGGCCTCCATCTGCCGCCGTGGAGGAAACACCGTTTCATGCAGAACAAGTGGCTCGGTTCGTACCGCCGCACGGCAAACCTCTTTCCGGTGTCGTTTTCTCCTGTGAACAAAAGTCACGCCGTTGATTGCCGTGCCGTCGGTTTTGACGCCGCCGTCAATGGCGGTCTTTTTTTGCTTCCCGCGGCTGCCCGTACGAGATGATAATTGTACTGGAATACTAATATAATACTCCTTTATTTGTTGAAAATAAAGTATTTTTTTCTCCAAAACATTTTGTCGTATTATGTGAATAGCAAAGTTTTAGTATTTTACTACTTATTTATTTTCAGCTAGTATACGCGGCAAATGCACGTTGTGTTTGTGTATAGACGGCGCATAATAGCTTCGGTTCAGGTGGAAAAGAGGAAATCTTGGTTGGACCGTCTGATGATTAGGAAATATCTTTTTGTTGAATCGAACGGTTCACATTAAGTTTTCATTTATTTTAAAGCTTAAAATTGTTCAATTTTAAATTTCAAAGTTACAAGTGAGATTCCTACTACTGAAAATTAAAAAAATGGGAGGAAAAATCAATGAACTCTAGTGCTATAAATAAAAATATATAAAATTGGGAAATGAGCATGTCCAAGTTGTTTGATGAAAATTTATCAAAGAAAAAACTGGTCGACCGTCTAATGTGTCCAGCTGGCCGTTAGATGGATCGACCCGACCCAGGAATCATATATTTTGGTAATTTCACGCCAATGGCATTTTTGTAATTTTCAAGTGGCGTTTTATTATTTGTTACGTAGCCTTTCGATTTCAAATGGGTATTTTGTTATTTGGTGTTAAGTTGTTAGCTCTGTTTTTATGTTGGTAGTTTTTGTATTTTATATTACTTGTTGCTCTCAATTGTATTAGTTGTTATAATCTTTGAAAAGTATTAGTCAAAAACATCTTTTACCACGAAATTGTCCTTTTAATTATAAAACAGAGAATTACTACGAAGTTATAAAGTCTAATACATGTTTTTAATACATCTAATACATTAGAACGCAACGTGTAATACATTTCTATAAAGTTGTCTCTTTTAATTATAAAATGTATTAACAGTCCTTCTGAAAATTATTAGCTATCCTTCTAAAAAGTATTAGCAGTTCTTCTGAAATGTATTAGTAGTTTCCTGAAGAATTTTTTAGTATTTCTCATTAATATATTCCTGAAATGTATTAGCAGTCCCTCAAAAAAGTATTAGTAGTTCCTCAAAAAAAGTATTAGTAGTTCCCTTGAGAGTATTTTAGTAGTTTCCCTGAATATAATTAAAATTTTCTCCCGAAATGTATTAATAGTCCTATGAAAAGTATTAGCCGTCCTTCTAAAAAGTATTAGCAGTTCTTCTAAAATGTATTAGTAGTTCTCCTGAATATAATTAATTTTTTCTCCCAAAATGTATTAGCAGTCCCTCGGAAATGTATTAGCAGTCACTCGAAAAAGTATTAGTAAACCTTTGACAGTATTTTATTAGTCCTTCTAAAAGTATTAGTTTTTTCTGTCAGAAGTATTAGTAGTCCCGTTGAAATGTATTAGTAGTCACAGTAAAATGTATTAGTTTTTTCCCCTGAAATATTTTTTGTATTTCCCGAATAGTATTAATTTTTCCACTAAAAAGTATTAGTAACCCCATTGAAAAGTATTAGTTGTTACCCTAAAAAGTATTAGTTTTTTTTCTTGAAAAGTATTAGTATTCCTCCAAATTTTACCACTTTATTGACACAAATTGGGGTCAATTTGATTTTAATTTAGTAGATAAAAAATTTAGGATATGCAAACCAGTGTGAGCAGGCGATATTCAAGCAATTCAAAAAGCACCAAAATTGCAGGCAAAACCAAGAACACCAATGGAAATTTTCTTGTCCCTCCATAAGAAAATATTGCACCGCTTAGAACCTTGCACACTAGCTTCTCACGGCCAAATAGGCTGTAGATCTTGGCTTTCATTGCGGAGGCCGCCGATTTGATATTCTTTTTCATTGTCAGAAGAATTGCTTCCGTGGAATTTATCCGTGATCTTATCAATAAGAGATTCAACAACAGATTCGTGTTTTTCGTGCTCGCCGGTGTGATCGGCCACCGATTTCAACTTTCAGTCGTAATCGGCGTCATGCTTTTGAATCCTCCTTTTTTGCTCAGTAGATCCAAAATTTACAGCACAATTACTTTTGTGCCGTAGTTGAGAGCATTTCTTTTAAAAATTCGGGTCGATTTGGGGGACCCATCTAATGGACTTAGATCCGTTAGACCGTCTGACAGGAGACTAGCTCATTTATCAAATGGAAGCACAAAAGCAATATTTGTGTTGGAGCAAGAGAGCAGAGAGAAAATGTTGTGATTGGATATATTTTTATTTTAAAAAATTTCTTCTTGCTAGAGAATAACATGAAAATTTTAGGGTATATGATTGGATATATTTTCATTTTGAAAATTTATTTTTGCTAGAGAAGAACAGTGGTTAAAAACATTTTGGAAGAAAAATGATGAATTTTTGAGTGTGATTGAATATGGGATGAAAAAGTCATTATCAAAGTTGATTTGATATAGAAATAGTAAATTAATGATTGAGTATACCTGTTGTGGGTGGGGAGGATTCTCGTGTTTGGTCTAGGTCAGTGCATGGTTCTGTTTCTTCTCGTATTGCTTATTGGCATATTCACTCGAGTTTTCCTGTGGTTTGTTAGGGCAAATGGCTTTGGTCATTTGGGTATTCCGAGTCAGAGATCAATGTTGGTTTGGCGTATGATATATAACAAGCTTCCTTTGTATAGGGTCATTTGCAGAAGCGGGGAATTTCTGCCCTATGGTGCGTCCTATTTGGGAGTTCTTTACTGGCCTTTTTAATATCCATTTGGATTATTCCTCTGTCATTTGGGGAATTATTCTTCAGAGTTTGGACGTTAAGGGAAGTACCCAAATTTTATTTTTGTGGAGACTTACGTTGATTACTCTCCTTTGGGTGATATGGTCTTGTCGCAACAAGGCCATGTTTGAGGATGTTAAGCTTTCCTGTTGTCGTTGTTTGGGCACATATTCTTTCTTTAATTCAGGAAGCAAGTCATGCTCCTATGGTTTTCATGCACAATGATTGCCTTGATCTTTTCATCTTGAGCAAGTTGGGTATTCCAGGATGCGTCCGTAGTGCTAAGCCCCTCCAAAAATATTACCTAATGACCATAAAATGTTACTATAGACAATGAGTAGCACTTTTATGGTGATGCACTTGCCTGTGGTACCTATAATCTAAGGTATACTTTTATTAGCTTTTAGTGACACTTTTTCTAGGTGTTACATTAAGTTCTCTATTGGTAACACTTTGAAGCAATATTTCTAAAGTGTTACATATGAATCTTATGTAACACTTTATTAATATTTTTTATATTTGTAACACTTTAAAAAAAAATACTTCTACAGTGTTACATATTAATCTTCTGTAACACTTTTTTGTAGCACTTCATCGAAATATTGTTTTCTGCAGCCAAGTAGATTCAAACCCACGACCTGTTATGTGTGGAAGTGACAATTTGCAACTAAGCTAAGTTGATTCTTATTGCAACTTTTGCTTTGTTTTATATATTTACACATACACACATATATATATATATATATATATATATTAAAATTTTATAAAAAAATATATTATATGTATATATAATATGTTTTATCTAATAAAGATTATATTATATAATATATTTATTAAATTATATTATACACTGTATATATCCAATTTTATATTTTATAATATATAGTTTGTAAATTATATTATGTTATATATTAAATGGCACAAAAAAATAAAAATATCAAAAATATATAAAATAAATTTATCGACTGATCAATATTCAATCGGTAAAAATAAAAAATATATGAAAAATAGAATAATTTACCGACAAATAAAAAATTCTAATAGTAAAAAAATTAAATAATAAACAAATAATGAAAAAATAATTTACCAACGGAAAAACTTCCTAAGTAATTACCGACAACATCAATTTTCATTGGTAAATTTTTTTTTAAAAGTAAAAAAAAACGTTAACGATGAAATTGGTCCCCATTAGTGAAAATGAAAAATTAAATATATAATATATATATATATATATATATATATGCGCATTTTTCGTCGGTATTATGACGGAATTAATTACCTCCGTAAAAAATAAAAAAATAATAGCAAAACTAAAATACATTATAAAAAGAAAATAAAAATTCAGTAAAAAAACAGAGTACATGATGCCTACAATTTTAGGTTTAGTGATATTTTTTTTGGTCTTCACCTATTTTGTGACATCAATTAATTAAACAAATCGTTGACATGATTTAATGATAGTTATATAATTTTGTATTACTAAAGTATAGCCTAAAAAGTGTTATAATTAATAAAATATAGTGTTGGCAAGAGTGCTTCTTAAATAAAGTGATACATATTTGCGTTACAAAAAAAATAACAAAAAAAGTGTTACTTATTTAAAAGTATTACATATAAGCGTTACATATTGATAAAGTGCTACAAAAGTGTTACATAAATATTGTAATGTAAAAAATATTACAAACATGTGTTACATATGTACCTTATGTAAAAAGTGCTACAAATTTTGTGTTACCTAATGTCATTTATGTTTTAGTGATTGGAATTTACCTCTGTTCGGTTGGGTGAATATTAACACAGAAGGGAGTGCTATGAGATCCCCGAGGGATTCAGTTGTGGAGGTATTTTTCGTAATTACCATGGTTTCGTTATTGGTTGCTTCACCTTGCATCTGTGTACTGGTTTCGCTTTTTTAGCAGAGCTTCAGGCTGCTATTATTGCTTGTGAAATCACATTGGACAAAGGTTGGCAATTTATTTGGTTAGAATCTGTTTCTTCCAATGTTTCATTGATTTTTTCTTCCTTCTCAGTGGATGTCCCTTGAATTCTTAAAGGGAGGATTTTACTTTTATTTTCGCAGTCTCCGACTCATTCACTTTCGTGCTTCTCATGTTTTTCGTGAGGCTAATCGTGTCGCAGATATACTCTCTAAGCAGGCTTATGTCGTGGGTAACACTTGGTGGGATGCCGCTCCTGATTTCCTTCATGATGCTATTGCTAGTGATCGTACTTTACTTTATCATATTAGATATTAGTTGGGTTTTCTTTACTCTGCTATGCAGCCGGCTTGTGGTTGTTTGTACGTGTTTCATCTTAAGCTTGGGGATACTTTTTTTTCCTTCTAAGAGTTTTTCTCACAAGGGTGGATTTGCCTTAGAAAATTTTAACGAGGCCCCAACTCAAGCTAGTTGATCCGTCTTGTGATCGACAATCACCTTTTTTTGTTATGCTATTTTCGGCTTGAGGCCTTTTTCTAAAACACATTATTGGTAGTTAGAAATATGTGAGTAGATGAATATTGAAATTTATGGGAGGATGTGTAATAATGATTCGTTGTTTGTTAAAATTGTTTAGATGTGACTAGTAAGACAAAAATAAAAAGTGAGTGAATAGTGTATTTTCTAAAATTTTTAATAGACAATCACATGTTGGGTTGAAAAAATTTCGCTAGCGGAACGAAAATGAAAATATTCTGGTATCCCATCGCAGATGTGAAAATGAATATGAAATAAAAATATAATTGTGAAAGATGATAATATATAGAAATAGCTAAATAATTATTGAATATGACTGATAATTAAGAATATGTAAGGGACTAAATAGTGAAATTTATGAAAAAAATGTAATAATAATTCTATTGTTTTGGAAAGTTAGTAGATGTGATTAGTGTAAAAAAAAGTAAAAGTGAGTGAGTGATTTTTTTTTAAAAAAAATAAATTTAGTAGACAGTCACATTTGAGTTAAAAAAATTCTCATACGTAACGAGAAATGCTCAAGCGACATTGTTTTTCAAATTTATCATTACAGCTACAATCAAAATTGTAAAATACTCTTAATTAACAATTTATATTTATAAATATAATCTGTACTATTATATTATCAATTATGTAAATTTTTAGTGTTATTTTGCCGGCTTTTTTAACTGATTATTACATTTTTTTTAATTACACAAATAAACTGAAAAAAAAAGTGTTAAAATATTAATCAAAAACGGCTAGGTGGTAGCCGATTTTAGCTTAAAATCGTACTGCTCCATGCCATTTTTATTAAGTCAGTTTTCTTTTAATTAAAAGAAATTAAAATCTCTTTAACCATCATCGTTTTTATTAATGTTTTTGATTTGTTTTTTTTTTAAATTAAAAACGGTTGTTTTGGTCCCGATTTTGTCTGTGAAATCAGTTAAATACAATGAAAAGTTTAACAATCATATCGTAATGATAAATCTAATAATTATTTAACTAATGATGTATTTAATGATTATTTGATTAATTCAAAAATCATTTGAGTTTGTTATTTTTTGAACTGTTATTCATTTGAGTTGAAGAATTATATTATTTTGATATATAATATTAAACAATTTATAAATTTATTTTTTATAATTATAAAATATTTGTTATTTGTAATATTTATAAAATACTATATATATTATAATATTATACTAATAACATATGTTTTTAAAATTTTGTCATAATACACACAAATCAATATATTTTTAAATATCTAGTACAATCATAATAACCTAAAAATGACCCCCGGTGCCACAACCACACGCCACGACGTTGTCTCCTACCTCCTGTCTCTACGTATATTTTCTAGGAAGAGGCTCGTTTGCTTGTTGTGTCTCGTCATCGGTTTCATCAATACGATAATTCAAATTAAATGACGGACGACTAGATGAAGAAGTAGTCGAACTCGAATCTCCACGATAATGTTGAAATGGAATAGGAGACACGTTAAATTGAGGACGATAAGTGTCATTAATTGGTTGCTGTTGAACAAAGTTAGGGTATCCCATACCAATATCAGCTCCAAGTAGTGCCGAGAATGACTGCTCATATGATGGCATACCCCGAGAAGGGTGATCGGCTCGATCCACGGTGTTTCTTTGATTCACATAATAAGCGAAGTGTTGTCCATACCATGTAACGCGGAAGTGTCGATGTAGATGGGCCTCCGACATAAACTTGTGGTGTAGTCGTATCATCTTTGAACCGAATCGTCCGTGCCCATGGTACTAGTAGTCTCTCCCTGTTTCCCTTGTTCGCCGTCTTCTTCCCCCTCCTCGATGTACCGGCTTGTGGTGGTGCTGTAGGCGGCACGGGCTGTTGATCAGGTGTAGGAACTGAGACTCGATTCTCACGAAAGTATGGTCGAACCTCCGTATATATCTCGCTGAAGGACCTTCTGAATGAGTCATAATCATCCTCCTCTTCTTGAGTAATCCTTAATTTCTCAAGTGCTTGTTCCTGAAACAAACATAAAACACAATAAATTTAAAATCGTAAAGATAAATACACTTTAACTATATATCAAATAATCTAAATGTACCATAGCATCACATGCAGCTGACGGTGATGGCTGATATCCCTGAGTCATAAACTTATGTGAGGGAGATATCAAACGACGTGTAATGTTATCAAACCCTTTGGATGTATCCCAAATGCCGGGACGCCTCAATCCATTGCAATATTGTGTTGTAACAATAACTTCATGTCGGTATGCCCACTGAGCAATATATAATTGGTGTTTAATAGTCCAATCTTTACCCGACTGTCCTCTACGATCTACATCATGCAATGTTTCGTGATGGGGTGGAACAGGATCAGGGATTAATTGCATCATGTCAAACTGCCGCATAACTCGCCCTGGATGATGTAACTCTACAATCGCATAGTTAATCAGTGGACATGATGATCTCCACACATCTGTGAGACACCTATCACCAAGCTCCTTAATGCCAGGCAACGTCAAGTCATAAGGTGTCCAAATAAAATGGTAGTCCTCCATTCTCGGCCCCGAATGTCCCTAATAATCCATAAAGAACGTCTTGATGTCCGTGTAAAGCTGTGATACTTGCCCCACCTGTAAATATATAATGTATATTTTGAATTAATTATTTTCATAAAACATTTATATAATTTTATATATTTGTGTTTGTCAAATACCGTGCACCATATGGTGGATGTGGGAGTATATGGTCATCAACTCCAAATATCGGATCAACATTAATCCGACTTCCTAAATCTATGGGCACCAGTGAAGTAATACGCGACCAAGCCCAAATCTGCAAAGATATACTATATTTTATAATAACATGTAAATGTTAAAAATAGGTTAGTGACTGGCATTAAAAATACCTGTAGCAGATGTAATGGTCCACCTATGACAAGTTTTCCTTTACGGGACGCACTACATAACTCACGGTACAGAAAAGCCAACACTGCACTTCCCTAACTATGTCTTCCACAATTTGCTATCGCTCCATATGACGACGCATACAACAGGGGAGACTAAATTGCTCAAGAATCCAGGACACATAACATCGCTTAACATATACGATTGCACAACACCTAGAATATCGCTCAACGTCAATATCGTGGCCATGTCATCATCCTTTGGATGGTCTAACGCTAGCAGCGTCTTTGTCGGATAGCAGTCAAATTTAACTAAACTATTTTAATACTATGTAGCAATATAAACAACTAGAACATATAAAATTTTCAAATTTAACTAAACTAATTTATCATTGTGTAGCCAAAAAAAACAACAAATTCATTTAATTGTCAAATTTAACTGAACTAATTTCTCACTATGTAGCAATATAAACAACTAGTTCATATAAAATTGTCAAATTTAACTAACTAATTTATCACTATGTAGCCAAAAAAAGAAAAACAACTAATTCATTTAATTATAACATCTAACTAAACTAATTTATCACTATATAGCCAAAAAAATAACAAATTCATTTAATTTTCAAATTTAACTAAACTAATTTATCACTATGTATCAATATAAACAACTAGTCAAATTTAACTAAACTAATTTATCACTATGTAGCAATATAATATAAAACAACTAATTCATATAATTGTTAAGTTTAACTAAACTAATTTATTAGCAATATAAAACAACTAATTCGTAACAACTAACTAATATAATCATAATTTTATACAAGCAAAACAAAAAATAATGTGACAAACTTAGTGATAGAATCTGTGCCCTTACTTACGTGAAACAGAACAGATTCTCAAGGTGTTGGATGTTAATGTTGTAACACTGAACTAACCAACACCAGAACACAACGGAATAAAAATAACACGGAGATTTTTAACGTGCTTAGATTCCTCAATCTTAATGCACGAGGCCACGCCCAGAGAAGAAACAATCCAATATTAGAGAACAAAGAGTTATTACAAATACGACTGGATTTACGAAAAGCATAAAGAATCCCTCTTTATCTAATACACCAACACTCGTATAAAACTAATATTCGAATCGATTCTTCAGAACACTCAACCTTGTTGGAATCCCTCCAACTTCAAATCCCTTGAACGGTTGAGTCGATCCACACCGTAGATCTTCACCTTCTTCTCCCGAAGAATAAGAGTATGTAGTAAAATGATTTCTTGAAGATGTGCAAAATAAAGCTCTGAATATACTTGTGCTCGATTTCATCTTCAAGGTCTGACTTCTCTTCTTTATAGCCATCAAAAGAAAACCTATCCCTGATTTCAAGATGGACGGTTTCTTGCTAAAGGAAGGAGATCAGAAATCAAAATCATTTCCTTGTGGGTAAGAATCAATTACACAAGGAAAGTGATTAAAAAGGAATAATTGGCAATCTAAAAATATGCTGAATCAATTAAGATAAACATTATCAATAATATCAGCAACATTCACAATATAAAGATCTTGCCAAAAATCACAACACAGAATCTGGCATAAAATACGCCCAGATTCTGTGAGCTGGTGTTGCATTACCAGTGTTACAACACTAGAACATGCACTGTGCTAAACGGACCAAAATTGCCAACTTTAATAACACTAACAATCTCCCCCTTTGGCACTTTTGGTCAAAACAACACTTAACAGGATAAATATAGAATACGACAAGAGAAGTCAATATGTAAAACCCGCAAGTTAGCACAGATTCGAGAAAAGCATGCAAACAGTTCAAAATACATCCAACATATTACCCAAAATACTAACAATGAACTAGTTTAACACCCTTAATCATTTGAACAACAAAAAACAAATAAGAACATTCGGAGATGTTGCAAATTCAATCGAGCCACTTGCTTCCTTCGACTCCCCCCTCGAGTCAACTTCATGTTCGGATGAAGATTGAGACTCCCCTCCGAAGTAGCATCTTCCTTCGTACTAGACTCCCCCTCGAATCGTGTGCTTCTTCAAAGAAGAATGGCAAAGATCCGCCAAGTCATCAAGATCATCATTATCATGACCACTTACTCCCCTTTTTGAGCAACATGTGCCAAAGAACCAGCATGAGCAAGGAGCTGGGATAGAAGACCATGTGCTTCTAACTTCTTCGAGGTCTAGTACTTGACTTGGTGTTCAGCTTCAGCTATCTCAGTACGTAATCTGGCTTCAAGTGCGGAATTCCCCGGTGTTGCAACACTGGAAGAAGCCCCAACAGTGGAAACAAAAGGAGGAAGGAGAGGTAGGTCATTTATCTTCCCACTTTTGAGAATTTTAACTGAGATGGAAATGGGAGCAGGGACAACAACTAGATCCTCGGATGCCTTCTTTGTAAACCCCTGAGAAACAAGCACTTTATAGATTAAAGAAGGGAAGGGGAGAATACCATAAGTACTGGTGTACCCAACATGAGTCCCGATGATGTCGAAGATCATTTTCCCAATGTTGAATGGATGTCCGGTCCCAATGCAATACAACAGGTGGCACGATCCATAGTGATCAAGAGGAATGCTTTGTAGGAGTCCCGATTACAAAGTGCAATTTTGTGAAGGAGAGTGTACTTCTTGGTCAAGTCCTTGGCCTTAAATTTTTCTTGCGTTCCCGGCCAAACTTCTTTCACACCCCCACTTATTTCTTTTGCAATTGCATCCATGTCAGATGGCAGATCCAAATCATCCGCATTATTTCCTTCCAAGACCGAATTAATATCCACAGGAGTAAATGAGTAAACCTTCCGTCGAACCCACACGGACCCATACTTAGCGAGTTGTGATCAGTAAATCTCAAAGCGGGTTGCGAGTAAAAATTCCCTCACAACACGATCAACATACTTACCAATGTGAGTAATGAACCAAGGAGATCTATGTTCCCAAGGAGAGGAAGAATACCAAATTTAGCATGATCATCCATTTTGAGAGGCCTTTCACATAGAATTTCACATTTGAACAACACTCTCCCAAAGATTTTTATTCTCGTAGAGTAAAAGGCGGTAAAATCGACCTTTCTTTGGCCTCTAATTCGGAGTCAGAGGGTTCATGATTAGACTCCTCAGAGTCAGTGTGTGAACTTGGTGTTGCATCACTGACATTGGCACCCTCATTAGTGTCCATTCCGGCATCATCGTCCGGTGCCGAGTCCGACTGGCTGCTTTCACTATCGGACGAAGAGGTATCCTCAGAGGGTTCAACAGTACTAGTACGAAGAGGGAGGTTTACCAGAGGGTCTTCCCGTGGAGTTTCATCTTCAGAATCAGTGAACACCATCTGTCGAATGATCCTCTTGGAAGGGTTCAGAGAGGTGGTCGCTCGTTTTCTTGCCACAAAGGCTTCCTCCTCATCTCCCTGGTCAAAGGGTACACCATTTTTTGTTTTGAAAGTATGTCTGGCGAAACATTGATCTCTTTGGTTTCACCGTGATGAGGGAGGCGACAACCTAGATGGTTGATTGACATTACCCATGGAAAAAATGTCTGGTCTATGGGCTGCGGTGTGTACACTCTCAACGGCCCCAGGAAGAATTAGGGTTAGTTTCAACGGTGGGGGTTGTTTAAATCCACTCCCGGGAGATGTCCCCGAGAGGTAACCACACCGAAGTGGCACTACCCGGCGAGAAGGCCTTCTTGTACGCGAAGGGGGTTTCAGAATTGGGGTTTCCTCTGTTTCTTCTCCGACTTGCAACTTCTCTCAATTCTCGTAGGATCTGTTCTCTTGTGCGAACCATTGGGAGAGAATCTGAAAACAAAAACACACAAGCACAAGATACTATGGAAAATTTGGGTAAGGCGAGAGCATATCAAGAAGTCGAAGAAGAAGAATCACAAAAGAAAAAAAAAACTTCCTTTTAAACACAAGTGAATGTGAGTATATAGACAAAGGGAAATAAATAACTTCCTTGGATAGGGAGATACACTTGGCGGCCAATGTGGAAGTTCCAAAAAAATCCCAACTGCAAATTTTGAAATTCAAAATATTTTTGGAAAAGTCCCATAAGTCAAGGTGTGCATTAATTCAAGAATAAGCACAGATAATCAATACCTTTTATAATCAGAGACAAATTTAAGGAATAAATCATTTCCAAAAATAATACACCACATCGAATCAAGAGAGAAAATATTTTCCATAAGCCCAAAAATGATCCTGAGGGATGTCTAGAATGATGAGTTTATTTCTGACAGGAATAAAAAAACTCAGACGTTTCGGTGTGGTAACCCAGTGTTGTACCACCTTTTTCAAGAACACCACCATACAAAGTCAATGGATCAAAATCCTTTTCCCATTTAATAAATCTTTTGAGTGAAAGGAATCAGCAGAATAACAATTAGCCAGTCGGTAGCTTTCGCTCCAAAAACATGGGTAGCTCTTTCTCAGAAGATCATAACAGGATTCAAGCATATAAAAGAACAGAGAATGGTTCACAACTGAATAGCTTTCACACACAATGTAAGGGCAGCTTTTTCCGTCAAAGGCTCAAAAATAAATACATCTTTCACATGGGAAAAATCATTCTGTTTGTAATCTGACCCACAATTGTTTTTAGGCAGAAAGTTCATCAAAGGAGTACGCAATAGGGTTACACCACTAAAACATCAAGAAAAGCCAATGAAATGATCTTAAAAATGCAAAATGTCTAATGCACAAGAATTAAGATCAAAAAGAGGTTGCAACACATCAAGAAGGTGAAATGATGCACATGGTGTTGCAACACTGAAACCCACACTGCTCAGAGAGTACAGACACCCAGAGACTGTTTCAGGTAATTAAACCTTTGGAAGTCTAGGGCTTTGGTGAAAATATCAGCAATTTGATTCTCAGTAGTGACAAAATCAATGGTAACAATTTTATTCTCAACCAAGTCTCTAATGAAATGGTGTCGAATATCGATGTGTTTAGTTTAGAGTCTTTGCACGAGGATTTTTAGAGATGTTTATGGCATTTGAATTATCGCAATAAGCAGTAAGAATTTTCTCTTCAATCCCATAATCAGCCAACATCTGTCTCATCCATAACATTTGGGAGCAACAACTTCCCAATGCAATATACTCAGATTCAGCAGTGGACAAGGAAATACAATTGCTTTCTTCTTGTACCAGGAAACAAGATTGTTCCCAAGGTAGAAACACCCTCGGTGGTGCTTTTTCGTCATCGACATCACCGCCCAATCAAAGCATCACTAAAACCAGCCAAATTAGTGTTAGTATCAAAAGAGTACAAGATACCAAGATCAACGGTCCCATTTATATAACGAATGATTCTTTTCACAGCTTTCAAATGGGATTCTTTGGGGCATGACTCGATATCTAGCACACACACGTAACACTATAGCTAATATCAGGCCTACTAGCAGTGAGATACAAAAGACTCCCTATCATACTTCTGTAGAGAGTAGGATCAATAGGGGTACCATTTTCATCTTTGGATAATTTATCATTAGTGCCCATGGGAGTTTTCATGTGCTTTTTATTGTCCAGCCCAAATCTTTTGACAAGGTTCTTGGCATACTTGTTCTGAGTGATAAAAATACCTTTGTCGAATTGTTTAACTTGAAGCCCAAGAAAATAATTCAACTCTCCTACCATGCTCATTTCAAACTCAGAAGACATGTAGTCAACAAACTCATCAAGTTTTTGTTTAGAGGTTGATCCAAACACTATGTCATCAACATAAATTTGAGCAATGGTGATACCATTACTAAATTTTTGGATGAATAGAGAGTTTTGTCAACACTTCCCCTTTTATAGCCTTTATCACACAAAAACGTGGTCAACCTTTCATACCAAGCCCGAGGAGCTTGCTTCAACCCATATAGGGCCTTTTTAAGTCTAAAAACATGGTTGGGAAAATGGGGATTTTCAAAACCTTTGGGAACATTCAACAAACACTTCCTCATTCAAAAAACCATTTAGGAAGGCACTTTTGACATCCATCTGAAACAATTTGATTTGAAGAACACAAGCAAAAGCAAGCAAGAGTCTTATGGACTCAAGTCTGGCTACCGGGGCAAAAGTTTCATCAAAGTCAACTCCTTCCACTGTGTGTGTAGCCTTGAGCCACTAGCCTTTAGCTTTGTTTCTAGTTACGTTACCAAGTTCATCGGTTTTGTTTTTGAAAATCCACTTGGTTCCTATAACATTAGAATGTTCGGCCTAGGAACAAGATCCCACACATTGTTTCTTTCAAATTGTTCAGTTCAATTGCATAGCATTCACCCAATACTCATCAACAAGAGCTTCTTTAACATTTTTGGGTTCAATGAGAGAAGTAAAACAAACAAATCTTACCATTTCCTGTAATTTACCTTCTCTTTACCTCTTGTCTTTATGCCTTCCGACACTTCCCCAATTACTTGATCCATGGGGTGGTTTTTCTTTATTCTCGCTTGGCGGTTCTTTCCGACTTGATCGAAAATGTCGAACTCGGTGGGTTCATTTGCTTCGACTCTGCGATCGATCAAGATCAAGATCATCATCAAGATCATCATCAAGATCGCGGCGGTGCATGACCAGGTGTTGTAACATCAATGGTTTCACCTTCGCCCTGTTGGACTCAAAGATCTCTGCTCCTTCTTCATCTTTATCTCTCGAAGTTTCTGCAAAATCTTTAGTATCGTCCACTACAACATTTATAGATTCAATGATAGTACGAGTTCTCATGTTGTAGACTCTATAGACTCTACTGTTAACAGAATATCCAAGAAAAATTCCCATATCACTTTTCGAATCAAACTTACCGGATGTTGTCCGTCATTTTAGAATATAACAAACACATCCAAACACATGAAAGTAACCGATGTTGGGCTTTTTACCTTTCCAAATCTCATAGGGTGTCATATTAGTACCGGGACGTAAATGAACCCTATTAATGATGTAACATGCAAAGTGCTCATGACTTGACCCACATTTTAGGAGAAATTTTCTTGGAGTTAATCATAACACGTGCCATCTCTTGGAGAGTCCTATTTTTCTTTCCACAACTCCGTTTTTCTTTGAGGGGTAATGGGAGCAGAAAATTCATGAAAGATTCAAGTTTTTCACAAAAATTAGAGAAATTAGCATTCGAAATTCTCTACCGTGATCACTTCCGATTCTTTCAACATTAGACCCCTTTTCATTTTTGATCTAAGCACCAATTTTTTGAAAACAAGTGAAGGTGTCGGATTTTTCTCTAATAAAGTCAACCCAAGTAAACCTGGAGAAATCATCAACACACACAAACACATATTTCTTACCTCCTATGCTTTCGACCTGCATTGGTCCCATAAGGTCCATATGCATAACTTCCAGACAGTGTGAAGTGCTGAGATGTTGCAACACCTTATGTGTTTCCCTCTTCTGTTTTCCCAATTGACAAGGACCACAGACACCAGAATGATCTTTATCAAGTTTAGGGACTCCTAACACAGCCCCTATTTTGATAAGATTCAGCATACCACGAAAATTCAAGTGTCCCAGTTTTTGGTGCCACAATTCAGTGTTACTCACGAGAGATTTATTACACACAAGAGAAGTGTTGAAACACTGAACATGTTCCTCTATCAGATAACAGTTATCAGAGGACCTATTACCTTTCAAAATGCATTTATCAGCTTTGTCAAACACAACACATACATTCTTATCAAATTTTACAAACAAATCATCGTCGCAAAGCTGACTGATACTAATAAGATTGGCTTTTAGTCCTTCAACATACAACACATTTTTTAGAGAAGGAAGACCTGACACATTCAAGGTCCCTTTTCCCAAAACTTTGCCTTTAGCACCATCACCAAAAGTAACCAATCCATTCTCATGTTTTTCAAAATCGATCAGCTTTTTCCAACTCTCTGTCATATGACGAGAGCAACCACTTTGTCAAAGTACCATGATTGATCACATTGGCTTTCAAAGCGGTGTGAACAACATAGCAAGAGAATTCATCCTTCCTCACCTTGATTTTCTGGGTTTGTTTGATAAATTGATTTTAAGATGAGGAGTGTTTCTTTTGCCGATGTTGAAACATCGAGTTTGCACCCTGCCTTGCCTATAGTGTTTCTGAAGACGATAACACTTAGGTCTTATATGGCCAGGACGGTTGCAATAGTGACATATTGGAACAAAAGCATTGCTTCTTTTTCCGTTGTGACTGAATGATGTTCCTTCTTTAACAAAAACAATTTTAGAGTTTTTCTCCTTTTTAGCATAGTTTTTGTTAGTATTGAAACCAAAACCAATACCGCACGATCTTGTCTTGGTTCTTTCCTTGAGAGAGGATTTCATCTAATCTACCCTTGCATTCAACTTTTTTAGAAGTAGCCATTTCATCGAGGTCTTTCTTTACTTTGTCAAGTTCTTCTTTCCTTTCGATTTGCGATCTTTCAAACTTTATAACATCACCCTTGAGTGCCTCTTTTTCAATGAAGAAGTGACACTACCTTCTTTTCAGTCTCATTGGTCTTGCTGACTATTAAGCATTTTCAAGCGACTTTTGGTATACTCTTCTAAGTTCTTCTTCATCTACTTCGGATTCATCCTCAGAACTCCCATTATCTGACTCGTTTTCCTCTGCAGGAAGTACAGAAGTTAGGCACGTTTCAGAAAAAGGAAAGTTAGAGTTATACCTGTTTGGTGTAGTAACACCGTAAAAAGCGTTTGGGGTGCGTTTGTTTACAACCAACCTCTTCCTTTGTAACAGAGAAGGCAACTTGATTGCTTACATCATCTTCTTCTTCTTCATCTAGTTCATCATCGCTCCATGATGTGGTGAATGATTTACCATTCTTCTTCTTCAGGGTATTTGCACATTCGGCTTGAATATGTCCAAAGCCTCCACATTCCCTGCATTTTATGCCTTTTCCACTGTCATTTTGCTTTCTCTGAGGTCCAGAATTCTTTCCTGTTCTGGGGAAATTCCCTCCCTTGTTTGCCTGTTTAAACAGGTTTCTTTGAAATTTTTGGTTAGTAGTGCGAACGATTCTTGAATTTCTTTTCTGTTTCAAGAGTCAATTCATCCGATGTTTCACTGGCGATTTCCCGCTTTTTTTCTTTCTTATAACTTGCCTCCTTGAGTTTCTCCTTTCTTGTTTCTTCCAGGTTCATTTCAAAGGTTTGAAGGGACCCTATTAGTTCATCAAGTTTCATCTCTGACAAAACCTTTGATTCTTCTATAGCAGTCGCTTTGTAGGCAAACCTTTCAGGAAGAGACCTTAAAACTTTCTTGACAAGCTTAAAATTAGAGTATTTTTTCCCTAAGGCATAAGACTCATTTGAAATATCACGAGTTTAGAATTAAAATCACTTATGGTTTCATTTTCACTCATGCGAAGATTCTCAAATTTAGAAGTAAGCATTTGTAGTTTAGACATTCTTCGCTTGGTTCTTCGTAGGCAACTTGCAAGATGTCCCATGCTTCCTTTGAGGTTTCACGGTAGAGATCAGTTTGAACTGATTTTCATCCACAGCACTAAAGATTGCATTGAGTGCTTTTGAGTTTGAATTTGCTAATTGATCCTCAGCAGTTGTCCATTCAGTTTCTTTCTTCGGAACATCCTTACCATCAACAAGGTGGGTAGGAGGTGTCCAACCAGTTAGGATAGATTTCCATGCACGTTCATCCACAGATTTGATGAAGGCTCTCATCTTTGCTTTCCAGTAGGAGAAATTTGTTCCAATGAGAAGAGGTGGTCGCGAAATCGAGCTTCCCTCACGATAGTTGTCCATGTTAGTACATATAAAAATAACAGGATCACACTAATAAGGATTAGTGGAAGGCTCTTGATGCCAATTGATAGAATATGTGCCCTTACTTACGTGAAACAGAACAGATTCTCAAGGTGTTGGATGTTAATGTTGTAACACTGAACTAACCAACACCAGAACACAGCGGAATAAAAATAACACGGAGATTTTTAACGTGCTTAGATTCCTCAATCTTAATGCACGAGGCCACGCCCAGAGAAGAAACAATCCAATATTAGAGAACAAAGAGTTATTACAAATACGACTGGATTTACGAAAAGCATAAAGAATCCCTCTTTATCTAATACACCAACACTCGTATAAAACTAATATTCGAATCGATTCTTCAGAACACTCAACCTTGTTGGAATCCCTCCAACTTCAAATCCCTTGAACGGTTGAGTCGATCCACACCGTAGATCTTCACCTTCTTCTCCCGAAGAATAAGAGTATGTAGTAAAATGATTTCTTGAAGATGTGCAAAATAAAGCGAATATACTTGTGCTCGATTTCATCTTCAAGGTCCGACTTCTCTTCTTTATAGCCATCAAAAGAAAACCTATCCCCGATTTCAAGATGACGGTTTCTTGCTAAAGGAAGGAGATCGAAATCAAAATCATTTCCTTGTGGGTAAGAATCAATTACACAAGGAAAGTGATTAAAAAGGAATAATTGGCAATCTAAAAATATGCTGAATCAATTAAGATAAACATTATCAATAATATCAAGAACATTCACAATATAAAGATCTTGCCAAAAATCACAACACAGAATCTGGCATAAAATACGCCCGGATTTCGTGAAAGTCGGTGTTGCATTACCAGTGTTACAACACTAGAACATGCACTGTGCTAAACGGACCAAAATTGCCAACTTTAATAACACTAACACTTAGAAAAAAATTACTAACTTTGATGATCTTTCTTTAGTAGGCCGAGGGGAAGGAAAAAAATTTAGCAAAGTGTTGTGTGTGTGATGGTGAAATGAGAGGAGAGAACATGTCTTTATAATAGAAAATGGGAAGAAGAGACAAAAGGCATACTATTTACCCATGAAGTGAATGGGTTTGCATGTCTAGGGACTCCGCGAAGTCAGCCGGCTGAAAAGATTCATGCAAAAATCGGCCACCACATGGCCGACTTTCCCAAATTTTTAATAAAAAAAAAGAATTTTCTGCTAAAATCGGCCACCACATGGCCGACTTTATCAAATTTTTAATAAAAAAAACATTTCTGCTAATAAAATTTAAATTGAAAAAAAAAAAAAAGTTGTTTAAATCATTAAAGCGTAGAAGTTTGACCGTACATTTTTCCTAGGAAAAATTTGAATATTTGTAAATCGGTCATAAAGTCAGCTTTTTCTGAGAAAAAAAAACAAAAATCAAAACTAGAAACGGAGTGCATATGTACGATTTTCACAAAAACGGCTTCCTCCAAGCCGTTTTTGATTATTATTTTAAGCCTTTTTTTTCAGTTTAATTATGTAACTTGAAAAAAAATTTGTAATAATATGTTAAAAAAGCCTTATTTTGCCTAACGTACAAATTCAAACAAAGTAGAAAAAAAAAAAAAAGCAAATGTGCTCATCATGTTGTAATTGGGATTATGTGGTTGACGTGGCAATTCCTATTATTACTTTGTCAATATTGCGGGATTATGATTTATGATATGACTGGTGCTAATGAAAAACAAGAAAATTTCTGATACAAGGATTTGACAACTGGACTGGAAGCTATCGTAATAGGCGTATTCGATGCATATATATTTATAGAAAGAGAATTGCGAGGGGGGTCCCCATAACGTACTATGGATAATGTTAAAAATTTAAAAGAAGGAGATAAGGATAAATTTGCTTTTGTCCTTTGCAGGTTTTGTTTCATAAAGGGTTGTGGCGCCTTTTAGTTGGGGGCATTCTACGAGTGTAACTCCCTTCTTTTTGCTCTCCGGGGCCCATTCCTGCCTCTTAATATTTGGACCTTGTAGTATGTTTTTTTATAACTCATCCCTACTCGAATCCAACACTTTAAATCTTCACGAGTTCGCATATGCCTTCCAAAGTAATTTGATGTTTTTCTTCACACCACAGGAAAAAAATTATATTAGTAAATCCTGTCGGTAAAACTGGGGCGTGGATGATTGGCCTTTCATTCCACTCCTTTCTATTTTTAAAGATAATATTATGAAAAACTTAATTGGAAAAATAAAAGTAATTTTTGAGACTGATTGAATATAAAAAAGAAATGTGATGATGATTAGGGCCCCTGGGTGGCAACTCGTGTAACTGTATCGTGTTTTGTGTCGATACGACACGACAAGATAATGTCAAACATGAACATGTAAACGTGTCTTTATCGTGTCACTAACAGGTTAACGTTCTATCTTTTACTTTTTATCGTGTTTACATGAAAACGACTCAAAATTTTTGTGTCTTATCGTGTCGACAGGATATGGACACGAACACGAGAAGGTTAAACACTAAGGTTGTAATTGGTTGTGAGACTTTTTCCCAAAATTTCATTTTTGAGTGAAAAAAATTTAGAATATTGGATTGTTTGTGAGAAAAATGAAAAATTTTCAAATAAAATCTCATTTCTCTCCAAGATACTTCGGTGGCGATTGGATATGAAATAGATTCCATTTTCGTTCTACTGGAATTTTTTTTTTTACCAAACATGCGATTATTTATGAAAATTTTCAGAAAATATACTATTATCTCACTTTCACTTTTTCTTATTTTTTCTCTCACCAATTACATCTACACACTTTTTTTAATAAAAAACTAATCATTATTACACGTTCTCCCACAAATTTTACTATTCACCCACTCACACATTTGTAACTACCAATCACATCCAATCATTATTTTACTATTTTTAAGTCAAATCAACTTTCATTATTATTTTTTTATCTCACATCCAATCACACTCTGAAAATTCATCTTTTTTCTTCTAATTTTTTTCACCACTATTCTCACACTTTTCAATATCCAATTATACTATTTATTTATCTCTCCTTCCCCTATTCATATAAATATATTCGATAGTTTCTTTAATTTATCACTATTTTTATTATTTTTTTCTCTTAATCTTGACAACAAAAGGTATAAAATGAGATCCTTATTGCCTATTTTTTGTTCAAATTTTCATTTTTATTCGATTTTCGTGTATTATATTTTACACTATTATTTTTACAAAAAAATTCACAAACAATCAACATCTATAAAATATTTTCTATCACATCAACACAATCATTTTACTTTTTATCTACACATCCATCTTTCACTTTTAAAGAAAAATCACCATTGTTCTCTCAGAAAATAAAAGTCAACGGAATAAAAGTACAACCAATTACTTTCATATTGTGCTATAGTGTCGTGTCAAGAATTGTCAATCTTAAATTGATGATAGTTGATTTGATAATTTTAGATTTGCATGGTGATTTGAGAAATAATAAAGAGTGAATATTGTATTTGTAATATGATTATGTAATAATTATAGTTGATAATGATATTTTTATATTTAAATATAATTTGATGTATTGGAAAGTCAGAATGATTAAATAGTATAATAATTTGAAAATTTTGCCAAACAATTGCATGCTGGGCTGAAAAAAATTAAGGAAAATTTTGACAGATAATATGTCATCCATCCATAGCCATAGTGTTTAAAGATAAATATATTAAAAAATTTAGTAAATTTTATTTAATCTTAAAAATAATTGGAGGATAAATGGGATGAGAAGACAATATCAAAACATAGATTTGATTCTTAGATTGCTACAGTTCTCCATACAGTCTAATCTTTAGAGATAAGATAAAAATTTGCGTTTTGGTTATTTTATTTATAGGGTGTACGGCTGGCTAAACTTATTCATAAGATATTTTAAGTTCCTAAGATGGTTCTAGGAATTATGAGATGTTATATTTTATTTTTAAAAATAAGTAATTTGACAAAAATAAGTAGATATATAAATATTATAAGCTCTTATTAATTAGAAAAGCTTATAAGCATCAATTAAACATTCTCTTTACTATTGGTATTGGTGTAAAAATAAAAGAAGATTCTGTCTCACATTGGTTTGAGGACTAAGGGAGTGGAGTGCTTAATGCAACCTATGTGTTTTGGTTTCAATTCCATCAGTTAAATACACTTTAATTTTTGTGGTTTGACCTTAGTTAAGTATAATTCTTATATTATCTTGAATAAGAGAGTTGGGAGGATGTTGTGGGTTATGGGTTAACCAAATGGTTAATTGTAAGATTGCAGGGTATTGTGGTCGGGAGAGAGAATATGTGATTGTAAAAATATTTCACACACATTTTTCTCCAGTTTTGGAGTTTTCAACTTGTGTTTAAGGATGACAGTGGGTAGGATTCGGGTAGGATTCTATATCCTCCATCCCCATCCCCATTTATTATATTCGTACCCATCCCCATACGGCATATCCATCGACTATTCAATTTTCATAATCATCTCCATACCCATCGGAGGATCGAGTATCCATACCCTACATACCCTATTACCACCTACAATTATAATTTTTTAAACTCAAGTTATTTCAACAAATCTATAGATATTTACAAAATTCTTAAGAGAACAATAAGAAAACAGAATAAAGATAAGAATTAGCGAACTAAATATTATAAAAAAAATAATAAAATATTAGAAAAGATAAAACACTTGGGTTAGTAGATTTTGGTTGGAATTTGGGAAAAATATATATTTTTTTAAAATATAAATAATAAATATATTTGTATAAATAATATATATATATATATATGTAAAAAATTATAAATAAATATATATGTATATATAGGGAGGAGATCCTGTGAGACCACCCTCCTAGGTTAGTCCATAGGACCAAATCTACACCATCCAAATAGTAAATCAATGGCCAAGATATACTACAATATATACAACATTTCATAAGTAAGTATACAACAAAAGGAGTAAAATAGGAATTCAAGAAATTATACATGGTAACCTCCTCCTATAAAATAGGGACGTGATCTGTTATTGATCACGTCCCCATAAATCACGCAATGCACCATAATCACTCAAATACACCTCCTTCTCAACAACACCTCTATATCGCCATAATCAACACCTCTATATTCACCATAATCACTCCAATCGACCTGCAATTATTCCACAGAAAATTGGATACGATGGATATCAAACAATTAGCGAGGAGTTATCATCCATTTGATTCAAAAAGAGTTCTACAATGGCAGAAAATCTTGATTTCAACATAACTGATGAATGTATTCAAAGTAATTTCTAACGAGAAACTTACTACAAAATTATTCATACGCAACTGAATCAACCATTGATGTCTGAATGAACCAGATGCACCGCTGTTCTTGTTGATTTGTATGTTTAGTATACATGTTGTCTATTTAGTGTATTAACCTTGTATATATAGTTTTACTTTTTGCATATTAACCACTTGTATGAAGATTGTATATTTATTAATAGTTTGTATGTTTAGTACATATTGTTTGCTTATTTAGTATATAAGCCTTGCATATATAGCTTTATGTATTTGCATACTTACGCCTTATCTGCAGAGAGTACATTTGTTAACAAATTCGTTGCGTGTTTGTTTAGCATGTACGACATGTATACAATACAGTTATTAGTTGCATATTTATAATATAACACTTGCATATGTTTGTATGTAGTTTGTTCAATAAAAATCTAATCATGCTTATTTCATTGTACGTAAAAACTTGTATTCCATATTATTTAGTAAAAATACAACAAATATATGTGAAGACTTGTCTGTAATATTGAATTAATCAGTTTGATGTAAAAAAAATGAATATTAACTAAACATTTTTTGTATATTTATAACTCAAAAATTTGCATAAATAATGTATTAATTTTGTATATTGTATACAAATTGAGTATTGTATTCAAGCAAATCTTGGTATACAACAACATGATCATAAAAATAAAAAGTGTGCATGAATGTAACATATGTGTATATATAGTATATCCATTTCGGATTATAATGTAATAACTTTTGTGATGTCAAAAATTAATGTAGGACAACGGCTCGAAATCTCGCCGTGCACAACTAAATATTGGATACCAGAGGTAGAACAAGAAAAGATTCCGCGAGTGGGCATGTATTTCGCTACATTGGAAACCGGTATATAGTTTTACAAAAACTATGGAGCAATTAGCGGATTCGACATTAGAAGGAGCACGACAAAGCGATTCAATAACGAAGTGATTCGTTTGCATTATGTTCTTTGCACTAGAGAAGGCTTCAAACACACCAAAAACAACATACCTGCAGACCCTACAGATGAGACCGAAAGCAGCACAACACATGGGTCGCAAAAGAGGACTTCAAATCGTGTTGGGTGCAATGCACGCTGTATTTTCGAGTACACCAGTAACGACGCATATAAGATACGCAATTTTGAAGAGAGCCACACTCACCCAATGGCAGTGGATACATTCAAGTATTTCTTAAAGTTAACAGAAACCTTAACTTTGGTCACCAGCAATTTATCATCAATTGCACGAAGGCTAATATAAGGAGTTCTAAACAACACGGATTATTCAAGGAGATGGTGGGCGAATTTCCACAGGTTGGGGCGCTCAAGGTTGATTTGAAAAACTTCAAGCGAGACTCGAAAGAATACATCTGTGGTGCAGACGCACAGTTGGTAATAGACAAATTATTTAGACAAAAGGAAGTTAATCAAGGGATGGCTTTCGATTACGACGTGGATGAAGATGAACAACTGACGCGTCTCTTTTGGGCAGACCAAGCATCTATAAGAAACTACGCCACATTTGGTGATATGATTTCATTTGATGCTACATACAATACTAACATGTAAAAGAGATTCTTGTTTATTTAATGCAGGTGTTTTGTATACTTAATTCCTTGAAAATTGTATGGTTAGATTTTAAGAATTGTTTATATTATGGAATTTTATGTAGTTATGTTCCCTTGTACAATTACTGTAGTGGAATTGTAAAGTTAGTTCTTCTAAATTGTGTACATATTTATGTTTTATTGTATATTTAATCAGGTGTATTGTATACTTGGTACATTGCATTTGCATGCTTAGTTTAGTAGAATTGTATGCTTGTTTAGTTAGTATATCGAAATTGTATACATTGCAGTGTTTTATTGTATATTTAATCAGGTGCATTGTATACTTGGTTCATTGCAGTTGTGTAGGTCCCAAGGGGTGTGGAGTGATGTTTAGAAGGAGGGGGATTGAATAAACCTTACCAAATTTTCGATTTTAGTCCTTTTAAAATAATTCAACAGAGTTGACTCAAACAGTTGTGTCCTTGATGGACAGCTAAGTTGGCTTTTCAACTAAGTTACCCACTCAACAGACTCGATAGAGCTGTTGAGAGTATCAATCGGCTGCTCAAGCCAAATACTTAACTTGGTTGATTGGTTTTTAACAGCGGAAGACTTAACACCCTTTGTTTAGTTTTAAACTTGTTTTAAACACTTGATTTATAGCACTTAGTTATATATCAATTGGATAGCAAATAAAATACTGACATCGGATATAAAGTAAATATGCAGGAAAGTAAGTTTGCTGAAAGTAAATGACACAAATATTTTATATTGGTTCGAAGATGGGGTAATTCTTCTAATCATCTCTTCTCCAACTCCTGGAGGAATCCACTATGTAACATATCAGTTTACAAAGCGGTGAACAGTCTGGAGACAACCTTGATCACACAGCTGGTTTTTCTTGCGACTTAGCTTCTTCACAGGGCAGCTACCTTGCTACTTCAGCTCACTTCTCAAGTTCTTGGATTTGATCACGAAGCCCTCCGACAAACTTGATAATGGTTCGACCTGGAACCTTTCTACAATCCTGACTTGGAAAGTAAACCCCTTTGGTTTCTTCAAAAGTTTTCTGTTCAACAGATTTGAAGTTGTCTTTCCTTCATAGCTTGTGTTGGATCAATTTTCTTCGAGTTTTAGACTTGAGGAATTGCTTGAATGTATATGTGTTGGGATTTGGTCCAGCATCCTGCCTGCAATGGGCTTTAAAAAAGGCACGAGGCACAACCCGTGATTCGAACTCGTGAGCGCTGGATTGCATAGTTAAAGGATAGCTTAAAGGATATGATTTGGACGACCTATACCAACAGATGCATCTTCTTTTCTGGTGCACATTACATAGAAACTCCGAGGTTAAGCGTTCTTGACCTGGAGTAGACATGGGATTGGTGACCCCCTGGGAAGTTTTCCAGGGTGCGTGAGTGAGGACAAAACGCGCTAGAAAAGACTCGTGTTGGTTTGTGGGGACAGTCGTCAATCCGAGTAGCGCTAGAGGTCCAACAACTAGTATCAGAGCACGTCACGAGTTCGAATTCCCTTGGAAGCACGCTGCAGTAGAGGTTTCCAGGAGCGATGGGGCGAGATCTTTGGCGCAATGGAGGTAAACGGACCGGGCGAAGGGTAGGTTGCCAAGTGGCGAATCGAGGTAAAACGGGTGGAATCGAAGGTGTAGGTTCTTTGGGTGGTGAGGCGAAGGTGTAGGTTCTTTGGGTGGACGGAAGCGAAGGGTAAGTTGCCGGTGGCGGAACTAAGGTAAACAGATCGGCGAAGGTGTAGGTTCTTTGGGTGGCCGGAATCGAGGGCGGGCGTGACGTGGACGCTTGAATCGAAGAAGTTGGCGTTAGGCGAGGAAGTTTGGCGGGCGGTGGAGGTTGCCAAGCAATCGACCGAGCGAGATCTTTGGCAGTCTTTGGGAGGGTGATTGTTGGGATTTGGTCCAGAATCCTGCATGCAATGGGCTTTAAAAAAGGTGCGAGGCGCGGCGATTCGAACTCGTGAGCGCTGGATTGCATAGTTAAAGGTAGCTTAAAGGATATAATTTGGACTACTTATACCAACAGATGTATCTTCTTTTCTGGTGCCCATTACATAGAAACTCTGAGGTTAAGCGTGCTTGACCTGGAGTAGACATTGGATGGGTGACCCCATGTGAAGTTTTCCAGGGTATGCGTGAGTGTGGACAAAGCGCGCTAGAAAAGACTCGTGTTGGTTTGTGGGGACAGTCGTCAATCCGAGTAGCGCTAGAGGTCCAACACTATGAGAATATTGCAGGTTAAACGCTTGAATATTGCTTGCTTGTTCGTGGTTCAGGTAACCTCTTCTCAATGACTTCCTCAGCCTTTTATATTGTACATTCGAAATTTTGACTGTTGAAGAGATAGGCTAATTTCAAATGTCATTTTGTGTTCCTTGGCTTGTCTTCTCTTGGTCTGCAGTCTTTGATGTTGACCTTTCCTCGTATTAAATATCTTCGCAGCATTTCAGGTGCCTGACACAAGGTGAAATGTTTCCCATTGGTTCATCCTTTTTTGCATAATTCTGGGACTAACACTTTAGACCTGACAACATTGACATACTACTATATTGAGTAATATTCTTGACTTTAATCAACGGATCTAAGTCAGTTGTCTTGGCTAGACTGCTGCCTTTACCCCAGGTGACTTGAGTCTGCTCCAATCATTGGATTGACTCAATTGTCACTTCAACTTGTAGACTTGGCTTCTTGAGTTGACTTGACCGACACTTCTTACAGCCCAGCTGACTCTCTTTTAATCGAGTCCTTGACTTTCTTCATGGTATTACTCAGCTGACATACAACAGAGTCTTCTCACAATCCGCAGTTGACTTCTTGTAATCCTTGGCATGGCTGACTTGACTCAGCTTTTCAAGCCCTATCTATTACAATGCAAATTACAAGGAAAATGGGGTGCCAACTTCCTAGTTTAAGTTTTACATGGTATCATCAAAATCTAACAAATAAATTTCCTAACAATTTCCCCCTTTTTGATGATGCCAAAACTTAAAACATTTAAAGTAAGTAAACAACAAAGATACATACAGAAAATGCAGTAACAAAGAATGTGTAGGTCCCAAGGGGTGTAAGTGTAAGGTTTAGAAGGGGGGGGGTTGAATAAACCTTACCAAATTTTTGATTTAGTCCTTTTAAAAATTCAGAGTTGATACTACAATTTGTGTCCTTGGTGGATGACCAATTTAGTTAATCAAGAGAGTTAGTCTCTCAACGAGACTCAATCGAGTTTATTCTTTGGAATAACTCAAATTTGTTAAGTCTAAATTAACTCAATGTGGTTTGTTTTGCGGAAGACTTAACACCCTTAAGTTTGGTTAAGTAGAGATTTAGAGCTTGATTTAGTACTTAGAGATTATCTAATGGATAGCAAATATGTCGTGAGAAATAAACAAATATGATGCAAGAATTAAAGTGCTGAAATGTAAATGACACAATAAGATTTTTATAGAGGTTCGAAGATGGGGTAATTCTTCTACTCCTCTCTTCTCCAACTCCTGGAGGAATCCACTAGGTATTGATCAGTATACAAAGTGGTAACAGTCCAGATACAAGTCTTGATCACACTGGTGACTTGATCCTTTGGGACTCGATCTGGAGATGCGCCTTGATCACTCGGTGGCTTCTCGTGACGACTCGGCTTCTTCTTCACAGGCGGTTTGCCTTGCTACTACAACTCACTTGCTCAAGCTCTTTGGATTTGATCACGAAGCCCTCCAAAAGCTCAAGACTTGGTTCGACCTTGAACCTTCCTACAATCCTTCGAGGAATGTAGACCCCTTGATTTTTCAGTAATTTCCTCTTCAACGATTGAAGTTATCTTTCCTTCACGGTGAGTGTTGGATTGATGTTCTTCGTAGTGTAGGCTTGAGGATTGAGCGTTTAATAACTTGAGAATATTTCGGGTTTCGATTCTAATAATTGCTTGAATGCTTTTGGTTCGGTGTCCCACTCTCGAGTCATTCCTCGGCCTTTTATAGTGATCTTTCAAAAATCGCCCGTTGAAGAGATAGGCTTATTTTTGAAAGTCACTTGCGATCGTTGGCTTGTCTTGTTGCGATCCTTGGAATTGCCATTTCCTCGTATGAATTGTTCTTCACCTTTTCGAGTTCGACACGGTGTAGTACTTCCCATTGGTTTATTCCTTTTGCACGCTTCGGGATCGAGCACTTCGAGAAAGGTAGTATGGAGATATTACTTGTTTAGGTAATTCTCTTGATTTCGGCAACGGATCTTTTTGATTATCTCGACATTTGCATTTCCTTGCTTCCCAGGTGACTTAGAGTCGCCTTCCAATCATGGATGACTCTTCGTCACTTCAACTTGAGACTTGGCTTTTCTTGAGTTGACTTGATCGATACTCCACTCACCGTTGCATCTCATTTGCTCCTTGATAGAGTTCCGTCTACTTTTCTTTGCCATACTCATTGTCTCGCGTGAGTCTTCCTTCTAGTCTCCGATTGTCTTCTTGCATGTTTGGGCATAGCCGACTTAACTCACTGCTTGACCAGCCCTATTTATTACAATGCAGTTTACAACAAAAATGGGGTGCCAACTTCCTATTCTAAGTTTTACATGACATTCATCAAAATCTAAACAATAAATTTCCCTCTAGATGTATCTTTTACACAGCTGTTTACATTTCATATCAGAGCAATCTAAATATATACATGTCAATGCACAATATATCTAAGCTAAGATACATAAAGAGTGAAAATTACAGGGAAATACAGTGAGCTTATTACAGAAGACTTACACAAATGTATTTACAATAAAATACATCTAGAGGTTTGCAACAACACTTCAACGCCTTTGTTGCTTCCTTCCTCTCTCTTCTTCAACTCTTCTTCTGTCAGCATCAGCTCTCTTCCTCTTTCTTTCCTCTTCTTCTCTTCTCTTTTTTTCATAGGCCGGTTTGGTAGCAGAGTCATCTCTTTGCTTCCTCTTGAGCCATTCTCTGATTTGCCTCTCATTTTCTTCTTCTTGCCTCTTCTTCGCCTCAGCGTTCTTTCGTTGAACTTCGATATTTGCAAGGTGGTCATATCCAACCCAGTAAATTAGACCCTTCTTCTTTGAATATACATACGACATATCTTTGGGCTTTGGTCGAGGTTGAGAACCCCTTCCTCCACTACGTCCTCCCTTTCCTGACTCAGCTCTTCCACCTCTGGGAGTATACTGTATGGGAGTCTTCTATTTTCCAGCTGAGTGACTGCTGGAAGTTTGCTACTTTTCAGCTTCTTTGCACACGTCCAATTCTTTCTCCCAGTTGAAATCCCAGGCTTGCGGTAGAATCATTCCTTGAAAAAAAGCCTTCTGATTCCATAGTCCCGAACTCCTCCATGGATCTGGGCTCAGATCCATCATCAGGCATCGTAAGTTCTTTAAGGGGCTTGATCGCAGTGTAGTCCTTCCCGGCTGGAGGACCACCATATTGCTTCCTTATCTCTTGAATGTGGGCTTCTTGTTTATCAACTAACTCCTCAAATTCAGCTTCAATGGCCTTTCTTTTATCTACCATGGCCACTGCAACTTTCTCGATAGGTAATCTCGCGGGTAGCTTGTTGAGAATATCAGTTGTGACTTGGCCTAGCTGAGGGGTTTCAGCAAACATCAATTTTAAGTCCTTTGAACTTCCTTCCCCCTCAGCTGCATCACCTTCTTTCTTCTTCAGTTCCTTAGGGGTATCCTCTTCCCCTTTTTTGGCATCATCACCAAAGGAGAGAGGTATCCCAGGGAACAACCCACCGAGGATAAAGTCTAGTCGGCTGATGGTTGAGTTGTGCTTGGAGTCTGCTGCATCATACGGTTTGCAAAATTTTGAGCGTGTGGCCTTCGACTCGGCTACGACTAGCTTCATTTCAGTCATAAGAAGACTGAATTTCTCATTCATGCTGTTTTTGAGCCTGGCAATCTCATTTTTGTGGAAATGCTACAGTAGCTCCATATCTAACTTATGGGACTGGTTAATCCTCTTTACTCCTTCATCCTCTGCCTATACATGGAGTTATCTACACTCCATACGAGCATCCTTCCATATAGAGCTTTGAAATATTGAACTTGTTATATTCGCTTGGCAATCTGATGTTGCGTCCATTCCCTTAGTCTCACCACTATGCCTCTCAGATCGGCTGTGAGAGTGGCATCTCGATTGTCCAGACATAAGTCCAGAGAGGCCTGATGACGTTCCATCTTCTCAATCTCTTTGCAGATTTTCTTGAAGACTTCACGGAACTCAGCTTGTATGTTAGATTCAGCTGCTGACTACTCTGCGTCAAAGTTGAAGTCTGCTGGAACAATAGTATCTGTAGGAATGACTGGCTCTTCCCTTACTTTGTATCTCCTTCCTTCAGCAGCTGTTTCTTCCTCCAATTCAGGCAGATCCTTAGAGAAGGGGAACATATCTTGAAATGCATCATCACGCACGAATGTAATATCCTGTTGCGGAGGTGCCTGCGATGATTCAGCTCTTTGTGCCTCGACTGCGGTAGCTTCATTGGCAGGAGTCACAACTGTGGGAGACTGTGACTGAGCTGTAGGAGTCATTACTGCTGCAGCTGTGGGAGCCTATGTAGATGACTCGATTCCAGCTAGGGCAGTTGAGATGGTTTGCCCAGCTAACTGAGCCTCATCTGTCTGCACAACTTCTTCGGTTTCAGTGGTTTCTGCTAAATGATTTCTGCTAAATGACATAACCGGTTCCTCAGCTGTATTATCAGCATCATCGGATGATGATGAGACCTGTGAAATTGGCTCATCATCAAAATTGAACCTCATCCGAGCCGTCTTATCACTAGCTTGGCTCTGGGTTTTTAGAACATCGTCAGCTGGGTCCACTACAAGATTTTTAGGCAGGGTGGACTCAGCTTCATCCTCTGACCCTAGGAATGATGTGTCTATATTTTCTTCGGAGTCATGAAGGGCACCAATTACTTCATCTGTGGCAGCACCTTCGACTAGAGGGATGTTCTCATCAACTGCATTCTTATCCTTACCAAGGGAAGTCTTAACCTCCCGTTGGCCTTCAATACCTCCAGCAGTCTCCACTGATGCACGACCTTCTGCAATACCCTCGACAGTCTCAACTGTTTTAGGGTCTTCTATTCTCCCTTCGACAAACTCAGCTGTCTTAGGGTCTTGGTCAATGGCATCGAGAGGAGTCTTAACCCCTTGGATTGCACTTTCAGAGCCCAGAGTGTTAACTCCCGGGGCTTCACCATCCTTTGCCTCAACTCCCGGGGTTGAATAAACTTTATTAACTTTTCGATTTTAGTCCTTTTAAAATATTACAGAGTTAATTACACAGCTATGTCCTTGAGGGATAACTAAGTTAGTTAATCAGCAGAGTTAGCCACTCAACAGACTCGATAGAGCTGTTGATAGAATAACTCAGCTGTTTAGTCTAAGCCTTAACCTGGCTATGATGAGTTTTTCAGCAGAAGACTTAACACCCTTGAATTTGATTTAACTTTGTTTTAACACTTGATTTTAGCACTTAGTTATTTATAAGTTGGATAGCAAATTATCAGCAGATATAAAATAAATGTGCAGAAATATAAATATGCTGAAATGTAAATGACACAAATAATTTTTATAGAGGTTCGAAGATGGGGTAATTCTTCTAATCCCTTCTTCAACTCCTAGAGGAATCCACTAAGTAATGATCAATTCACAAAGTGGTTATCAGTCTAGAGACAAGTCTTGATACACAGCTGACTTGCTCCTTGGACTCAGTCTGGAGATGCCTTGGTCACACAACTGGCTTCTCGTCTGACTCAGCTTCTTCACAGGGCAACTGCCTTGTTACTTTAGCTCACTTTCTCAAGTTTCTTGGATTTGATCACGAAGCCCTCCAATAACTTGAGATTGGTTCGACCTTGAACCTTCCTACAATCCTCCTTAGAAAGTAGACCCCTTTTGATTCTTCAAAGGTTTCCTCTTCAATAATTTGAAGTTGTCTTTCACTCACAGCTTTGTGTTGGATCGATTTTCTTCGAGATTTATGCTTGAGGATTTTGCTTGAATATCTTGAGAATATTTTGCAGGTTAGAGTTTGAATAATGCTTGCTCGTTCGTGGTTCAGGTGACCTTTTCTCAATGAAATTCCTCAACCTTTTATAGTGAACTTTCAAAAATCTGCCCGTTGAAGAGATAAGCTGATTTTCAAAAGTCACTTGTGTTCGTTGGCTTGTATTTTCTTGGTCTTCATTCTTGAGATTCAGACCTTTCCTCGTATTAAATGAATGCCCAACTTTTTAGGTTCTGACACGAGGTGCAGTGCTTCCCACTGGTTTATTCCTTTTGCAGGCTTCTGGGACTGAGCACTTTAAGACTTGGCAGCATGGGTGTATTACTTGTTTAAGTAATGTTCTTGACTTCTGTGCAACAGATTCTTTTCAGTTAACTCCTCTTTGCAGCTGCCTTTTTCCCCAGGTGACTTGAGTCTGCTCCAATCATTGAAAGACTCATCTGTCACTTCAACTTGTGACATGGCTTCTTGAGTTGACTTAACTGACTCTTCACACAGCTGTCCTTCAGCTGTTACGTCTTCAGTCGAGTCCTTGGTCCTCTATTTTGGCCATACTCAGTTGTTCCTCAGCAGAGCCTTCACTTCACTTCTTCATTTGACTTCTTGTATTTTCAGGCATAGCTTACTTGACTCAGCTCATTCAGCCCTATCTATTACAATGAGAATTACAAGGAAAATGGGGTGCCAACATTCTAATCTAAGTTTTACATGGCATTCATCAAAATCTATATAATAATTTCCCAACAGACTTCTCTAAGGTGGGGGCTCGCTCCTCAGCTCTCTCCTTTTTTTCCTCCTTGAGAATGCGAAGGATGTCCAAGCATTTGTCTTCATTAAGAGCGGATTTGACATCTGGAAGACCAAGGAATCAGAGAAGCTCTTCTTCCTCCTCGATAAATTCAGGGCGAGTGAACTGCAGCCTTGAATGGTCCAACTTCCATGCCCTCCATTCTCTTAATCTTCTCTGAATGTCAGGGTAAACGAGAGAGTACATAATTAATCATCATCATCATCATCATCATCATCATCATCACCTTCCTCTCCTATCTCCTGTATGGGGGCTTAGGGACCTTTCTCCTCCTCCGTTGTAGCAGCACCCGTCATAGGAGGGGAGACAACTTTTTCAATTTTGGGCTCAGTTGTCTCGGCTGCTTCACTTTCCTCAGTTGTTTTCCTCACAACTGGGTCTTCGGCGGATCTCTGCTGATCATAATCAGCAGACTTCTCCAATACATCAACAACTTATGGAGACTGCTCTTCTTGATCATCAGCAGTCTCAATTTCTTTCTCCGGCTGAGTGCCGAATTCAACTATCTTTTCGTCTACATACTTCTTTGTCAGCCGCCTTCTTTTGGATGGGTGCAGGGGAACCTCTGGCTCAACGTTCTCAGGTTCCTCAAATGTAATGGCTTTCACAGCTGCCTTCCTTGCTTTGGCAGTGCACTTTTTCTTCACGATAGGGGAGGGAATATGGGGTTTCTCCTCTATTTCGGCTGCAGGGACAGGAGTCTCGGCTGCATGGGCAGGTGACTCGGCTGCATGGGCAGGAGCTTTGGACTTGGCTGCGGGAGTAGGGGTTTTCTTTATTTTGGCTACAGGGGCAGGGGCAGGCTTGGATACCTCAACTTTCTTCTTGGGTGGAGGGTCTCAGCTGTGTCTTCTGGATCAGCTGATTCCCCCTCGCTGGTATTAGCCTTTCTGGCATGGGCCTTCTTCTAGGCACCAGAGAGATTTGCCCTGAACATCTTCTTGTTTACATGGAAGGGCTTGCCATGGTGGGGAGCAATACCCTTCACTTCCATTAGATGGTCAATTACCAGGCCATAACCCAATGATCATCCCAAGGACCCATCTTCCTTATGGGTCTTGTTCAGCACATTTTGGAAAATTCGGCTGAACACAAACTCAGCCCAGTTTACTTTCTTCTCTTGCATGATCGCAGCCATCACGATCAGCTTAGTCTTATTGGTTGAAGCTTTCAAACTTCATGTCCACACATTTGAAGACTACATCCATCAGCTTATGGTAGTCATCCTTCAAGGAATCTTTATTTGTTGTATAGACCACTTTCGCAGCACACTCAGGCTTGGCAACTTCTTTCCAAACCACAACTAAGTCGACATCCTGCTCAGAGATGTCCTTCAAACCCTCCGCGTGCAACAAGAAATGCTCAGCAAGGTCTTTTGCATTGAGTTTGATGAACTTGCTGTGGACCAATGATCGGATTCCATCATCCATCACTTCAGCATTCACATAAAATATAGAGACCTCTTCAAGGTATGTATGAGTGAATTCCATCGTCATCAGAAAGTCCTTCAGGCCGGACTTCTCTAACTTTTCAGCTCTCTTCTTGACCAGGGCATCATCCACGCCCTGTTTAATCATTCCTCCAAAATCCACAGAAGCACCTGTGTGGATTTTCTTTGAGAGCTTCACAAAATCATGTTTTGGAGCCATTTTCAGAAATTTCTACAGATTAGAACACGAGAAAACTTGCTTGAAAGAACTAGGGTTTGCACAAGGTTTCAGAGAGAATACTCTTTCTTGCTGGAGAATGAATAGTTCGCGTGAGGAGAGAGAAGGATGAAGTTTCGTATATAAGGAACGTGAAAGGACAATTTTTAGATTTTGAAATTTTTGATTGAGATCAACGGCTAAGATTAGAGCTTCAAAACCGCATTTAATTCCTCGCATTAAATGCAACAACATTTATATCCAATCATATGGTTTACTGTGCAGCTTTTACTGTGACCGTCATTATTATGCTAACGTCATCCTTAAAAACATTCCCGCTCAATTAAAACGACTGCGTTTTTGTCACTTAGCTCATAAATGATTCAACTTATATCCAAAGTGACTTAACTCTGCTTCTCTCTACTCATGAAGTAACTCAACTGTCATCTAATTCGATACAGCTGACTTCTCGATAAGGCTATTTCACTTGTCTAAAATGTGAAACTTGCTCTACTTCCATTTTCTCATTTTTTATCTCTGCTGATTGAGTCTTCTGAGTATCAACTCAGCTCAATTAACCTTAACTCATTTTTTTGAGATCTTAAAATCTTGATTCACATAATGGGTTTGTGAATATATCAGCTAACTGCTTATCAGTTGAGATGTATTCCAAGGTGATGTCTTTCTTTTCAACATGATCTATTATAAAATGATATCTGACATCAATGTGCTTTGTTCTTGAATGCAACACAGGATTCTGAGTGATTGCAATAGCACTATTGTTATCACACATAATTGGAATCTCTTTTTCTTTAATATCATAATCTCTCAGCTGATGTCTCATCCATAAGACTTGGGCACACAATAGCTGCCCGCAGCGATGTACTCTGCTTTGTGGATGTGGCTACTGAATTTTGTTTCTTGCTGAACCAAGAAACCAATCTATTTCAAAGCATTTGACATGTAATGAGGTACTCTTCCTGTCAACTCTACATCCAGCATAGTCTGAGTATGAGTATCCAATCAGCTTCAATCCACCTTTCTTTGGATACCATAAGCCGACTTCCTGGCATCCTTTTAAATATCTTAGGATTCTCTTAGCTGCAGTCATGTGGCTCTCCTTTGGTGCAGATTGAAATCTTGCACATACACTTACTACAAAGGTGATGTCTGGCCTGCTTGCTGTTAGATAGAGCAAAGACCCAATGAGGGCTCTATATCTGGTTTGATCAACAGCTTTGCCATATGCATCCATGTCCATCTTGACTGAAGTATTCATTGGAATTTTTACAGAAGACTTCTCTTCCATACCAAATTTCTTCATTAAATCTCTGGTATATTTTGTTTGGCTTATGAAGGTTCCACCCTTCATTTGTTTGGCTTGAAGTCCTAGGAAGAAAGTCAGCTCTCCCATCATGCTCATCTCAAATTTGCCTTGCATGAGGTTTGAGAACTTGTCACACAACTCTTTATTTGTGGAACCAAAAATGATATCATCCACAGATATTTGAACGAGCACTATACTCTCCATCTTGAATCCTGAAGGGACAATGTATCATACCATGCTCTTCGTGCTTATTTCAATCCATACAATACTTTCTTGAGCTTGTAGACCTTATCTCCAATAGTTTTCTGCTCAAAACTGGAGGTTGTTTAACATAGACTTCTTCCTCTAACAGTACATTTAGAAATGCACTCTTCACATCCATTTGATACACAATGAAGTTCTTATGTGCAGCATAAGCAAGAAACATTCTTATTGCTTCCAATCTGGCAACAGGAGCAAAGGTTTCATCAAAATTTATACCCTCTTCTTGGCAATACCTTTTGGCTACCAATCTTACTTTGTTCCTTATAATAGATCCTTCCTCATTCATCTTGTTTCTGAAAACCCATTTTGTGCCAATAACATTTTGATGGGTTGGCCTTTGAACTAATTCCCATACTTTGTTTCTTTCAAGCTGATTCAGCTCTTCTTGCTGAATCCAATATGTGTCATCCAATGCTTGAGACACATCTTTAGGCTCTATTTGGGGAATAAAACAGGTGAACATAGCTTCATGTTGTGCTCTGGATCTGGTTCTTATGCCATCTCTAACATCTCCAATGACTAACTCTGGTGGATGGTCTCTCAACCATCTTACATCAGGTTGGAGTGAGTCTGCTGGATTCAGTCGTCTTGCAGCTAAGTTGTCTTGAACAACTCTTTCATCTTCATTCAGCTGTAGACTTTCCAGCTGTCTTTGAGATTCAGCTATCTCATCTTCATCTGGGTTTAGTTCTCTTACTTCAACTTCAACATAAGGACTTTTCTGCATAGTTGGCTGATTCAGCTTATCAGCTAACTCTTCAATATCTTCTCCACTCACATTAGGTTCATCAAAAACCACATGGATAGACTCTTCTGTAACCATAGTCCTCTTGTTCAACACTCTATAGGCTTTACTCTCAGCTGAGTATCCCAAAAAGATACCTTCATCAGCTTTAGCGTCAAAAGCCTTCAAATTATCTTTGCCATTATTATGGATGAAACATTTGCATCTATATATCCTGAAATATCCAACATTTGGCTTTCTCCCTGTCCAGATTTCATAGGGAGTCTTGGTCAATTGCTTGTTGATCATGCATCTATTTTGAGTATAGCATGCAGTATTTATAGCTTCAGCCCAAAATCTCTTAGGCAACCCAGCTTCAGCTAACATTATCCTTGCAGCTTCCTTGAGAGTTCTATTCCTCCTTTCAAATACTCTATTTTGATTTGGAGTTCTTGCAACTGATAACTAATGAGCAATACCATTTTCAACACAATACTGAGTTATTTCCTCCAAATATGGCTTTTTTGCCTCTAATTTCATTGAATATTGACAGGTTTTTCTTGTTTCTTGTCATATGTCTGTAACAGCCCCTATCCATATACCAGGTTCCTTGGTACTCAGCTGTTCCTTGAACCTACAATCAAGGAAATCAGTTTTTAGGTACCCATACTTGTCTGGGTCCTGAGGGGTTAGTGCTGTAAGATGATCCAACCAACCTATAGCCAAATGATTTGACTGTAAGAGGTTTCCATCTATAAGTGCCATAATCATAATGCACATTGGCAAATTGCTTGGTGGTTTTAGGTTCATACAACTGTCTCTTTTGTCTGTATGCCTGTGTTTGTGTTTTACCAATTGCTTTCTTGGGGTAGTTGTGGTATTTTTGAGAGTAGTGCTTGGGTGCGTATGTGTGCTGATAATAGCTCTTTTGCCTTTGGAATGACCTTTGCTGAGGTTTAGGTCTTTGCCATTTTGGCTTATATTCCATAGGTCTTTGCTGATATTTCACATTATTCCAATCAACATAGTTTGGATAGTTTCTACCATTCCCATCATATGTATTTCTCTGGTTTCTGTTAGCTCTGTTTGCTTTTCACAGAGTATTTTGTGTTTGGAATTTGCTGAGGAACTCGGCTGGATTTCTTCTCAGCTGTCCTCTCAGCATACTTAACTGGTTGTTTTCCTTTCCCTTTGTCTCCAAGGCCAGCTTCTTTGTGATTGTGCTTTGGAGTGAATGTGGGTACAGTATTTGGTGTTTTGGGTTATTGGAATGCTTCATTGCTTGAAGATCTTTTTTCCAAAATCACTCTTGGAGTTTGACTATTCGCAAAGTAATTAAATTCTATGCCTATCTTATCTCCACATTCTTTTTGACTAATAATAAGATCATCCAATGATTTGGATGCCTTTGTAAATGAGGCAATCACATTTTAAAGATCTTTCTCCCACTTTTCTATAGCAGCTAACTCTGCTATAAACTTGGGCATTTTCAGCCTTCAACTTATTATTCTCATCAGCTATGTGACTCAGAGTACTCAACTCTTTAGTCAGCTGTGAGTTTTGGCTTTTAAGCTGGCTGTTTTCCTCATTTAAAATTGTGTGTGAGGATTTTATGTGTTCAAAATCTTTCATCATTTTGCCTAATGAATCATAAAGACCAATGGGTGATGAAGTGTGTGTATCACAGTCACTATCACTTGAATCTGAATACGATGAGTTAGAGTGTACCTCATTTTCTTGATTGGGTTGATCTTGTTCTTTGGCCATAAGGCAGATCATAGCCTTTTCCTCAGAAACACTTGAGTAGTATGCTTCACTACTTTCTGAGTTTGCCGCTTCTTTGGACTTGACTGTCTCAGTAGTCTCAGCAGCTAACATGGCTTTTCTCTTTTCCTGTCTTCTTTCCTTGAAGACTTTTCTTTCTTCCTCATTCCTATACTTGTTGACTGATGGATAGGAACAGTCAACTGCAAAGTGTCCTGGCTGTCAGCAATTCCAGCACAGGTTCTCTACTCCCTGATCAGCTCTGTCATTCCTTTGATTATCAGTTCTTTGATAATCAACCCTTTGATGCTCAGCATTCTTGGGAGGCCTATCTTCCCTTGACTTTGAAGGTGCTGAATGTCTTCTAAAGGTTTCACCCTTGTTTCTTTTATAGTTCTTATTAAAGAACTTGTTGAATCTTTTGACCATTAGGGCAATCTCCTCTTGGTCTATGGCTTCCTTTGGCTTAGCTCTATTTCCATCACTAGCCATCAATGCAGCTGTCTTGGGTACAACTGTCTCCTCTTGGTCTTTCCTTCTCAACTGAAACTCATAGGCTTTGAGGTCTAAGAACAACTCATGGTTAGATGTTCTTGAGAGTCCATTGAGTGTCTCAGGGCCATGACCTTCATTTCCCATTCAGCTGGGAGGCTTTTTAAAATCTTTATACATGATTCCTTTTGTGTATATTCTTTCCCAAGAGCTGAAAGCTCTTTTGTAATCTCAGTAAATTCGGCATCCTAGCTGATCCAGAGTTTCACCTGCAAGCATTTTGAAATTTTAAAATTTTTTTACAACAACAGTTAATTTATTTTCCTTAATTTGTTCTGATCCTTCACAAATTAAGGTCAGTTTTTCCCAAATCTCTTTTGCAGATTTTCAAGACTTGACTTTATTGAACATGGCTTTGACCAATGTTTTGTAGAGAATGTCCTTGGCCACATTGTTTAGGTTGTATCTCTTTCTATCCTCATTAGTCACTCAGTCCTTGGTTTTTCAACCATGGCTGATCTTGCTTCAGCAGCAGCTTCTTCTCCACCTGCTGCAGATGCTCTGCATACATCTTTGTTCACTTAGAGTATTTGCAGTGGCCCATCCTCTATCACAATCCACATTTCATCATGTAATGCAGATAGATGAGCTTGCATACGAATTTTCCAATCATCAAATTCTTCAACAGTGAACATAGGAATTCATGTTAGATTTGCTTCCATGATGATAACTTTGCTTGAAAAGTGAAAGACTTTGAAAAACAAGTGTTTAAATTTTTTTGAAAAGATAGAGATCTAGTTCAGTAACCAGTGCGGAAGGCTCAATGAACCAACCGCTCTGATACCACTTGTAGGTCCCAAGGGGTGTGGAGTAAGCTTTAGAAGGGGGGTTGAATAAACCTTACCAAATTTTCGATTTTAGTCCATTTAAAATAATTCAACAGAGTCGACTCAACAGTTGTGTCCTTGATGGACAACTAAGTTGGTTTTTCAGCTAAGTTACCCACTCAACAGACTCGATAATGTTGTTGATAGTATAACTCGGCTACTCAAGCCAAATACTTAACTTGGCTGATTGGTTTTTAACAGCTGAAGACTTAACACCCTTTGTTTAGTTTTAAACTTATTTTGAACATTTGATTTATAGCACTTAGTTATTTATCAGTTGGATAGCAAATAAAATAATGACTGGTGATATAAAGTAAATATGCAGGAAAGTAAGTTTGCTGAAAGTAAATGACACAAATATTTTATAGAGGTTGGAAGATGGGGTAATTTTTCTAATCCTCTCTTCTCCAAATCCTGGAGGAATCCACTATATAAGAGATCAATTTACAAAGCGGTGAACAGTCTGGAGACAACCTTGATCACACAGCAGGCTTCTCTTGCGACTCAGCTTCTTCACAGGGCAGCTGCCTTGCTACTTCAGCTCACTTCTCAAGTTCTTGGATTTGATCACGAAGCCCTCCAACAAACTTGATAATGGTTCGACCTGGAACCTTTCTACAATACTGACTTGGAAAGTAGACCCCTTTGGTTTCTTCAAAAGTTTTCTCTTCAACAGATTTGAAGTTGTCTTTCCTTCACAGCTTGTGTTGGATCAATTTCCTTCGAGTTTCAGACTTGAGGAATTGCTTGAATGTCTATGAGAATATTGCAGGTTAAATGCTTGGATATTGCTTGCTTGTTCGTGGTTCAGGTAACCTCTTCTCAATGACTTCCTCAGTCTTTTATATTGTACATTCGAAATTTTGATCGTTGAAGATATAGGCTAATTTCAAATGTCACTTTGTGTTCGTTGGCTTGTCTTCTCTTGGTCTGCAGTCCTTGATGTTGACCTTTCCTCGTATTAAATGTCTTCGCAGCATTTCAGGTGCCTGACACAAGGTGCAATGTTTCCCATTGGTTCATCCCTTTTGCATAATTTTGGGACTAACACTTTAGACCTAACAACTTTGACAGATTACTATATTGAATAATATTCTTGACTTTAATCAATGGATCTAAGTCAGATGCCTTGACTAGACTGTTGCCTTTACCCAGGTGACTTGAGTCTGCTCCAATCATTGGATTGACTCAACTGTTACTTCAACTTGTAGACTTGGCTTCTTGAGTTGACTTGACTGACACTTCTTACAGCTGTTCCCCAGCTAACTCTCCTTCAGTCGTGTCCTTGTCTTTTTTCATGGAATTACTCAGCTGTCACACATCAGAGTCTTCTCACAGTCCGCATTTGACTTCTTGTGATCCTTGGCATGGCTGACTGGACTCAGCTTTTCAAGCCTTATCTATTACAATGCAAATTACAAGGAAATGGGGTGCCAACTTCCTAGTTTAAGTTTTACATGGTATCATCAAAATCTAACAAATAAATGTCCTAACAAGTTGTATGCTTAGTTTAGTAGAATTGTATGCTTAGTTTATTAAGTATATTGAAATTGTATACATATTTATGTTTTCTTGTTTATTGTATACATAGTTTAATTTATATACATATTTTACAGAAATTGTTTGCAGTACTAAGTGTAATTTAATAGTGTAAATTTATACCGTATACTTACATTAACAAACATGTGCAGGTATAAAATGGTTTTTGCTCCATTTACCACAGTAGATAACCATTGCAGATGTGTCACATTTGCAGCTGGTCTTATATTAAAGGAAGATGAAGAGTCATATTCATGGCTCTTCACAAAGTTCTTGGAAGTTGTTGGTCAGGAACCATACTATATAGTAACCGACCAAGATCCGAAAATGAAGAAAGCCATTCAATCTGTGTTCAAGACGACAAAACACAGATTGTGTATGTGGCACATAATGGAAAAGGTTAGTGTTAAAGTCGGTCACACTTTGTTCAAGGATAAAAATTTCATAAATCTGCTGAATTCAATCGTGTGGGATACCAGCATTTCAATACCATATTGAGAGTCAATGGAATGATATTATGACTGACTTTAGTCTAACATCACATTCATGGTTCACACATATGTATGAGCTTAGAAGGAGTTGGATACCTGCTTATTTTAAAGATTTGCCAATGAGTGGTTTGCTCAAAACTACATCATGATTAGAGAGAACCAATAGCTGGTTTGGGAATTTTACAAATCCTGGTTCAAACTTGGTTGAATTTTTCATGCACTTCGAAAGCGCGATGGAGTCACAACGCCATGCAACCGATAAATTAAACCACAAGTGCCAAACAACCCTTCCCGATTGCAAGACAAAACTGACCATTGAGAAGCATGCATGTTCAGTGTACACGCACACTGTATTTTCCGATGTTAGCACGGAAATTGAAGCATCCTGCTATGATTACACAATTACAGAGATAACTGATGATGCCATCAAGTGTTCCTATAGAATTAGAGGCAAAATAAGTCGCATCTTTGATGTCGTAAATTACAAGATGCAAACAATGATAAACTGCAACAGCAAAAAGTTCGAACATATGGGCTTACTGTGTTGTCATGTTTTTGTGATCCTGAAGGACTATCAAGAAATTCCTAGGAAATTTTTAGCTCAGCGATGGACGAAAACTTCCTCGGTCATACAATACACAAAATTTGGCCAGATTTATCAATTTACAGGGGGAATGAAGCCGTGAGCATGCTAAACAACCTTTGGTCTGACTTCCACAGCTGCATTAGTCTAGCGCAGGAAAATATTGAAAAATTATCGAATTTATCACGTCTTGTTTCTGAAAAAAATGCAAAATTGTTAAATATTGAGCAACATATACCATCTGTTGGAAGCAAAAAATCAGTACTAGAAACCTATTGCGTCTCAACCTCACAACTTGATATGTCTGTATTACCATCAAAACAAGTAAAGAACAAGGGCATCGGTAGTAATATGAGGAGTAAAATTCAGAGCCAAAGAGAGAAAGTCATTAAAGCAAGCACAAAACTCAAAAGACGATGTGGAACATGTGGTGAGATCGGAACACATAACCATAGAACGTGTCCAAACCGCGAAGCACACCCTAGTGGAATGTTTTTATTTTTGCAAAAAATATTTGGTGAACAGTATGAAACTTGTCAGTTTATCATTTAATGAAAACATTTTTGGTCGTAACATTATGTAACCTGTTAATTTATCTTTAAGATTATTTTTTCTTCTCATACATGTATTACATGTATAGTTACATTGAATTAAATATACAATAAAACATCACTAAGCATACATAATTGTTTAACAATATATACGATTACACTGAAATAACTATATTTTAAACATTACTAAGTATGCAAAAACATTAAACTAAATATACATTTACACTGAACTAAAAATATAAAAACACTGAACCACCCATATAACTAAGTATACAATTCCACTAAATCAAGAATACAATTCAACGTAACTAAGTAAACAAATACACTAAACTACTTATACAACAAATAATACAATTCAACTTTCCAATAAAGAAATCCAGCGCATTAAATATACAACTCAACATATCTATTTATACAAGTCGCTGCAACTGTACGATAATATACATGCAACTGCAAAACCCACTTATATCTGTAAAAGATCACTCCATGAAGAAAAAATTGGAGATGACACAACACTAACCCCATGGTAAAACAAACATTCTCTACACAAAAACACAATGTGCAAAATAACTTAGTAATTTGTACCAATACTTCGAAACACCAATATTCCCAACAAAATCATGTTCAATAGCATGTAAAATCATCACTAATAATTACCAAAAACTAAAAAAAATACACACTAAAGTATTCCACCAGTGACAAAATAGATAAACTTCTACAATGGCTTCTTGCCAGTCCAGTGCTTCTTACTTTCAACCGAATTCTTCTCCCTTAACTCGTTCATGTCATCTAGGAAAATAGCGCCAGTGTACTTGGAACAGAAAGTACACATTAAATTGGCATTGCCCTTCTGTAAACCAGGTGACCAGCCCCTCAAACCTCCACCCATGTACGTTTCCATATGCCGCATTGCAAAGATTCTGCAATCCACCTTGTTTCGTGCATCTGTCCATGGCATTACAAGTCTGATTGGACTAAGCTGCCCAATCTCTTGACCCATCTGCTCGCAACCTTTGCTTATCAAGTACTGGGAAAAAACACGAACCTGACACAATAGATACCAACAATTAATGAATAGACTATGGATCAAATATAATGTATCAATGCAACGTATGAATATACATGTCGAAAATACATGTTAAGACTCACCAATTTTGCAGGCACATCTTCGTACTTGTCACACTTGGTAACCGAGGAATTATCCAAAATCTGCATATTCTTTCTCTTCATATCGAACACAATAACGAAAAGGTGTTCGCTCTTACATATTGGAAGAAAAACTGGAAAAAAGTAAAAAAAAAAAAAACATTAGTTAAATCTGAAATGACTGTTGTAAATCTTAAAAGGAATATAGAAAATAAATACCATATCAAACGCCTGCAACTTAGAAGGATTAACATCACCAAACTCGACATCAAGACCTTGAGAAAATAACGCCAAAGTTCTATTTTCATCATCTGCCTCCCTTGGTGTAAAAATGGAAAACAGCTACATGAAATGTGCCAAAATAGAAACAGTCAGCAATTAATGAAAATATACAAAAACACTGAACTAACTATACAATAAAAAAATGCTAAATATACAAAATCATTTGGCAAGTACACATTATACTAAACTAACTAAACATTAGAACATTACTAAGTATACAACAAACAATTGACTGGATATACAAAAAGAATAAACATTACAAAGTAGACAGAGTCACTTCACAGAATATACAATTAGACTGAACTAACTACACCTTTAAATATTCTTAAGTATACAAATCCTCTGAACTAAATAAACAAATCAAATGAACTACTTATATGACTAACCAATTGAAGAAAGTATACATTTGCACTTAACTAACTATACAATTAAAGATTACTAAGTATACAAAAATATTTGACAACGCATGCAATTAAACTGAGCTAACTAAATATTAAAACATTACAAGTATAAACCAACAGTTCACTGAGTATACAAAAACACTAAACAAAATACTAAGTATACGGAGTCACTTGACAAGTTATACATTTAAACATTGCTAAGTATACAAATTTACTAAAACATTACTAAGTATACACAATCATTTCACAACAAGTATATAATTAGACTGAACTAACTATACATTTAAATATTCTTAAGAATACAAATCCACTGAACTAAATAAACAAATTCCCTGAACTACTTGTATGACTAAGTATATCCAATGAATTAAATAAACTAATCCACATAACTAAGTATACATTTCTGCTGAAATAAATATACAATCAGACATCACTTAAAAATGCAAAGAATGCCTAACTATGTAACGCAAACATGCACTTGCGATTATTTTCTGAATACGGACATGAAATGTAATGGAAAAACAAAGAGAGTACCGTAGAATATGTCATAGCAAAAAATCGATATGGCGAACCCTTGCTCCTGATCGACTCTTTTCCATTCAGAATCTTCGTCCATACATCGATCAGGGATACACTCAAATAGCTTCCAAGCCGCATCGTCACAAAGTCTTCCCTTGTTATAATCATGTCGCCAGCCTTAAAAATCACCTCGTCCCTGCAAAAAAAATACGTAAAAAATATATTGAAAATTCTATAATTATAATAAATTTTTTAATATATTTGACCATAAAAAAAATTAAATTACTTTTCAGCTTCCGGATTCTCAAACAACCACTTAACAATCATATTCTGCTGCTCGTTTAACTTAGACATCACATCAACTCGTCTCTCAATGAACGGGGATGTCAATGTCTGAGTCTTCTTTTTCTGGAGAGGTTCATTTCGCCGATAAACGCTCAGCTTCTCGCTATTCTTATTCACTCCCTCATTCCTAGCAAAAACCTCACCCTTCCTACCATCAACATTCGTATTAGTCCCTTCCTACGAATCAAAATAAGATAAATATAAGAACAAAATTCAAGCAAAATCATAAAAATTAATGCAAAAAAAAGAATGAAATTTACCCCATCATCATCTCCAGCAGACTCACCAGCTTCCTTTTCCTGCTCAACCTGCGCATACAAACGTGATGTCTCAACCACAGCATCCCATTTACCAGTGTCTTGTTCAAGGGTTAAACCAAGACTAAAACTAGGCTTGTCAACATTCCATTTCTCAAACTCATCCCGCTTGCAAAGAGCAACTTCCATCTTCTCAAGCAATGCTATGTTTTCAGGATTGCTCCAAAATGCTTCAGCATGTTGACTCTCACTTCTAACTAGATCCTCTCTAACTCATGTGCCCTCAACTTGAACAGTCTTGTGGCATATCAGATTCTTAACAACCACACCAATTTCAGAAAATTTAGGAACCTCCACCACATCAGACGGTGAATCCCGAATCAACGAAATAATTTTACCACATCAGAAGCAAGACACGCAATCCTTGCTTTAATTTTCCCAATATAATCCTGCCAATAGACAAGTCTAACAAATCAATTTTGTGAAATATACAACATTAACAAAAAGCACATAAAAAATAAAGAAAACAAATTTAACATATAAAACTGAACTACGTACGCCAGAATACTACATTTGTGAACTAAGTATACAGAAAACTTAATTATGTATGCAACAAATACTACAAATAAACTAAATATACCATATATGTAAACTACTTATACAAAAAATATAAACTATGTATACATAAGACCAAGCGTACAACATTTGTAAACTAAGTATACAACATATGTAAACTAATTATAAAAAAAACTGGACTATGTATGATAAAAATGCTAAACATAAAACTAAGTATGCAACATATCTTATCTATGTATACAAATACTAAACTATCCATGCAAAAATAATTACACAATCTCTTCCCCCATCAGATAATGGCCAGAATATGCAAATCGATATCTAGTTCAACTAACTATACAACAAATGTACACTATGTATACATTAAAGATGAACTATATATACAGACTACAAATAAACTAAAGATACCACATATGTAAACTACTTATACAAAAAATATAAACTATGTATACATAAGACCAAGTATACAACATCTGTAACTAAGTATACAACATATGTCAACTAAGTATACAAAAACCTGGACTATGAATGATAAAAATGCTACACGTAAACCTAAGTATGCAACATATGTAATCTATGTATACAAATACTAAAATCTCCATGCAAAGATAATTACACAATCTCTTCCCCATTAGATAATGACCATAATATGCAAATCGATATATAGTTCAACTAATTATACAACAAATGTACACTAATATACATTAAAGATGAAATATATATACAGAGTTTGCCCAAAATAAAACAATGAACATAATAATGCCATTTTATATACCTGTCCACTGCCGCCTGCCGACGAAGGCCTCAGAAGAGATGACTGTTTCTCTTGACCAACCACCAATCTCTCCAACTGAGGTTGCAATGAATCCCCACCAACATATGCTCCATCCATGTATCCCTGCCCAAAACCACCATGTTGGAACTCTCTATAAATTCTTTTCTTAACCTTTTCCATGGTCCATGAAGCAAAGGCCGGTAATGTCCTCGGCACATCTCTCCTTAACACACTAACTCTATCCAAATAAAACACCTGCATATACGAAGAGCATTGTATAAGTGACAACACATTAAAAACTTAGAAAAGGGAAATACAAGAGCAAATTACCATTAAAAACAGCACCGAGCCGTTGAACTCAATCTTGTTCGTCTCATCCCATTTAACTCTTTTAGAAATAAGGGTGTTAAATGTGTAATCCCACCAATTAAACTCCCTGATTTTGGAAACATATTCAAGGTAATTCAGAATAAGTGGATTAGTGTATCCACACTGTAAATTCCTAATAAGAACGTTGTCGACAAGCGTCACAAAATACCTTCAGAACCAATCCCCATCATCTACACACTCCATCATTCTCACAGCTAATTCACCAGCAGTCACTTTGGAGAAATTCGCAAACATTGTATGCCACTGGTTATACAGTGCACATTTCCCAGATTGTTTCTTATTTTCAATAACCACGTCACCATTAGGGAAACCCAGAACCCTACCAACATCTTCCCTCTCAATATGAATACACCTACCATCATCAAATACCAGTTCACTACTTAATGCATTGAAGTTTTCAACTAACCAATACGTGAGCTTTTTTATTAAAATCCTCGATTTTCAAAGAAAGTAAACTGCCAAAATCCATCTCAACTACTGCAGTCTTCTGTGCAGGTTTAAGAGAAGCAAGAGCATCTACAAGAACTTTGGGTTTCGCCCTAACTTGCGTTCCAGGGTATGACTGATCAACTATTTGCCTCTTTTTAGGTTGCTCGTCTCCCGATCTCTCCTCTTCACCACTACCAACCTCTTTTTCATGTTCTTTGCTTGACATTTTATTAACCACAACTCCTATATAAGAAAAAACAAATTCAGATATCAAAAACTTTATACAACATTCTGTTTATATTCCACTTAATGTTGTATATTTAACATAACATACTTGTTTACTTAGTATATAACATCTGCATACTTGTAGGAGAGATGGGTTTCAAGTATCAACACCTTGTTTTTTTTATATATAACAAGTTCATTTTTTTGAGTGCAAAATGCAAAATTCTACAGGACCATAACTGTAAGAAGAAGAAATTTACCCTTATTTACTACGAATTAAAACCCATTGAACAAATACGAACTAATCATAACAAATGCATAAAAAGTCGTCGAAATCTAGCAAAAAAAAAAAAAGAAAAAATGTGCAGAAGAAAAACCAAAAAAAATACCTTGTTGTATATTTAACATAACATATCTGTATACTTAGTATACACCACAACCCCTACATAAAAAAACCACACAATTCATATATCAAAATTTTAGACAACGTTCTGTTTACATTCCACTTAATGTTGTATATTTAACATAACATATCTGTATACTTAGTATACACCACAACCCCTACATAAAAAACACACCCAATTCATATTATACAACGTTCTGTTTACATTCCACTTACTATTGTATATTTAACATAACATATCTGTATACTTAGTATAATGCATCTGCATACTTGTCAGGGGAGATCGGTTTCAAGTATCAACTAGTTTTTTTTTAATATATAAACACACTGAGTTTATTTTTTTGAGTGCAAAATGCTTAATTCTACAGGACCATAACTGTAAGAAGAAGAAATTTACCCTTATTTGCTACGAAGTAAAACACACTGAACAAATACGAACTAATCAGACAAATGCATAAAAAGTCGTCAATATCTAGCAAAAAGAATGAAAAAATGCAGAAGAAAAACAAAAAAAAATACCTTCACGGCACAAAATCGGACGTCGGTACCCCACCCTCAATCTTCTCCACAAAATCGAACTCCTTCAACCACCAAAATTACTTGATAAAGATGAAACAAACGGAAATTTGGAAAGATTTGGGCCAATAATTGAGAAAAAGAAAAAACCTTCACAGCACAAAAATAGGGCGCCAATTCCCAACCCTGATCCCTTCTTCACAAAATCGAACTCCTTCGACCACCAAAATTACTTGGAAACAACGAGAACCAACAACAATAATGAGTTTTGAAAAGTCACGATTTTTGCGGAAAACTGTGAATGTAGGGTTTCTTTTGAATGAAAAAACCATTCAAGAAGGGGGAAACAAAAGGAATCAGTTTTGAAAAGACACGACTGAAATCTATGGGTTTTTTTCTCCCTAAAAATCGGGTAACTGAAAAAGAAAGGATTATGTTTTCCTTAAAACTAGCTATTAACGTGCATTTGATAAAACTGATTATATGTAAAAATACAATCATACCCTTATAATCCAAAAATAACAAAAGAATCTACACCATCAAAAATTTAAATCAAGGGTCCATAGGTGTTCTATATATATTATAATATTACTTAATCGGGTATCGGGTAGGGTATGGGTAGAATGTACCTAGACCCACCTCCATACCCATATCCGAAAATCCCCATACGCACGTACCCATTTGTTTAATCAGGTACAAAAATACCCTCCATACCATCTTCCGTTAGTATAGGTCCCAAGGGGTGTGAGTGTAAGGTTTAGAAGGGGGTTGAATAAACCTTACCAACTTTTCGATTTAGTCCTTTTAAAACGTTCAGAGTTAATACTTCACATCTGAGTACTAGATGGACAACTAAGTTAGTTAATCAGCAGAGTTAGTCACTCAACAGACTGATTTCGAGTTGTTGATAGAATAACTCATTTGTTTTGACTAAAGACTTAACTCGATTGTGAAATGTTTTATTGGAAGACTTAACACCTGGAATTTTGTTTAAGTATGTTTTAATACTTGGTTTTAGCACTTTGTTGATTATCAATTGGATAGCAAATTTATCAGCAGATATTAAAGTAATGTGCAAGAAATTAAAGAGTGAAATGTAAATGACACAATAGATTTTTATAGAGGTTCGAAGATGGGGTAATTCTTCTACTCCTCTCTTCTCCAACTCCTGGAGGAATCCACTAAGAATTGATCAATATACAAAGTGGTTAACAGTCCAGATGCAAGTCTTGATCACACAGCTGACTTGATCCTTTGGGACTCAGTCTGGAGATGCCTTGGTCACACAGCTGGCTTGTCGTACGACTCAGCTTCTTCACAGGGCAGCTGTCTTGCTACTACAGCCCACTTGCTCAAGCTTCTTGGATTTGATCACGAAGCCCTCCAAAACCTTGAGACTGGTTCGACCTAGAACCTTTCTACAATTCTCCGTGGAATGTAGACCCCTTGATTCTTCAAATGTTTCCTCTTCAACTGATTGAAGTTGTCTTTCCTTCACAGGTAAGTGTTGGATTGATTTCCTTCGTAATGTAGGCTTGAGGATTGAACTTGAATGATTTGAGAATATTTTTGGTTACAGTTATTGCTTTTCTTTGCTCGTATTTGTTTTCTGATTGTCAAGGTAACCCCTTACTCTCAAATATATTCCTCAGCCTTTTATAGTGTTCTTTTGAAAATTTGCCCGTTGAAGAGATAGGCTAATTTTCAAAAGACACTTGTGGTCGTTGGCTTGTCTTGTTGCAGTCCTTGGAATTGACATTTCCTCGTATGAATGATTCTTGACTTTTCGAGAGATCGACACAGTGCGAGTGTTTCCCATTGGTTTATTCCTTTTGCACGCTTCGGGATCGAGCACTTTAAGAAAGGCAGTATGGAAGTATTACTTGTTTAAGTAATTCTCTTGACTTCCGTGCAACGGATCTCTTTCAGTTGTCTCGACTTGACTGCATTTCCTTGACTTCCCCAGGTGACTTTGAGTCAGCTTGCCATCATTGGATGACTCATTTGTCACTTCAACTTGAGACTTGGCTATCTTGAGTTGACTTGACTGACACTTCACTCAGCTGTATCTCAGCTGCACCTTCAGTCGAGTTCCTGTTGTAGGTCCCAAGGGGTGTAAGTGTAAGGTTTAGAAGGGGGGTTGAATAAACCTTACCAAATTTTCGATTTAGTCCTTTTAAATATTCAGAGTTGATACTATACAATTTGTGTCTAGGTGGATGACCAATTTAGTTAATCAAGAGAGTTAGTCTCTCAATGACTCAATCGAGTTTGTTGATGGAATAACTCATTTGTTGGGTCTAAATTAACTCAATCGTGGTTTGTTTTCATTGGAAGACTTAACACCCTTAAGTTTGGTTAAACAAGGATTTAGTGCTTAGTTTAGTACTTAGAAATTATCAAGTGGATAGCAAATTTATCGTGAAATTTAAACAATTAAGATGCAAGAATTAAAGTCTTTGAAATGTAAATGACATAATGAAATTTTTATAGAGGTTCGAAGATGGGGTAATTCTTCTACTCCTCTCTTCTCCAACTCTGGAGGAATCCACTAGGTATTGATCAAGTATACAAAGTGGTAAGCAGTCCCGGATACAAGTCTTGATCACACGGTGACTTGATCCTTTGGGACTCGGTCCGAGACGCCTTGATCACTCGGTGGCTTCTCGCACGACTCGGCCTTCTTCACAGGCAGTATTTGCGCTTGCTACTACAACTCACTTGCTCAAGCTCTTTGGATTTGATCACGAAGCCCTCCAAAAGCTCAAGACTTGGTTCGACCTTGAACCTTCCTACAATCCTTCGTGGAATGTAGACCCCTTGATTTTTCAAGTATTTTCCTCTTCAACCGATTGAAGTTATCTTTCCTTCACAGGTGAGTGTTGGATTGATGTTCTTCGTAGTGTAGGCTTGAGGATTGAGAATATTTGATTTTCTAATAATTGGTTGAACGTTTTTGGTTCAGTCTCGATCCGATCCTTCTTGTTATTCTCAAAGTCATTTCTCGGCCTTTTATAGTGATCTTTCAAAAATCGCCCGTTGAAGAGATAGGCTTATTTTTGAAAGTCACTTGCGATCGTTGGCTTGTCTTGTTGCGATCCTTGGAATTGCCATTTCCTTGTATGAATTGTTATTCACCTTTTCAGTTCGACACGGTGTAGTGCTTCCCATTGGTTTGTTCCTTTTGCACGCTTCGGGACCGAGCACTTCGAGAAAGGTGGTATGGAGATATTACTTGTTTAGGTAATTCTCTTGATTTACGTACAACGGATCTTTTTGATTATCTCGACTTGATTTGCATTTCTTTGCTTTCCCCAGGTGACTTAGAGTCGACTTCCAATCATTGGATGACTCTTGTCACTTCAACTTGAGACTTGGCTTTTCTTGAGTTGACTTGACTAATGCTCCACTGTTGCATCTGTTTTCTTCTTGATAGAGTTCCGTCTCACTCGTCTTTTCCATACTCATTGTCTCGCAATGAGTCTTCCTTCTAGTCTCCAGTTGTCCTCTTGCATGTTTGGGCGTAGGTGACTTAACTCACTTGACCAACCCTATTTATTACAATGCATTTTACAACAAGAATGGGGTGCAATTTTCCTATTCTAAGTTTTACATGGCATTCATCAAAATCTAAACAATAAATTTCCTAACAATTTCCCCTTTTTGATGATGCCAAAACTTAAACCATTCAAAAATGCAAATAGCAAAGATACATACAGATAGTGTATTCACATAGAATGTATGCGTAGAATCAACCTTTTTATTGATCATAACATTCTTGTTCTTTTACACAATGTTTACAAGGTGTATCGAGCAAACATTTGTCTACGAGAAAATAAAGAATTTATAGCTTTATTGCGTAAAAACTTACATAGTATGTATTTACATCATAAAATACATGAAGGGTGAACAACAACACTTCATCTCCTTCATTTGTCTCCTTCTTTCATCTTGTTCAAGATCTTCTCGCTTTTCTTCTTTTTTTCTCGTCACCATTTGCCTTCTTCTTCTTTTCATATGCCTTCCTGGCAGCTTCATCTCTTCTTAATCTTTCTTGTCTTTCCTCCCATAGCATTTGAGTTTGTCTCTTGTTTTCTTCTTCTATTCTTTTCGCATACTCAAAGATTACTTTTAGCCACTTGCAAATTTGCTATTTGGTCAAGACCCATTGAAGAGATCCCTCCTTTCTTGCCTGGATCTACGATTCAATGTTTTTGGGCGGAGGCCCAGTCCAAACCTCTTCCTCCACCATCGCTTCTTCCTCTACCTGCGGGCGTGTATTGTCTTGGGGTCTTCTTCTTTCGGTGAGTGACCAGCAGAGCGATAGGTAGTCTCGCCGCTGTCGCGCCTTCTTCACATAACGTGAGACCATTTTCCCAAGACAAGTCCCAAGCTTGAGCCATAGACATATTTGCAAAGTATCCTTGGGATGCGGCGTTTTAAATTCATCAACGATCGTGGCTCTGTCCGACATCCGAGATGGCATAAGTATCTTTGTCTCTTTGGAATGCCTCCATGTTGTTTCAAGATGTTCATAACAGGGCATCCATTCTTCCTTCCACTTCCTCCATCCCCGCATCAATTGTCTTTCTCTTTTCGGCCCATAGATATAGCAGAGTGTTGGAGTGGCGAGTCACGGGGAGTTTCTTTGCGATAATGTCACCGTGACAAGACCTTGTTGGGGGTTTGTGCAATCATCAAGGTCACATCTTTCGATCCTTCCCCTCAACAGATTTTTCTTTCTTTTGTTTGATGCTTCCTCATTTGTCTTTCCTTCGTGAGATGCATCCTCTTTTTCGGCTTCGGATCTCTTCGTGGCTTGAAGGTATTCCTCTTCCCCCTTTTTGGCATCATCAAAGGAGAGAGGAACGCCTGGAAACATATGCGCAAGGGAAGTCGAGCCTGGCGATAGTCGAGGTCTGTCTCGAGTGGCTGCGGAGTATGCAACACGGTCGGATCGAGTAGCGTTGGACTCTCACTTGAAATTAGCTTCATCTCGGCCATGAGAAGGCTGAATTTTCTATTCATGTTTTCTTCCAAACGTTGTAGATCACTCTTATTTTGCTCACGCAGCTGACTTTATCTCGGCAGTGTGAGCTTCATGCATGTGCTCAATGTGTTCTCTCAACTTCGTTTTTGCATCAAGCATTCTCGGCTCTCCATACCAGTGCTTGTTGAACAGTGTTCGAACTATCTAACTTGTTCCACACGCATTGTTTCTTCTTTGTTACCACCATTCCCCGATCCCGATTGTTATGCCTCTTAAGTCGCAGTAAGATTGGCATCTCTGTTGTCGATCGCATGTCCATAGAGGCTTGATGCCTCTCCATCCATTCAATCTCAAAGCAAATAATGCCTTGAACACTTCGCGGACTTGGTGATTCTTCCGCGTTGCGGTGATGGCCATGCGGCGTCAAAGTCATAATCAGTGGAACAATGGTACCGATGGAATAACAGGAGTTGGTCTATGGAAGCGTGCGAGCTCTTTCTCGACTCTTCAGGGAGGTCCGGTACCTCCGAGAGAAAGGAAAAGATTCTATAAAGGAATCATCACGCCAACTGGTATTTGTTCAATGATGAGAGGCGCGCGTGACGTTCCTTTTGAGTCGAACCTCGCCGCAGCGTGGGGAGCTGTGATGGACTGTCTCGGTGGGGTCTATTGTGAAGTGGAACCTTGCCGAGCCTCATTTGTCTCAACATCTTCGTTGGTCTCATTTGGTTTCTCCAATTGAGTGGATGGTCCTCGGCCTTTATCGAGCGTCATCGGACGATGATGAGATTTCCATTGGTGGCTCATCATCAAAATTAAAGGTTTGACGAGTAGTCTTAGGATCGACTTGCTCGTGCTTGGAACATCCGCAATTTGAGTCTTTTAGAGTACATCACGGGGATGACTCGGCTTCTTCGTCGCCCGATCCCGAGAAAGGTTACATCAGGATTATCCTGGGAATCATGAAGCGCTATCTCCTTTTCGGATGGGTCAATGATAGCAGGAGGGATGTTCTCTACTTGACTTCTTTACCCGGGAAGTCTCAACCTCCCGTGGGCCTTCATTACCTCCTACAGTCTCGACGCAATGAGGCCTTGGACCTCCCTTTCGACAGTGTCACTGCCTTAGGGTCTTTCGTGGTGGCATCCATTGGAGTCTCAACCCCATGGATTGCACTTTCACCGCCCCAGTGTTAACTCCCTGTGGTCTGTTCCTTCCTCGTGCCTCGATCGCATCGCTAGCGTCATTAGCCTTCAGAGCGGTTGGCACCTCACCAAACATCTCAATCGCCTCGAGCCGTTGATGACAACTTGCTGTTCGTTTAGTGTTTGTACTTCCTCCACTTCGCCTCCCGGATTCGTTGTTGAGTCATCCGCAGATTCTCCGACCTTGCTGCAGTGAAGGGAGTTTCCCCTCACCGGGGCGCACGGTGAGTGACTTGGAATGGGGTCACTCGTCTCCGGACTCCCGGCTATTTCTATTGAGTGTTCGTAGTTGGGGCGGTGGTAAGACACCTTCAATAGGGGTTGGCTTGATTGGGGTCCCCACTATCCCGGTTTCATCGCCATTTCCTTATTGCCTTCTTCCGAGTGAGTGGGGAAGTGGTGGCAGCAACAACGATGGCGATTTTTGAACCACTCCCATTGGATCAATTTCATTTGTGTTCGGAGGACTCTCTGGTCCCTCCATCAATCTTTGCTCGTGAAGGATTCTCGATTCGTGCAATGCTTGCTGCATTTGCAACTCTTCTGGCGGCGGCCGAAGCAGAGTCCGGATCCTCATCATGTTTGTCGAGATAAGACATCAAGGAGAGGATGTGTGTGTTCTGTGGTGGTGCAGGAGATAGAGGGAGATCTTTGGCCTTCTCACGTGCCTCGCTTTCTCTGCCTGTCTTTCCTTCTCCTTGTCCTTGAAGATCTGCAGGATATCCGTGCGATTGTCTTCATCTAGTCTTTGGGATCACAGTGGTTAGGCCAAGGAAGTTTAACAGTTCCTCTTCTTCTTCTATAAACTCGGGCCGTTGGAACTGTTCCTTGATTTACTCAATTTCCATTTCCTCCACTCACGCAGACGATTTTGGATGTCCGGGTAAGGTGGAGATAGGATCATCACATCACTATCAGCTCTATCGCCTTTTTCTTGTGTCTCGGTGCGCGGACTACAACTATTTCTTGAGTTGCCTCTCTTGATCGCTTGACAGACTTAGTTGTTTCATCAATTACATCGGGGACTCGATCGCTTCAAGCCGGTATTTCGTATTTGTTCGGTGAGTGGTGACTCGGCGGTTTTTCAAGCTCGGAGCGCTTGATGATTCTTTTTCTTCGTCTTCTAGTTTGTACCAGAGGGATTTACGGTTCGAGACGATTTCTTCGAGTCTTGGGCGGCGGGGCGTGCTAGTGTTTTCTTCTCGAGGAGCTGGCCATCTTGGCTTATCGTTCTCCTCTTTTTGACGATCGGAGAAGGTATTTGAGAGTCCTTCTCGATTCTTCTTTGAGGCAGGGGAGACACGGCTGCAGGGGGTGACTCAGCTGCGCAGGGGCGGGAGCGAGTTTGACTTTCTTTTTTGCGCAGGGCGTATTTTCTTTAGCAAAACCGCAGGGGCGACTTTCTTCTTTGGTGGAGAGGAAACAATTTGTATCTTTGGTGGTGATTCCCCCTCACTCGTGTCGCCTCTCTTGGCGTAGGCTCTCTTTCGTGCGCTGAGAGGTTTGATCTCGAACATCTCTTGTTAACATGGAACGCCTTTCCATGTCTAAGAGGGACTCATTTCACCTCCATCATCCGCCAATCACCAGGCCATATCCTAGGGATCCTCCAAATGTGCCATCTTCTCTTGAAGGATTTGTTCCCTACATTCTCGGCATAGTCTCTTTGTAGACAAACTCGGCCTGAGTTTATTTTCCTTTCTTCAATGATCGCCGCCATCACGATCAACTTTGCTTTTTTGATTGGTCAAAGTCGCCCAAATTTGATGTCAATGCATTTGGCAACTATGTCCAACGACTTGTGATAATCCTCCTTGGCCATCTCTTGTTTGTTGTGTAAATTATTTTATCAAGTATAGTCGGGCTTGGCTATTTCCTTCCAAGCAAAGAACCAGGTTTACATCACTTCACTAATTTCGATGCTCCTTTCGTTGGTAGTGGCAGTGTTCACCAAATCCTTCGCGAGAGATGGTGAGTCGCTTTCCATGAACAGATGACTTTATCCCCTCATCGTGAATCGCAACATTCACGTAGAAGCGCGACCTCCTCCACATAGGTCATCGGATATTCCAAAGATCGTAAACGATTTCAGCCAGGACATTTCCAATTTCTCGGCGATTTTCTTCACTAGGGTGTCATCGGACCCTGTTTCACCATGCCGTCGAAATCCACAAGAGACCCGGTGTGGATTTGCTTTCCTAACTTGACAAAATCATAGGTTGGTGCCATTTTTCAGGATTTTATCAAGAAAACTTAGAGATTGATTTGAAGATAGGTAGGGTTTTGAGAAGATTTTTGCCTTTGCTTCGAGAGAGAGAAATGAACAGTTTTGGTAGTGTGTGAGAGAAACGGACGAAAATGGTTTAAGTATGGTTTATGAAAGGGCGTGCGGGTGGTTTTGAAATGTGATGAAATCAACGGTTTAGATTTTGCACGCCTATTTAGCATTTAATGTCTCGTATTTAATGCGGCAAAGATTTATATCCAATCATAAGCTTGGTGTGCGGCTTTATGTGTCAGACACATCATCATTATCTTTGACGTCATTCTTAAAAACATTTCGCTTAGCAAAAACGACCGCGTTTTTGTTACTTTGCTCATAAGTGACTCGAACTTATCCCTTAGTTGATTTAACTCTTCTTCTCGAGTTCTCTTAGTGACTCAAACCGGTGACTTGGTATAGATGTCTTTCCAATATAACCGATTTGTGAGTTCGGCTCTTTTTTCCCTTTTAGTGTTCCATTTCTTTTTCTTTGATTCTTCCGAGTGTCGGCTCCACTCAATTAACCCTAACTCATGTTTGAGTTCTTCAAATCTTGACTCACATAATGGTTTTGTGAATATGTCACCCAATTGTTTATCGGTTGAGATATATTCCAATATGATGTCCTTCTTTTCAACATGATCTCTTATGAAGTAATATCGACATCGATATGCTTTGTTCTTGAGTGCAACACAGATTTTGAGTGATTGCAATTGCACTTGTGTTATCACACATGATTGGAATTTCTTTTCCTCAACTTCATAGTCTCTTAGTCTTTGTCTCATCCATAGGACTTGGGCACAAATTTTTGCAGCGTACTATGTATTCTCTTCAATTTTGTAGAGGTGGCTATTGAATTTTGCTTCTTGCTAAACCAGAAATCACTGTTTCCTAGCATTTGACATGTGCCTCGAGGTGCTTTTTTTCATTCAACTCGCATCCAAAGATAGTCAGTCCGAATAGCCAATTAGCTTGAATCCACCTTCCTTTGGATACCATAAGCCAACTTCTTGGCTTCCTTTCAAGTATCTCAATATTCTCTTATTTCTTTGTCATATGGCTCTCTTTTGGAGCAGATTGAAATCTTGCACATACACCTATAGCAAAGGTGATGTCCGCCCGCTTTGTAAGATAGAGCAATGATCCAATAAGTGCTCTCGTATCTTGTTTGATCTACAGGCTTGCCATCATCCGCATCCATGTCCATTTTGGTGATGTATTCATTGGTATTTTCAGAAGACTTCTCCTCCATACCAAATTTCTTCATTAAGTCTCTGGTGTATTTTGTTTGACTTATGAAGGTTCCATCCTTGAGTTGTTTCACTTGGAGTCCAAGGAAGAATGTTAGCTCTCCCATCATGCTCATTTCAAATTTACTTTGCATGAGGTTTGAAAATTTTTCACACATGACTCTTTGTTTGTGGATCCAAAAATGATGTCATCCACATATATTTGAACAAGCAAAGATATACTCTTTTTGTCTTGAATTCGAAAAGTGTTCTATCTACTTTTTTCCTTTTGTGAATCCATTTTCGTTAGGAATTGTGACAAAGTATCATACCATGCTCGGGTGCCTGTTTCAATCCATACAAGGCTTTCTTGAGTTTGTATACTTTATCTCCAAGAGTCTTCGCTCAAATCCTCGGAGGTTGTTCAAAATACACTTCTTCTTCCAATAAACCATTTAGGAATGCACTTTTTACATCCATCGATATACAATGAAATTCTTGTGAGTGCATAGGCAAGAAACATCCTTATAGCTTCCAATCTTGCTACGAGAGCAAATGTTTCATCAAAATCTATTCCTTCTTCTTGGCAATATCCTTTGGCTACTAGTCTTGCCTTGTTTCTTACCACGTAACCTTCCTCGTTCATCTTGTTTTCGAACACCCATTTAGTACCAATAACATTTTGATGTGTGGGTCTTTGAACTAATTCCCATACTTTATTTCTTTCAAACCGATTGACTCTTCTTGCATAGCTTGAATCCAATGTGTGTCGCCCAATGCTTGTAACACATCTTTGGGCTCTATCTTTGCGAGATAAAGCATGTGAACATGGCTTCTTGTTGAGTTGGATCTTGTTTTGACACCTTCTCTTATATCTCCAATGACAAGTTTGGTGGATGGTCTCTCGGCCATCTTACATCGGAGTTGGAGTAAGTTATTTGGATTGATCGTCTTGCGGTTGTGTTCTTTGTGTTCGGCTCTCTCGTAATCACTTAGCGCAAATTTTCATTGTTTTTGAGATTCAGCTATCTCATCTTCTTCCTCGAGTTTATAATTCGGCTTCCAAAGCAAAGATAGGGACTCTTTCGTATGGTTGGATGATTCAAACTTGTCAACCGACTCTTCAATGTCTTCTCCATTCACATTTGGCTCATCGAATACCACATGAATGGATTCTTCTCGCAACCATAGTTCTTTTGTTGAGTACTCTGTAGGCTTTGCTTTCATTTGAGTATCCCAAGAAGATACCCTCATCGCCTTTAGCATCGAAAGCCTTTAGATTGTCTTTGCCATTATTGTGGATGAAGCATTTACATCCAAATATTCTCAAATATGCAACATTTGGTTTTCTTCAGTCCAAATCTCATAGGAGTCTTTGTCATTTGTCCATTTTATCATACATCTGTTTTGAGTGTAGCAAGTTGTGTTGATTGCTTGACCCAAAATCTTTTTGGTAACCCCGCTTGACTAACATGGTCCTTGCCGCTTCTTTGAGAGTTTCATTCCTTTTTTCGCAACTCCATTCTCACGAGGAGTCCTTGTCTGGCGATAGTTCATGACCAATACCATTTTCAATACAATCGAGTTATTATTCCATTGACAAACTCGGTTCCTCATCCGATCTTATTTTGATAATGGTTTGGCTCTTCTCGTTTTGAATCCTCTTCATCAGTTTGTGGTAGTTTCAGTAGAGTTTCTTTTCTTCTTACACATGAATATTATCCATGTATATCTTGAGTAGTCATCTACTACCACCAATGTGTATTTCTTTCCACTTATGCCGGCCGTTTGGTTCCCTTTGGGCCAAATAGATCCATATGTAGCAGATGCAATATTCTTGTTGAAGATGAACATGTCTTTTCTTTGAATGAAGATTTGATTTGTTTTCCTTCCGACATGCATCACATATACTCTCCTTCTTGTATATCGAGTCGGAAGTCCTTCCACAAGACTACTACGGCAAGCTTGTTAATTGTTTTGAAATTCGGGTGACTCGACTTTTTTTGTGCCACAACCAACTTGATTCATTTGTGCTCTTTGCTAATAGGCAGTCTTTGTGTGTAGCGGTTGACCAATCTACTACATACATGTTCTTTTGTATCGCATTCGATTCAAGATCCTTGATTTGGCATACACCCATGTTGAATCCAACATTATAGCCCTTGTCCGCGAGTTGACTTATGCTTAGCAAGTTGAAGTTGAGTCCTTCGACATATGCAACATCTGTGATTTCTAATCCGTTCTCTTGACGGATCCAATGCCTCTTATTTCACCGAGCTTCATTTCCTCCAAATATGACTTTTGCTCCTTTAACTTCCTTGAATTTTTTGATTTTTCTTATTTCTGTCATATGTCCGGGAATGACCACTATCCATGTACCAGGTTCCTTGGCACTCAATTTGTTCCTTGAACCGCAATCAAGGAAATTAAGTTTTAGGTACCCATACTTATGCGGGTCTGAGGGGTTAGAATTGTAAGATGATCCAACCAACTTATAGCCAAATGATTTGACTCTAAGGGGTTGCCATCTATCGGTGCCATAATCATAATTAATCTTGGCAAATTGCTTGGGGATTTTAGGTTCATACAAATTGTCTTTTTTGTGCAGACGCTGCATATGTGTTTTGGCAATCGCCTTCTTTGGGTAATTGTGGTGTCTTTGAATGTAGTGCCTAGGTGCATATGTGTCTTTGAAAAAGCTCTTATACTTTTGGAATGGCCTTTCTTTGGGTTCTAGGCCTTTGCCATTTGGGCTTATATTCCATAAGTCTATGCTGATGGTTTACATTATTCCAATCAGCTTGGCTTGGATATTTTCTACCAGTCCCATCATATGTATTTCTTTTATGGATTTTAAGGGTTTTTGGTAGCTCGCTTCTTCTTTTCGAGTATTTTCTGTTTGGAGTTTTTGAGGAACTCGGGTGAATCTCTTCTCGATTTTGTCCTTTCCCAAGCACTCAATCGGTTGTTTTCCTTTTCCTTTATAACCAAGGCCAGTTTTCTTGTAATTGTGCTTCGGAGTGAATGTGTGTGCAACATTTAGAGTTTTGGATTTTTAGACTCTTCATGGCTTGAAGATCCTTTTTCCAAAATTACTTTTGAGGTTTGACACAAAGACAAAGGAATTAAATCCTAAGCCTGTCTTGTCTCCACATTCTCTTTGACTCATAATAAGATCATCCAATGATTTAGATGCCTTAGTGAATGAGGCAATAACATTTTTGAGGTCATTCTCCTCTTCTCTATGGCAACAATTTCTGCTTTATTAACTTAGCATTTTCGGCCTTTAAACTTTCATTCTCATGACTATTTGACTTAGAGTACTCGGCTCCTTAGTCGACTTTGAGTTTTGGCTCTTGAGTAGGCTGTTTTCCTCATTTAATAGTGTGTGTGAGGATTTAATGTGTTCAAAATCTTTCATCATTTTGCCTAATGAATCATAAAGATCGAGTGGGTGATGAAGTGTGTGTGTCACGATCACTATCATCGAGTCCGAGTTTGATGAGTTAGAGTGTACCTCATCTTCTTGGTCGAGTTGATCTTGTTCCTTGGCCATCAAGCGGATCAGGGTTTCTTCTTCGAGTCACTTGAATAGTCGGCTTCACATCGCTCTCTCGAATCGGCTATGTCTTTTGACTTGGTTGTTTTAATGATCTCTGCAGCCCAACATTGCCTTTCTCTTTTCTTGTCTTCTTTCTCTCAAGATCTTTCTTTCTTCTTCATTCTGTATTTGTTGACTACAGGATATGGGCGATCAATGGCATAATGACCTGGTTGTCTATAGTTCAAAGATAGATATTGACCTTTTGATCACTCTTTCCATTCTTGGATTGTCACCCTTTGATATTGACTTTTTGATGATCTGTTCTCTTGGTTGGCCTATCTTCCCTTGATTTGGAGGGAGCCGAGTGTCTTACGGAAGATTCACCATTTCCTCTCTTGTAGTTCTTATTGAAGAACTTGTTGAACCTTTTAACCATCGGGGCTATTTCTTCCGGATCAATGACTTCTTTGACCTCGGCTCTCTTCCCATCTTTAACAATTAGAGCAATTTGTTTTGGGTACTGTTGTCTCTTCCTGGTCTTTTCTTCTCGGCTCAAACTCGTAGGCTTTGAGATCCGAGAATAGTTCATGGTTGGATGTCTTTGATAGGTCCATAGAATGTCTTAGTGCCATGACCTTCATTTCCCATTCAATTTGGAAGACTTTTTAGGATTTTCATACACATTTCTTCTATGTATATTCCTTTCCAAGTGCGAGATAACTCATTGGTGATTTACGTGAATCGAGCATCCAGTTGATCCGGTTTTTCTCCGAGATCATTTTGAAGTTCTCAAATTTCTGACATACCACTAATAATTTGTTTTCTTTGATTTGCTCCGAGCCTTCACAAATCAATGTTAGCTTGTCTGATTTCTTTAGCCGTTTTGCATGATTTGACTTTATTGAACATGGCTTTGTCCAAGGTTTTGTAAAGGATGTCCTTGGCTACATTGTCCAGGTTGTATCTTTTTTGTCATCATTTGTCCATTCGAGTTCTTGGTTTTTCAACCATGGGAGTCCGGGAGCAACATCCTCTTCTCCTTGTGTGACTCTTCTTCTGTTGTGTTCACCTTTAAGATTTGCGGTGGCCCATCCTCTATCACTATCCACATCTCATCATGTAATCTTTGATAGATGAGCTCGCATACGAATTTTCCAATCATCAAATTCTTCAATAGTGAACATAGGGATGCGTGTCAAATTTGCTTCCATGATAATAACTTTTAATGATAAAAAGAGTTTTGAAAGTTTAAGTACTAAAGCGGACTTTGAAAAGTTTGGAGATCTAGTTCAATAACCGGTGCGGAGGGTTCAATGAACCAACCGCTCCGATACCACATGTAGGTCCCAAGGGGTGTAAGTGTAAGGTTTAGAAGGGGGTTGAATAAACCTTACCAAATTTTTGATTTAGTCCTTTTAAATATTCGAGTTGATACTACACGGTTGTGTCTAGGTGGACATGACCAATTTAGTTAATCGAGAGTTAGTCTCTCAACGAGACTCAAGCGAAATTTGTTGATGGAATAACTCATTTGTTGGGTCTAAATTAACTCAATTGTGGTTTGTTTTATTGGAAGACTTAACACCCTTAAGTTTGGTTAAACAAGGATTTAGTGCTTAGTTTAGTACTTAGAAATGATCAAGTGGATAGCAAATTTATCGTGATTTAAACAATTAAGATGCAGGAATTAAAGTCTTTGAAATGTAAATGACACAATGAAATTTTTATAGAGGTTCGAAGATGGGGTAATTCTTCTACTCCTTTCTTCTCCAACTCCCGGAGGAATCCACTAGGTATTGATCGATATACAAAGTGGTAAGATCCGGATACAAGTCTTGATCACACGGTGACTTGATCCTTTGGGACTCGATCACGGAGACGCCTTGATCACTCGGTGGCTTCTCGACGACTCGGCCTTCTTCACAGGGCGTTTGCCTTTGCTACTGACTCACTTGCTCAAGCTCTTTGGATTTGATCACGAAGCCCTCCAAAAGCTCAAGACTTGGTTCGACCTTGAACCTTCCTACAATCCTTCGTGGAATGTAGACCCCTTGATTTTTCAAGTATTTTCCTCTTCAACCGATTGAAGTTATCTTTCCTTCGGTGAGTGTTGGATTGATGTTCTTCGTAGTGTAGGCTTGAGGATTGAGAATATTTGATTTTCTAATAATTGGTTGAACGTTTTTGGTTGGTCTCGATCCTTCTTGTTATTCTCAAAGTCATTTCTCGGCCTTTTATAGTGATCTTTCAAAAATCTCGCCCGTTGAAGAGATAGGCTTATTTTTGAAAGTCACTTGCGATCGTTGGCTTGTCTTGTTGCGATCCTTGGAATTGCCATTTCCTCGTATGAATTGTTATTCACCTTTTTCGAGAGTTCGACACGGTGTAGTGCTTCCCATTGGTTTGTTCCTTTTGCACGCTTCTCGGGATCGAGCACTTTAAGAAAGGTGGTATGGAGATATTACTTGTTTAGGTAATTCTCTTGATTTACGTGCAACGGATCTTTTTGATTATCTCGACTTGATCGCATTTCTTTGCTTTCCCAGGTGACTTAGAGTCGACTTCCAATCATTGGATGACTCTTCTCGTCACTTCAACTTGAGACTTGGCTTTTCTTAAGTTGACTTGGTGATGCTCCACTCACCGCATCTCACCGCTTCTTGATAGAGTTCCCGTCTACTCTTCTTTGCCATACTCAAATTTGTCTCGCAATGAGTCTTCCTTCTAGTCTCCGGTTGTCCTCTTGCATGTTTGGGCGTAGGCGACTTAACTCGGCTTGACCCAGCCCTATTTATTACAATGCATTTTACAACAAGAATGGGGTGCCAACTTCCTATTCTAAGTTTTACATGGCATTCATCAAAATCTAAACAATAAATTTCCTAACACCTGTCTTCTCTTCTTTGCCACACTCAGCTGCCTCACAGCGGAGTCTTCCTTTTAGTCTCCAGTTGTTTTCTTGCATGTTCAGGCATAGCTGACTTAACTCAGCTCGACCAGCCCTATCTATTACAATGCAATTTACAACAAAAATGGGGTGCCAACTTTCTATTCTAAGTTTTACATGGCATTCATCAAAATCTAAAAATTAATATCCCAACAGTTAGGATGGAGTATCAGATCCTCCATCGGGTCTGGAGGAAATTGCCATCCCTACTTGTGTTGTGGATTGTGATCATTTTTTATTTTATTTTTACCGTGATTTATTTTTGTCTCCCAAGGGATGAATTAATGTGGAATCCGTTTTTCCATATCCGAACAATTAATTACTTGAATAATAATTCTTGAATACATCCAATTGTTAAAAATAGGATAGGTTAAAATTATTTTAAGATTAGTTATTATTTTGATGTTTGCTGTTCTAATATTTTGAATCATCCAATGGCACTTTTTTTTTAGAAAATAAGATGTATATTTCTTTTATAGTTTGTATTACACAATGAAAAATGAAATTACAAATTACAGAACAACAATCGACATTTGTAATAAACTAAATTACATAAGCACAATATAAAATTAACCCCAATCGTGTGTTAAAACACATTATCCTTAAAACAGATTTATCCCCTATTCTGGATGCCTATTTCCAGGATAAGACGGGAAAATCGGATTACCTCAATTCCAGCGAACTGAAAGTTATGCTTAGAAATCACCACCAAAATGCAATTGGAAGCCAAGGAATACAAGAGCAATATGCAAGGACTTGTGTTATGCAAGTGTAGGAGTTGTGTTTTGTGTAGATTGTGAAAAATTGAACTACCTTTTATAAGTGATCAACCCATATTAACTCCCCACTTCCCCATGACTTGGGGCATTCACTTCCACTCCTCAATGACTTGGGAGTTTCAAGTGTCATCACTCTCCCACTCCTCCATGACTAAGGAGTTTGAAGTGTCATCGATTAAATATTTTCTCATTATTAAAGAAATAACTCCATGAGTTGGGGAGTTTTTATTCAACTTTTACAAAATTAAACATTTATTGATAAAATTAAATATTTTCTTCATTATTAAAGAAATAAGTCCAAGAAGATTATGCCAAAAGCACAATTTCTATTCAACTTTTCCAACAATACGCCTGGTTCTACAAGAGCTTCTAAGATATAAGCCTAACACAATTCTCTTCGAAGCGGCCCCACTTCTCTCTCACATAGGTTATTCTTCTTTAAGAGTAGCCCGCACTATCCAGCTCGGCTTATCGATGCACAAGAATCTTTAAAAGCCAAATGTTTATCCTTTTCTCCCACGGGCTCACTGTTAAGGAATGGACAAGGGAAAATTCCCCCACAGTGATCCTAGAGTCTTTTTACAATTAGGTTATCACATTGAACCTAGATCTTAGGATCTCCAGTCAACTTGGTTGGGTTTCCATTGTATCAACTCATTTTTCCAGAGGCTTAAGTCCATTCCTTTTGATGATTTCACAACTAACTCTCGGTTCAACCCTTTGGTTATCGGATCCGCTAAATTTGTAAGTCCAAGTGCCTACAATAATCTAGAGGGGTGGGTGAATAGATTATCCCGGTTTTTCAGATTTTGCCCTCTTTTTTCGAAAGACTCAAGCAAAGATGAAATGCAAAGTGCGGAAAGTAAATAACACACGTTGATTTAAAGAGGTTCAACCCACCTAGGGCCTAATCCTCTACCACCCCAGTATATCCGGGATGGATTTCAAAAAGAAAAAAAGATTTTATTAATTTACTAAAAATTAATACAACACCTTGAGGATTACCACAACCCTCTTTCACTACCTTGAGGATTACCACAACCCTCTTACAACACCTTGAGGATCACCACAACCCTCAAACACCTATCACCTAGATCACTGTATTCTTACCACAAGAATACTCACAAGGATGTCTTGTGTTGAATGATGACCAAAATCAAGATTACAACTCAAAAATGATTGAAACAATATGAGTACAAGTGTAATCAAGAATTGAAAGCCTAGACCTCAAATTTGTGCAAGTGAAAGTGCTTAGACTAATACAACAAAATATATGAAATTGTATGCTTGATTGCTCTTTGCTTGTATAGAGTGTTATATGTTGTTGTTTGAATGAAGCCTCTATTTATAGGAGAGGACTTGGCTTTCATTTTCGGACATTGGCTCCTCTTTGGGGAGTGATTTGCTGCAAAAGAAACCATTTAAAATGATCAATATAGCTGTTAGAAATCCATCCCACAAAATAGGGAAAAGTCATGCAAAACGCGGATAGTTTGCCGATAAACAGGGGGTTCGACCGGTCGCGCAGAGATAAGATTGAAATTGAATTCTGCGAATTTTTACACAGGGCAACCGGTCGGAGGGGGGTGCGACCGGTCGCCCTTAGCTGTGACCGGTTGGACTTGAAGAAATTATGAAACAGAGAAGTCTGAACCAAGAATTTGCTCCCAGTATCGTCGCCCAGGGGGTCGACCGGTCACCCTCACCGGTCGCCCACCTGGTCGACGGCCGTTGCCCCCCTTTTTTCCTTACGCCCCATTTTTGCTTTCAAAACTCAACTCAGTGCGGGTTGCCCTATAGGGGCGGCCGAGCTGAAACAAATGTGTTGTCCAATATTTTATCGAAAATAAACTCCATAAAATACTACAAAAAATAGTAAAAATATTTTAAGACGATCGGAAGTATTTAGACAACATTTAGGGATATTGTTTTGGTTTAAAAACTTATTTGAACAAAATCGAACAAAATTATCAAAATCATGATAAAAACATTTATCTAACAAAATTATCCTTTGATTTCACGTAGTCAATAGAGATAACACCAGTTGAGAGTAGTTGTCTAATGGTATTGTGTTTACGACGTATGTGTCTAGACTTACCATTATACATATTGCTCTGTGCTCTGCCAATCGCAGATTGACTATCACAATGTATACAAATTACTGGCACATGCTTAGCCCATCTTGGAATATCTTCTAAGAAGTTTCAAAGCCATTCGACTTCTTCTCCTCACTTGTCTAAAGCTATAAAATCAGACTCCATTGTGGATCTAGCTATAACCATATGCTTAGAAGATTTCCACGATATAGTTGCACTTCCTAAAGTGAATACAAATCCACTTGTAGACTTAGAGTCTTTAATATCAGATATCCAATTAGCATCGATGTATCCTTCAATAACAGTAGGATATCTTGTATAGTGCAGTCCAAAACCATGAGTGTATCTTTTAATACCTTAGTATTATCACTATACCTTTCTAGTGGTCATGCCCTGGATTACTCGCGTATCTGTTCAATTTACTCACCGCATAAGCAATGTATAGTCTTGTACAACTCATTAAGTACATCAAACTCCCTATGACTCGTGAGTATTCTACTTGAGACACATCCTTACCTCTATTCTTCGATAGATGTTGACTCGTGTCTATAGGAGTTCTAGCTAACGACATGTCATCCCTACTAAATTTTCTAGAATCTTATCCACATAATGTGACTGGTCAAGTGTCAGTCCATTTGAAGTTCTAGAGATCTTTATTCCGAGGATCACATTAGCTAAACATATATCTTTCTTGTCAAACCTTGATTTCAACATATCTTTTATGAATTTAATTATTTTATCATTACTTCCAATGATAAGCATGTCGTCTACATAAAGACACAAAATGACATAGCCATTTTAGTGTTTTTAACATGAACACATTTATCACATTTATTTATTTTAAATCCACATTCTTTCATGGCATTATCAAATTTTTCATGCCATTGTTTTGGTGCATGTTTCAATCCATATAATGGCTTGACCACTTTACAAACCTTGTTCTCTTGCCCAGGTGCAGTGAATCCTCAGGTTGTTTCATGTAAATCTCATCTTCTAAATCTCCATTTAAAAAAATAGTTTTTACCTCCATTTGATGTATTTCAAGATTCTGCAAAGCGGTAATTGCAAATACCAATCTAATATATGTTATTCTCGTAATTGGAGAATACGTATCAAAGTAATCAAGGCCCTCTTTTTATCTGTAACCTTTAATTACAAGTCTAGCCTTGAACTTATCAATTGTTCCATTTGCCTTCATTTTCTTCTTGAAAATCCATTTATAACCTAGTGGTTTACTTCCTTCAGGAAGATCCACTAGTTCCCATGTATGATTTTGTAAGATGGAATCAATTTCACTTTTTATGGCCTCTTTCCATAATGGTCCTTCAAAAGAATTTATAGATTCTATGCAGCTTTGAGGTTCACTTTCCAGCATGTATGTTAGAAAATCTAGACCCAAAGATTTTTCTATCCTAGCTCATTTATTGCATTTAAGTTCCACCTCTTCTTCTTTTTTTCTTGCTCTTGTTCTAATGAATCATGTATCCGTTTAGAAGAGCTTGTTTCTTCTCTCGATCTGTATGGAAATACATTTTCAAAGAACGAGGCATTTCTCGATTCAACTATCGTGTTCTTGTATATATCTTAAACTTTTGATTCATGCACAAGAAACTGATAAGCACTACTATTATGTGCATATCCAATAATTATGCCATCAACAGTTTTGAGACCTACCTTCACCTTCTTTGGTGTAGGTATAGCAACCTTAGCAAGACACACCCACACCCGTAACTATTTATAGGATGACATTCTTCCATTCCACAACTAATAAGGACTTTTGTCTAATTTCTTACGAGGTACCTTATTAAAAGGTAATTAGCTGTCAAGACAGCTCCCCCCACATGTTCGGAGGCAAACCAGAACTTAATAACATGACATTCATCATTTCTTTAAGTGTATGATTTTTCCGTTCTGTAATGCCATTATGTTGAGGTGAATAAGGTGACGTTGTTTCGTGTCTAATTTCGTTTTGGGCACAGAATTCTGCAAACGGTGATTCGAATTCACCTCCACGATTACTTCCTAGCACCTTAATTTTCTTGTTAAGTTTATTCTCAACTTCATTTTTATAGAGAATGAATTTCTCTGTAGCTTCATCTTTACTTAAGAAGATATACATAACAATACTTTGTGTTATCATCAATAAAAGCAATGAAGTACTTTGTTGCCACCATGTGTTTGTGTCGATTTAAATCACATACATCTGTGTGAATTAAATCAAGTGGTTCATTATTTCTTTAAATATTTTTACATGATGTCCTTGTTAACTTTGCCTCAACGTGCTTGGAATCAATATGGAATGTTGGTATATAATTCAAGTTAATTAATCTACTTAAAGTATCATAATGAACATGTCCTAGTCTATCGTGCCACAAATTGGAAGACTCAAGCAAGTAGACAGAAGAGTTATTCATTTCATTGATTTTTGGTTTAACAACCATTACATTGATCTTAAACAGCCGATCATAAGCATAACCATTGCCTACAAACATTCCATTTTTCATCAAAGTTACAACACCTGACTCAAAAACAATACGAAAACCATGCTTATCTAAAAGCGAACCAGACACCAAGTTCTTACGAATATTTGGTACAAACAACATATTATTAAGAGTCATTTCCTACCCGAACATCATCTTCAAGACCACTTTTTCTTTTCCTTTAACCTCAGAAGTAGCTAAATTTCCCATGTACAACTTCTCGTCGTCTTCAGTTGGCTCAAAGGAACTAAATAATTCTTTAACATAACTAGTGTTGTGAAAATCGGCCTAGGCGCCTCTAGGCCAATTCGATTTTGTTAAAATCGCCCAAAAAAATCATTCAGACCGAAAATCGGGTTGGGTTCCCAACTAGGCGGCTAAAAAATCGGGCCACGGCGGAAAAAATCGGCCAAAAATGGTAAAAATGAAAAACAAACAAAAAAAAGAGAAAAACAATATTATTTCTAAGCCCCCTAGGCGATCTAGGCGCCCTAGGTGCTAGGCGCTAGGCCACCGCCTAGCTAGCGCCTAGCGATTTCTGCAACCTTAAACAGAGCACACATGCCTAGTGGCATCAGAGTCAATCCACCACTAATTTGAGTTTGAACCTACCAAGTTTACCTCAGAGACCACTGCAACCAGGTTCCTATCTGACACCTCTTGAGAGATTTCCTCGACCATGTTAGCCTCTCTGTTCCTTTTCGGTTTCTTGCAGTCAGAAACCTTGTGACCCTTGACGCCACAATTAAAGCATTTTCCTTCGAACTTCTTCTTGAAAATGCCTCCTTTAGGTCCCAACTTAACCCTTTTTCCACTGGCCCAGATTTATTCTTGCCTTTGGAACTTTGCCCATATTCAACAACATTGGCTCTAGCCATCTCATGATTAAACGTCTTATTTTCAGAACCTTTGTTATCTTTTTCAATGCGAAGTCGAACAATAAGTTCTTCGGCGTTCATTTCCTTTCGCTTATGTTTTAATTAGTTCTTGAAGTCTCTCAAAGTTGGTGGCAATTTCTCAATGATTGTGGCCACTTGGAAAGTCTCACTAAGAATCTTTCCCTCGGCATGAATATCATGTATAATCACCTGAAGCTCTTGCACTTGACTGATGACCATTTTTGAGTCCACTTTTTTATAATCCAAGAAGCGGCCAACAACGAATTTTTTCGCACCTGCGTCCTCGGTCTTATACTTATGGTCCAAAGACTCCCACAGTTCCTTTGTAGTCTTCTTAGTGCTATACACGTTGTAACGCGAATCTACAAGGCCATTCATGACATAATTTCTACATAAGAAATCTGCATGATTCCAATCATCCAAAGCGTTAACCAGTTGTGAATCATTCTCATCCTCACTAAGCTGTGAAGGATATTCAGTCAAGAACCGTGCCAAGTTCAAGGTGGTCAAGTAGAAGAGCATCTTCTGCTGCCACCGCTTAAAGTTCAAACCATTAAACTTTTATGATGTTTTGCCATAATTAACCGGCACATTAAGCTTGGGTTTAGCTACAAAAGCCGAAGTTGATGCCATGGGGTTAGACCCACCACTGTTTGAATCATATGTCATTTTATAACCAGCAAACTGAAGATTATGCTTGAAAATCACCAACAAAATGCAATTGGAAGCCAATGAATACAAGAGCAATATGCAAGGACTTTTGTTATACAAGTGTAGGAGTTGTGTTATGTGTAGATTGTGAAAAATTGAACCACCTTTTATAGGCTTCAAGATCAACCCATATTAACTCCCCACTTCCCCATGACGGGCCATTCACTTCCACTCCTCAATGACTTGGGAGTTTCAAGTGTCATCACTCTCCCACTCCTCCATGACTAGGGAGTTTGAAGTGTCATCACTCTCCCACTACTCCATGAGTTGGAAGTTTTACGTATTACAAAATTAAACACTATTGGAGTTAAATATTTTCTTCATTATTAAAAAAATATGTCCAAGAAAATTATGCCAAAAGCACAATTTCCATTCAACTTTTCCAATAATTGAGTCACCTGCATTTAGCAAATGGATTTATTTTTATTATTTTTAAAAATAAGTATTAAAACCATTAAGGGATAAGCACATACTTCCTTGGGGAGCAGGGCGAAACACAGATCTCTTGCAAACTAATTTTTGTCATGTTGCATTTTGAATTGATGATTTCATTACTTTCTTGTTTGTTTTGCTTGTTTGTCAGTTTTCAAAAGCTTGAAATAATTTCAGAGAGTCATTAATGTGACTTGCACATTTGAAACGGGTTAAAATAAAAGAGTCCTCCGTTTTAATTTGATATCTTATCTCATATTTCATATAACGAATATATATTAAAAAAAAAATTGAAAGGAATATATATTATTATTTAAGTGTATCAAATGTCTTCTTATCAACCCTATATACTAAAAGAAAATACAAGTTGCCACATGTCTTCACCTCTGCAATTTGGTACACGTGCCAACACCTTATTCTTCTAAATCCATGTGTCACCTCTATATTTAGCCACGTGGCAAACCATGCCACCACCTTATTCTTGCAATTATAGATTGATTTACTATATCAATTTATCATCAACTTAATACCTAAATTTCCTATTTCCGTATATAACTATTAAAATCCAATGAAACATTTAATCAGCAAAAGTTATCAATTTGGCAAAACCAATGTTACGATAGAACTGTATATTTAATATATGTATATGTATATATATCCAACACGTTTTTTGAGGAATTTTCCTTATAATGTATTAATTAATTTAATATATTTATATATGTATATTTAATATATTTATGTAAAAATAAGTTGCCACATGTCTTTACCTCTGCAATTTGGTACACGTGAACACATTATTCTTCTAAATCCATGTATCACCTTCATATTTAGTCACATGGCAAACCATGTCACCACCTTATTTAATATAATGTATTAATTAATTTACTTATTCTATTTAAATATATCTATATATATAATTTAATCTAATCAATATTTAATCCATTCAAATATTTAATCTGCAAAATCATTATCAATCTAGCAAAATCAATATTTAACTATTGGCTCCATTGATTTTACCAAAGTTCGTAAGATTTATCGTCCTGTTCATACTTCCAAGAACAAGGACAAGGACAAGGACAAAGGCAAAGTCGTTGCTAACTCAATGAATACCACGGTCTCAACTATGTGTGGTAAGACAGTGGTCGCTACCATTACAGACCATAATTATGATCTTGCTATTGTCATTCATTCTCCTACGATTCTTCTCCTATTTCTTTTGGTAAGTTCGATGGTGTTACTGTGGGGAATTCTTTTGCTGCTTTAGAGGATGTGACTGATTTGGATATGGCTATGGACAACCAGGATGACAAAGATAAGGTCGTGGCATTGGATATGCATGTGCCTGCTAGCTCCGCTCTGGCTCCGCCTTTGAATCCTGCAATTCAACGGAAATATTCATTGGCTACTTTGGATGCACATCCAGAATTGGATAACACCGCATTGAATATTGCATCTAGGTACCCCCACCTTTCACGAGGGACACCTTGCCCACTTTTTCTGATATCAAGAGGTGGCCGCGGACAATTCAATACAAGTTGGCCAAGCCCATTCATCCCCTTTGTCAGGCTATTTGGGATAAGTCGTTGGAGGCTTCTACGCAGCAACTTCTTTGTGATGTTCACCAATGCCCGACTCCTCCAATTCATAATCTCACTCTTTTGGACGATACCCAATCCGATAGCTTCAAATCCTTAAATGTGCTGCTACCAAAAGGTGGGAGGACTATTCTAATGAAGTAGTTCATCTGATAACGAAGATTTTAGAGTAATTGTTTAGTGCTTTTATTTATGCATTCTTGTGTAGATGTCTTTCGAGTGTACCTTTTTCTGTCAAGGGTTGGTTTTATTTTGGAAGATTTTAACGAGGCTCATACTTAAACTACATGATCGGCTTGTGATCATGACTTTTTCCTTTCTTTATATATTTTTGCGCTTATTTACTTGAAAAAACTTAAAGACATTAATGCAAGCACAAATTTGAGATTTAAATGCTCCTTAAATGCTCCTGTATTAGATTGGGCCTATCTATTTATGAAACCCACATTTGAAAAATGGCCCAAGTTATCGTTTGTGAAAGTGCAATTCTGTGCCCGACACCGAAACTCAAATTAAAATTAGAATACTGTACTTGAATTAGGAAACGTGTTAAATAAAGCCCAATTTAGTGAACATTTGAGCCCAAAAATATTACACCGCAGGCCGCAGCAATCTTTCATGGGCTAGTCCATCATTCAATGAGTATTGAGCAAATTGACTATGATTACTAAATTATTGAATATTAAATTAGTCCGAACTAAGTAATTTATTTTGGCAAAAAAATTATTTAAGGAATTCTGATAATATTAATTTTTTACGACATTATTATTACACACGTTTTATAATTCACATGTCAAAAGAAGTTGCATGAATTTTTCTCTATTTTATGATGATGATTGCTTGAGTCAGTCATATAAGATTTGGTTATGGTAATCATTATCATTAAAATCGTTACGCTTGGTTCATTCGGAACTTTACGCCTATTCTAGTTCGTTTTATTGTAAAAAAAAAAAAAAAAAACCACGAATTATATCAAATAAAATAAACCACAATTTGGTTTTTTTTTTCGTTTCTGGAGAAAGCTTGAATTTGGTCTATTTATGGTTAATTTAGATTTTAAAATTTATTTAAAAGTACTTTTGGTTAGTTAAGTATCTCTTTTTTTTTAATATATTTATAATGTAGTGCATAACGCTTGATATATTTATTATGTATATGAATATGAAAAAATATAATCAATGTTCATTCACCGAAACCACGATCATATCAATATTGAACATATTCGACATGTTAGAATCATTCACCGAATGCACAATCGATCTAAATACTGATGATGATATTAAAATTCAAATATTGTACTATATCTAAGAATGCATAAAATATATTTGGACCTTATAAGATGTTTAATAATGAAATATTTTAAAAAATTCATGATTTCCTTTTTTAAAAAGGAGGTATATCTTAAAAATAACTCGGAATATTGAGTCCATGACTATGAGCTCCTAAATCCAGATACCTCCCATATCCAGTATTTGGCAACACATTCAATATTTTACAATTTTTAGTAAGCTTATGGCCTTGTGCACTTAAAAAGAAATCTATAATTTCACATCTAACTATTATATAGTAGCAAATAAAGTAACAAAATGTCAACTGAAATGCCATTTATTAAAATAAGAGTAGGTCTCTTGTAGGATCGTCTTAGGATCCTATTCCGTTAGATGGATCCTACCTGCCACCCGCCCAGCCCACCCGCCTATAGCACCAATTATTTAAAAAAAAAATCACTTCAACACTCCACAGAGGAATTGAACCCGCGACCTTGATAAGGTTAAGGTAGTTATTCTAGAACTACACCACTAGTGCTTATTGTGCAATATATATATATATATATATATATATATATATATATATATAAACAAACCCCTTTCTAATTCTGTTTTCCCGCCTAAACACCAATTTCTAAAAAAAAATCAGTGTTTTTTTATAAAAGTTGACCAATTTGTGTTATTTTCGGTATAAAATTTCAGTGTTTTTTTTATAAAAGTTGACCAATTTTTCTTATTTTCTTATTTATCATCCCTTCTTTTTGATTTGTTAAGTTTGACCTTTTAAATAATTGGTTGTACCAATTTCTGAGATTGACAGCAATAACGATTGATAAATTTGGTATGTAAAAGATTCGCTGATCCAAAAATTGGTAATTGAAAGTTGATTTCTAATATAAAAACCATCTGATACGTTTATTGTGAAGCCCTCGATTTTTATTCGAACATGTACTTATATCACGTATCGTCTTTGTACTATTTGACAATTCTACCGCGTCGTTTTGACGGGTAAATATTAATGATAAATATATTTCGTCTTTAAATTTCCTTATTTACTTCTTGTGATCATAATCATTTATTAATTTTATTTCGCATTTATGATCATTTGATTGATCATCATTAATGTTACTTGCGTATCTCATTAGTCACCTTAGAATTTTTGGAGACTATTTATTTTAGAGATTTATACCTTATAGAATTAAGAATTCGATTTAGATTAAGTGATCATGAGACTTATAAGTGATCAAGGAAATCACTAATTATTTTGGAGATTAATATTATTCACCTATTATCATCAATTTTGGGACATAAAAACAAAAATATGGAATTGCCACAAATACCCTTAAGGGGGACGGCCATGATGGGAAATTTTGGTGTAGAAATATCTCCCAACTCTTGTACATGTACACCTTGTGTATTCATCTTGTGTATTTTTACACCATTAATTCAAATCTTATACACAATATCTTATACACCAATTCTTTATTATAAAATCATCCAACATGTTGGAGGCTTCCCAACACCCCATGCCAACATTTCTCTCTATCCTTGCAATTCCAACCTCCCATGCAAGACTACACCTTGACCAAAGTCTTGTCCCTCATGCTCACTACAATTTACAAGACTTAGAACAAAACAAAAAAAATTGTCCCCCCACCCTTCTCTATGGACGGCCAATATGGCCTTGGTGAACAAAAATTTCTTGTTCATTTCACCAACACCCAACTCTAATTTGACAACTTCTTCATCCATCTCTCTAAACTTCTCCTCCTTCTCTCTATACCTTTCTTCTTCTATTCACTTCAACACTTAGAAAAAAATACAAGAATTCTCCTTCCATTTCCTACAAAAATTCGAACATCCCCCCTTCAACAAGGTAAGAATGTTGTTCATCTTCTTGTCTTGATATCATCTAGCTATCTCCTCTCACTTATTAATGTAAGTTTGGATTTTTATTTTTGAGGTTTACATAGAAGACTTGGAAGATACTAAGAGTCTCACCATCACCTTGAAGAAGACTTCTAGACTTGAAGGAATTTGAAGAATTTGGACTATAAGGTAAGAAATGGGATTTTTGGTACCTTCTTCTTCTCCCCTATTAATTTTGAATTTTAACACCAAAATTTTAATTTTGAGGTGATTAGGGGCTGACCTTGGAGCTTTGTTTAAGTGGTGATCCAGTTCTTAAGAGACCATCAATTTGTGTCTACAACTTTCAACTACACAAGGTAAGTGTGGTACCTTTGGCCTATTCCTTCTCTTTTCCCTCCTTAGTTCAAATCTTCATTTTCTAACTCAAAACTCCTTGTATTATTGGACTTAGGGGCTGCCTTAAGTGAGGGTTAAAATCATCAAGGTCTAGTGACACCACTTTACACCAATCAACCGAACAAACAAGGTGGGTGGAAAAATCCTTTCAACTTCTAGGTGTTTTAATTCATAAAAATGCATGTAGTATTGTGTTATTGAGAATTTGAGATATATATTATGTATTGCATGCTATTTTCTTATATCAAGTTGGAAAAAATTTCTCAAGTGTTGCTCAAAATGCGATTTACCAAAAATTAGGACATACATGCACACTTTATTGTCATATTTGATAAATTCTTGTATGAGATGGATATGTATGTTTGTGACTCTTGAAATATATGTTTTGAATGACCTATAACCTGGACAAGTCGAGCATAATTGATTAAATTTCGATTTTTGGACTTAAAATGCAAAAATGGAAAGTTGGTGGACTTAAGTGCAAGAAAATAAAACTTAAGGGACCTCTCTGTAAATTTCGATTTTTGGGACTGTACTCAGGTTCAAAAATGATGTTTTGACATTTTAATAAAGTTTTAAGAGTTTTTAGATAAATAAAATCAACCCTTAAAAGCCCAAGGATTAGATTGTAAAATTTGAGAAGTTTAAGGGCTATTTTGCAAATTTCGAAACTGTACCAGACCTAAATTTTAAAATTTGAAATTTTAACTCTTAAGGGACTGGTAATAACATATTTTAAGTGTATTCCAAAAATCCAAGTGTTTAGAGCTTGGAAAGTAATTTTATAAAACTTGAGGGACCAAATTGTAAAAGATTAAACTTGAGGACCCAAATGAAATTTCCAGGACTTATGCAGCCCATGCACCTGTAAATACTAATTTACCTATAACATAATTATATTGTGGACCCAAGGTTCAAATTTCATAACAATTGGACCCCTAAAAGCCTTAAAGGCAATTATTTCAAAATGGGACAAAAATGAGATTTTCAAAAGTTAAGGGACCTATACTTATGACGTTTTAAAAATGTTTTTGTCCCAATATCCCACTAACATTAGTGACATTTTCCAACTGGAATCACATTAGAAGCCTTTCCGGTTTGTGAGTTCCGATTATTTTAAACTTAAGGCCCGAAATGATAATTTTAACAATTTTGGGGCCAATGTGAGAATTTTATAAAAACTCGACCTCAAAACTTTAAAAACCTGAATCTCTGAACAATTTAGAGAATTTAGGAACTGACCTCATAATTTTTCAAGGTCGGGATATTTATTTATTTAACTTTTAACCCCAAAAGTATTGGTTTTTACAAAGCGGGGCTAATTGTAATTTTTATTTTTATAAGGACCTAACTCAAATCATTTTCTTTTAAAAGAAACAGCCCTGGACCCTCTTACTTTAATATTTTAATTAAAATATTTCATTTTCTTAAAAATCCCTTGACTTATCGGATCGTCTTGACCGATTAATACCCGATCGCGGGGCGACTTCCTCGTCTTGCGATTTCGAATCTATAACGGGACCTATGTTCCTCCTAATCCTTAAGATATTGAAGACTACTTATCCTCCCGATAATTATCTTCATCCCAATAACTCCACCAACGCCATAACTCTCTTGTGCAAATTTTTGAAGAACTTTTCATGAACTACTTCCCGAATCAATAATACTCGACTGTCTCGTTGACTACCTGAACGTGTACTTAATTTCCTGCCTGAGTCAACTTGGTGTGTCGAGCTCACAGTCGGAATGGATACGTCGGGGATGGAACCGGGCAGCTCGGCTGCTATTCCACTCTCCGGCCCCATCGTCCTAATCCCGCAACTGAGGGACGGAGTTTGTCCAAGGGAAGCGGGTCGTAGTACTTGAGGTATAATCATGATTATGACAAATCCGAGCCTTGCTAGCTCCACTGTGGATTTTGTCTTTTCCTATGGAGCGATAAGGTGACAGGTCTTGGACCATCTTGCTCGGGGAGTTACAAGGAAGAACGAAGGAATCGCTGTCTGATCCACACGATTCCGGAGTTAATCGGACCCGTTTGGTTGGCGCTACAAATCCGTACGCAACCGCTACTTGTCTTGCATAGGGTTGGCGTTACAAATCCGTACGCAATCCTCATGTTTGCTTGGACCATAGTGCCGCTTGACCATGAGCTGTTTCCTTAAACTGTATAAGTATATTACTTAATATGTTTATCACGACGCTTGTGGACTGTGTGTGAAATCATGCATCATCTCTCACGCGTTTTCATACAACTAAATTTCTCGCATTAACTATTTATATCGCCACACTTACACACGATCACCCCATCCACCGAGATTTTGTCTCATTCCCCTTGTTTTCTAACCTTTAGATGAAGAGTACGCCAAGACACCGAACCTCTGATTGAATCCCTATCGGTGATGTGGAGCGACATTTCCTTTTCCATTTATTTGTTGTTGGACTTCTTCATTTTACTTACATTGGATTTTGTAAGTTAATTAAGATAATCTTTTGGGTTGTATTCGGATACCGCCGGACTTTAAGATGTAATTTGTACTCGTGTTTATTTTAATTCATTTGCATTAGACTCTATTTCACTTGGAGTTTGGTATCTTTAGTTTAGATCGTTGATTTATTTTGTTTAAGTGATTGATCGTTGTCGCGTCACGTTGGGGCGTGACGGTTGGTATCGAGCTCGGCTAGTAAGATGGAAACTTACACCGAGCTAACCCAGGATAGGACCATCGGATTGTGTTGGGTAGTATCGTGACTTGACTAATTAAGTGTGATATCGATTTCAAAAATGGCATAGAACCATATTATTGATGTTTAGGTTAAGCTAAAATTTATACTTGGAGAATCCATAGTCATACTTGATTTGACTTAGTTGACTTTGACTGACTTTCCTTAGTCATTCTTTCCTTGTTCTCCTTATCTTTCCTTTACATCCGTCTAATCCACCTCAGTTTTGTTTGACAGGATGGAGCTAGCACCCCCAACCTGGTGGGACGTAATCGAAGCTCGTTTTGAACGGGATCACTATAAGGCCTTAGAACTTCATTGTCGCCAGGCATTCCTTCGGACTGACTCCGAGCTTACCAGGGAACAACAATGCACTCGTGAACTAGGACACCTTCTGACAAAGAGTCAAGAGGAGAAGAATAACCTTACTCTCCTCGTTAAAGATCGCGAGGACACCATCCGCGCACGCGAGGATCAGATTAAGTTGATCCAGGAACGCCTGGATAATACGCACGAGAAGGTGGAACGTGCCAAGGAAGGCCGCACGAAGTGGAGAATGGAGGCGCACATGTCAAGAGACACCATAGGACGCCATGAGGAGACTATCAACAAACAAATGCAGATAATCGAGGAACTCACGCATGCCTTAACCCAGCGGGATGCGGCTCTGGAGGCTGCCTTAGCAGCCAATGCGCCACCATTGCCACCGCCCGAGGCGGAACCAATGCCCGACCTTGAGGCCGATAATGAAGAGGATCCCGAGGAGGATCCTGAAGAAGACCCCGAAGAGGATCCCGATGAGGATCCAATGGAAGATGTGGAGCCCGAGGCGCTTGAAGCCGCCCCACTCGAAGATGCTCCGGGACTAGAACAGTGGCTAGATTTCGCCAACTGGCCTAATGCTGAGGTGCTACCTCAGCCCGATCAAGTTCCGATTCTGGACGAGGCCGCTAGTGATGATGACGGCGACCTCACTGAATAGATAACTTTTGTAATAGATAGTATCAGGCGCATATTACCTTTCTGTTGTATTTTGCATTTCGTTGTACCATGATTTCGGATTTACCATTGAATCTGTATTTGTGTTGTATGAACTCATTTGGATGTATTCAAATTTTCACATTAATGGATATATCCTTTTACTTATTCTATGTCTTGTGCACTTGTGTGGCTCTCCTTGCGATATAACTTATTTTACGCGAATATTTATTGGAATCATTCATTTTGTATTGTAGCTAAACTCGATTCATGGTCGAAACCGGGACGCGGAGACCCCGCCGTATACCCCAAAGGAACGATGATGCGCAAAGGGATCGGGCACCCTCCCCGAATTGCCACCACCTCCTCCGCCAATCGCAGGAGATAACCTAATCGCAATAGCCTTTGCAAAGAGATATTAGTTTTCATGAGGCAACAAGCGAGCTCGTCGGCCTAACCATGAACTCCGCTCGAGAGACGAATGACCGCACCTTGGAGCGGTTTTTACGATTCGACCCCCGACTTTCTTAGGGGAACCGGATGACGTGAAAGCGAGAAGAATGGATCGGGAAGCGGAGAATATCTTCAATGCTCTCCAATACTCGGGGGAACAAAAGGTTACACTCGCCGTGTTCGACTAGAATCATTTGCTCGAGATTGGTGGAGAACAATTGAGAGAAAGTGGGAACAGGATCAAATAGATAGGACATGGGAAAATTTCTGGTCAATTCAATGAGCAATACATACCCCAAGTCGTGAAGGAGGCACGGCGGGATGAATTCCATAAGTTGAGACAGGGGAACATGTCGTGGCCCAATATGAGTCCGAATTCCATCGGTTATCCAAATATGCCCGGGAACGATCAAGACGGAAGAGGACAAGTCGTATAAGTTCACGGGGATCAAGCTGGAACTCGAAACAACTTTTGATTGTTGAAACAACAACATACTCACCGCAATGAGAAAGCTACACTCTCCGCATTGAGTCGGGACTTAATCGCATTGGTCGATTCAATTTGAATAGGCCATCAAATAGTCTCAAAAGGAAAGAAGTGGGACAACCATCAAGGCCGCTGTTAAAATTCAAAAGGGCCGATTGTTAAGACGAGAAAAAGGGAAAGGACCTACAGGAAAACGGGCCAAGTATGTACACATTGCCAAAAAACGGGACATATCGCTAATGATCGTATTGGCGTAAACATGGAAGGTGTTTACGTTGTGGTAGTAATCAACACCGGTGAAGGATTGCCCGAAATACGAAGACCGGACCAAACAGTGCAACCACGAAGCCGACTAACGGCCAGGGTAACCGGGCGAGGATGCCTGCTCGAGCATTTGCACTAGCCGGACATGAGGCTCCGGAGGCAACAGACGTGGTGGAAGGTACGCTTCTAGTATCTAGCCAATACGCTAAAGTACTATTTGACCCTGGATCAACGCATTCATTTGTCGCACCACATTTTGTACACAAGTTGCATGCATGCATGGAACATATGCCTATAGGTTTAGAAGTATCCACTCCTATGGGCGCAAGCCAGATAACAGATATTATCTATAATGCATGCGAAGTTAAAATTGATGAGATAAATTTCCCTTTGATTTGATCTTGCCGCCTATATCGAATACGACATTATATTGGGAATGAACTGGTTGTCTGCACACCATGCACAAATGGACTGCCATCGCAAATCCATTAAACTATGTGAACCCGATAAGCCCGAAGTGGAAATTTCGGGAAGAGCACGAGTTAAGATTGCCCCAATCATTTCAGCAATGAAAGCGAGAAAGGCGATCACTAGAGGGGCACAAGGGTACTTGGCGTTTGTAATTAACAAACCTAAGGTTGAGACACAAATTAATCAAGTACCTATAGTATCGGAATATACAGATGTATTTCCACAAGAACTCACCACTGTCCCTCCAGATAGGGAAGTTGAGTTCACCATCGAGGTATTACCAGGAACCGCCCCGATCGCCAGAACGCCGTATAGAATGGCTCATGTTGAGTTACAAGAGTTGAAGACACAATTACAAAAGCTGATGGATGTGGGATTTGTTCGACCAAGTACGTCCCCCTGGGGAGCAGCAGAGTCTTATTTGTCAAAAAGAAAGATGGCACATTAAGATGTGTATAGACTATCGCGGACTTAACAGCGTGACCATCAAGAACAAATATCCCCTCCCGAGGATAGACGAACTGTTTGATCAACTTCAAGGAGCGACGGTGTACTCGAAGTTTGATTTACAATAGGGATATTATCAGTTAAAGATCCGTGAAGAGGACGTTTCCAAAACAAAGCATTTCGGACGGATATGGACACTACGAGTTTGTAGTGATGCCTTTCGATCGACAAACGCACCAACAGCGTTTATGGATCTAATGCATCGAGTCTTTCAACCTTATTTGGATCAATTCGTAGTAATATTCATTGATGACATACTCGTATACTCTAAGTCTAAAGAGGAGCATGAGCGTCATCTGAAAATTGTTTTAGAGACACTACGAGAACACAAGTTGTATGCCAAATTCAGCAAGTGCGAATTTTGGCTTAGTGAAGTCGCATTCTTGGGACACATAGTATCAAACCTTTGGGATCGCCGTAGATCCTTCGAAATCTGACAGGTGGTTGAATGGAAACAACCCGAGTCAGAACGGAGATCGAAGTTTCTTAGGACTATTTGGATATTATCGAAGATTTATCCAAGATTTCTCCAAGATAGTTTAGGACCACTCACTCGACTAACCCAGAAGCAAGTCAAGTTTGAGTGGAATGACAAGTGTGAGGCTAGTTTCCAAGAGCTGAAGAAACGGCTTACTACGGCTCGAGTCTTAGCCCTTCCAAAGGGAACAGAAAACTTTGTCGCGTCTCAATGACGCATCAAAGGAAGAATCGGGAGCGATGACTCATGCAAGAAGAAAGGTCATTGCTTACGCATCACGTAAACTCAAGCCGTATGAAGCCAATTACCCAACGCATGACTTGGAATTGGCAGCAATAGTGTTCGCATTAAAGAAATGGAGACACTATCTCTACGGAGCAACATTCACGGTTTACACAGATCATAAGAGCCTAAAGTACCTATTCTCTCATAAAGAACTCAATTTGAGGCAACGGAGATGGATGGAGTTAATAGAAGATTATCACTTTGATATTCAATACCATCCTGGGAAAGCTAACGTAGTAGCTGACGCCTTGAGCAGGAAGGCGAGTTTAGCTAGACTAATGATTCGAGAGTGGAGATCACTAGAAGAATTGAGCACTTGGAATCCTATGAGAACCAGTACTCAAATTTCATGTGCTAATATATCGATTAAACCCGATCTTCGAACGAGATCAAAGTAACACGGGGATTGACGTTCAACTTCAAAAACTAAAAGAGAAGATACTCAAAGGAGAAAGATCGAATTCTCGATACGGGAAGATGGAATCATAGATTTTGAATAGAATTTGTGTACCGAGTGATGAGCAACTTAGGAACAGAATCCTTTCGGAAGCACACCGTTCGAAATACACTATACATCCTGGAGGAAACAAGATGTATAAGGACTTGAAACAAAGATATCTTGGTGGGTAAACATGAAGAACAGGTAGCGAGTTCGTTGCGAGATGTTTGACTTGTCAACGAGTAAAAGTCCGAACACCAACGACCATCCGGTTTATTACAACCGTTGAGAATTCCGAGTGGAAATGGGAACACATAACGATGGACTTCGTGACGGATCTACCAAGGACCAGATGAGGCGATGATGCTATTTGGGTAATCGTGAGACCGACTCACGAAATCGCACATTTCTTACCCATGAAGAAAACGAACTTGCGTAAACTTGCGCAAATTTACATCCAAGAGATCATCCGATTGCATGGAGTGCCATCGACATAGTATCGACAGAGACCCGAGGTTTGTCTCCAGTTCGGAAATGCTTACGTGAGGAATTAGGCACCTCGCTAAGTTTCAAAGACAACAAAGACATCCGCAAACCGATGGCCGGTCCGAGCGAACAATTCAAACCCTGGAAGACATGTTGCGAGCCCCGCACATTAGATTTCCAAGGAAGTTGGGATTCGCACTTACCATTGGCCGAGTTCGCTTATAATAACATTATCGGCCACGATTGGGATGGCACCTACGAAGCTTTGTATGGACGAAAGTGTAGATCCCCTCTACATGGGAGATTGATGACCAATGGACTCGAAGGAAAACGGAAGTCACCTCGATTCCAAAGGTCGACTTAGTTCGGGAGGCCATGGAGAAGGTCAAGTTGAAAGGAGCGGAATTTGAAGCCGCCAAAAGAGTTACGCGGACAAGAGGAGAAAAGACTTGGAATTTGAAGCGGAGATGAGGTATTTCTCGGACTCTTGCCACGAAAGGATTGATCAATCCAAGGAAAGGGGGCAAATTGAGTCCGAGATATATTGGACCTTACAAAATTTTGCAGAGGATCGGAAAGTTGGCCTACAGACTTGAGTTACCGGCACAGTATTCCATGTGTCGAGATTGAAAAAGTATCAACCAGATCCCAAGCATATCATCACTCGTGATGCTCCTCCTCTAATGGAGGATTTATCTTACACCGAGGAACCAATCAGAATCATTGACCAGATACGTCGGTTGCGCGAATGAGAGATTCCAATGGTTAAAGTTGTATGGCGGAACCACAACCGAGACGAAGACGCAACATGGGAGATGGAAGAAGACATGAGGAATCAATATCCAGAGTTGTTCTGAAGAGAATTTGGGGACCAAATTCTTTTAAGGAGGGGAGAATGTGAAGCCCTCGATTTTTATTCGAACATGTATTTGTATCACGTATCGTCTTTGTACTATTTGACAATTCTACCGCGTCGTTTTGACGGGTAAATATTAATGATAAATATATTTTGTCTTTAAATTTCCTTATTTACTTCTTGTGATCATAATCATTTATTAATTTTATTTCGCATTTATGATCATTTGATTGATCATCATTAATGTTACTTGCGTATCTCATTAGTCACCTTAGAATTTTTGGAGACTATTTATTTTAGAGATTTATACCTTATAGAATTAAGAATTCGATTTAGATTAAGTGATCATGAGACTTATAAGTGATCAAGGAAATCACTAATTATTTTGGAGATTGATATTATTCACCTATTATCATCAATTTTGGGACATAAAAACAAAAATATGGAATTGCCACAAATACCCTTAAGGGGGACGACCATGATGGGAAATTTTGGTGTAGAAATATCTCCCAACTCTTGTACATGTACACCTTGTGTATTCATCTTGTGTATTTTTACACCATTAATTCAAATCTTATACACAATATCTTATACACCAATTCTTTATTATAAAATCATCCAACATGTTGGAGGCTTCCCAACACCCCATGCCAACATTCCTCTCTATCCTTGCAATTCCAACCTCCCATGCAAGACTACACCTTGACCAAAGTCTTGTCCCTCATGCTCACTACAATTTACAAGACTTAGAACAAAACAAAAAAAATTGTCCCCCCACCCTTCTCTATGGACGGCCAATATGGCCTTGGTGAACAAAAAATTCTTGTTCATTTCACCAACACCCAACTCTAATTTGCCAACTTCCTCCTCCATCTCTCTAAACTTCTCCTCCTTCTCTCTATACCTTTCTTCTTCTATTCACTTCAACACTTAGAAAAAAATACAAGAATTCTCCTTCCATTTCCTACAAAAATTCGAACATCCCCCCTTCAACAAGGTAAGAATGTTGTTCATCTTCTTGTCTTGATATCATCTAGCTATCTCCTCTCACTTATTAATGTAAGTTTGGATTTTTATTTTTGAGGTTTACATAGAAGACTTGGAAGATACTAAGAGTCTCACCATCACCTTGAAGAAGACTTCTAGACTTGAAGGAATTTGAAGAATTTGGACTATAAGGTAAGAAATGGGATTTTTGGTACCTTCTTCTTATCCCCTATTAATTTTGAATTTTAACACCAAAATTTTAATTTTGAGGTGATTAGGGGCTGACCTTGGAGCTTTGTTTAAGTGGTGATCCAGTTCTTAAGAGACCATCAATTTATGTCTACAACTTTCAACTACACAAGGTAAGTGTGGTACCTTTGGCCTATTCCTTCTCTTTTCCCTCCTTAGTTCAAATCTTCATTTTCTAACTCAAAACTCCTTGTATTATTGGACTTAGGGGCTGCCTTAAGTGAGGGTTAAAATCCTCAAGGTCTAGTGACACCACTTTACACCAATCAACCGAACAAACAAAGTGGGTGGAAAAATCCTTTCAACTTCTAGGTGTTTTAATTCATAAAAATGCATGTAGTATTGTGTTATTGAGAATTTGAGATATATATTATGTATTGCATGCTATTTTCTTATATCAAGTTGGAAAAAATTTCTCAAGTGTTGCTCAAAATGCGATTTACCAAAAATTAGGACATACATGCACACTTTATTGTCATATTTGATAAATTCTTGTATGAGATGGATATGTATGTTTGTGACTCTTGAAATATATGTTTTGAATGACCTATAACCTGGACAAGTCGAGCATAATTGATTAAATTTCGATTTTTGGACTTAAAATGCAAAAATGGAAAGTTGGTGGACTTAAGTGCAAGAAAATAAAACTTAAGGGACCTCTCTGTAAATTTCGATTTTTGGGACTGTACTCAGGTTCAAAAATGATGTTTTGACATTTTAATAAAGTTTTAAGAGTTTTTAGATAAATAAAATCAACCCTTAAAAGCCCAAGGACTAGATTGTAAAATTTGAGAAGTTTAAGGGCTATTTTGCAAATTTCGAAACTGTACCAGACCTAAATTTTAAAATTTGAAATTTTAACTCTTAAGGGACTGGTAATAACATATTTTAAGTGTATTCCAAAAATCCAAGTGTTTAGAGCTTGGAAAGTAATTTTATAAAACTTGAGGGACCAAATTGTAAAAGATTAAACTTGAGGACCCAAATGAAATTTCCAGGACTTATGCAGCCCATGCACCTGTAAATACTAATTTACCTATAACATAATTATATTTTGGACCCAAGGTTCAAATTTCATAACAATTGGACCCCTAAAAGCCTTAAAGGCAATTATTTCAAAATGGGACAAAAATGAGATTTTCAAAAGTTAAGGGACCTATACTTATGACGTTTTAAAACTGTTTTTGTCCCAATATCCCACTAACATTAGTGACATTTTCCAACTGGAATCACATTAGAAGCCCTTCCGGTTTGTGAGTTCCGATTATTTTAAACTTAAGGCCCGAAATGACAATTTTAACAATTTTGGGGCCAATGTGAGAATTTTATAAAAACTCGACCTCAAAACTTTAAAAACCCGAAATGACAATTTTAAAAATTTTTGAAGAACTTTTCATGAACTGCTTCCCGAATCAATAATACTCGACTGCCTGGTTGACTACCTGAACGTGTACTTAATTTCCTGCCTGAGTCAACTTGGTGTGTCGAGCTCACAGTCGGAATGGATACGTCGGGGATGGAACCGGGCAGCTCGGCTGCTATTCCACTCTCCGGCCCCATCGTCCTAATCCCTCAACTGAGGGACGGAGTTTGTCCAAGGGAAGCGGGTCGTAGTACTTGAGGTATAATCATGATTATGACAAATCCGAGCCTTGCTAGCTCCACTGTGGATTTTGTCTTTGCCTATGGAGCGATAAGGTGACAGGTCTTGGACCATCTTGCTAGGGGAGTTACAAGGAAGAACGAAGGAATCATTTGTCGATCCACACGATTCCGAGTTAATCGGACCCGCGTTTGGTTGGCGCTACAAACCGCACGCAACCGCTACTTGTCTTGCATAGGGTTGGCGTTACAAATCCGTACGCAATCCTCATGTTTGCTTGGACCATAGTGCCTGCTTGACCATGAACTGTTTCCTTAAACTGTATAAGTATATTACTTAATATGTTTATCACGACGCTTGTGGACTGTGTGTGAAATCATGCATCATCTCTCACGCGTTTTCATACAACTAAATTTCTCGCATTAACTATTTATATCGCCACACTTACACACGATCACCCCATCCACTGAGATTTCTGTCTCATTCCCTCCTGTTTTCTAACCTTTAGATGAAGAGTACGCTGAAGACACCGAACCTACAGATTGAATCCCTATCAGTGATGTGGAGCGACATTTCCTTTTCCATTTATTTGTTGTTGGACTTCTTCATTTTACTTCTGTTCGGACTGTAAGTTAATTAAGATAATCTTTTGGGTTGTATTCGGATACCGCTTGGACTTTAAGATGTAATTTGTACTCGTGTTTATTTTAATTCCGCTGCATTAGACTCTATTTCACTTGGAGTTTGGTATCTTTAGTTTAGACTGTTGATTTATTTCTGTTTAAGTGATTGATCGTTGTCGCGTCACGTTTGGGGCGTGACATTTATTTTTTGCAGTTTTTATTTCGAAAAAAAGAACAGATTTATAGTCAAATTTTTTAATTCTAGAAATTATCAAACACTTTTTGAATATGGAAAGAAATCGTTCTATATGGCTTTTTTTCAGCCTAAATAATTTAAATAGAAATCAATTTATATTGTAAAAAATTTGAGGCCAATTTAACATTGTTCTATTTTTGCATAAAATTGTTTAATTTGGTAATATAAACGATGAGAATATCAGTAGATGTACGAAATCCTACAACTCGGAGTTTATGAATTGCATTCATAACTATCTATGGTAAAAATTGTGCAAGTAAAAACAGTAATAAAAATCTAACCACAAATATGTTTCTCCAATTTCCTTACAACAACACTCCATCAATAGTATAAATACTGCACCATAGCAGTCCAAAAAATTACAGCAATTTAAAAACTCTCTGCAAACCCTCTTTTCATTCAGCAAAAAATTGAACAACAAAAATCGACATGGCACCATTCGTTACTCTTATTCACGACCTCAACAATACCCAACAATTCTGGGTTGTCAAACTGAGACTTATTCGACTTTACGTGAAGCCCTCTTTCACGGATAAAAATGTCATTGGTACACTAGAATGTGTTTTCACTGATGTGTTTTTCCATGACAATGTGGTAAGTAGTTTTGAATTCTTCATTGTCTTTTTATTTTCAGTTTTAAGTACACATAAATTTTTTATTAAAATTTATTTTAATGAAATCTATTACAGGGTGACCGCATTCATGCCACCATAAGGAAATTCCAGATTGCTAATTTCAAAAAGCTGTTCAAAGAGGGACATGTCTATGTCATCAAGGATTTTCTGATAACAAAGCAAACGGACAAGTATAGAACAACGTCCACAAAAAATAAGATATTGTTTTATGGCAAAACTCATGTATTTGAGATGTTTGAGCAGTCTTTTCCAAGATTTATGTTTGATTTCCAGAATTTTGGTGATTTAGCTAATCCGGATAAGGTGGACGATACAATGTTGCTAGGTATATTTATTTGTTTTTTTTTTTTGCTTTATTTACTTTAAATTTTGTCGAAATATATTTGAATTTTTTTGTTACTTTTTTTTCAGATGTGATGGGGAGAGTCGTTTCAATGCATAGTGCACAAAATAAGGACATTGATGGGAGGGTTACAAGATTCATCGAGATAACCCTAGAAGATTTAGAGTAATTTTCTTATTATTTTCTGCACACTTCATTTTAATGTAAACTAACCCTTACATTTCTATAGGAATAGGCGTATTTCGTGTACACTTTGGGAAGATTACGTAGAACAAATTCTTCCTCATTTGGAGAACAACATATCCGACCCTGTTGTTGTGATTCTACAAATGGGGCGTGCCAAAGTTTTTAAAGGTATCTCATTATTGAAATAATAATATATTCAACAAATATTTCTGTTGTCCATCATAATTAAATTAATTAATTTTTGATTAATTTTGAAACAGAACAAGTGAAGGTGTCTAACAACTATTATGTTACAAAGCTGATTGTTAATGAAGCCATTGAGGAAATTGAAGATTTTAAGAGAAGGTTTGTTTGAATAAATATTATTCATTATATTTAATCATTTATTAAATTGTTATTGATTATTATTTTACTATTTCAGTCTTCTGGCCAGAAATAATCAAACATTTTCGATTAGTCATGTTTCAAATCCACGGTCTACAAGTGTGTTGGAGGATCTAGAATCTCCAAAGTTCACATTGAAGCCGCTAGAACACCTATATGCAAATGATGTTGTAATTTATTTACATTTTGTTTTACAATTTTTTCTGTCTGTTTTGTAAATAATTATTTTAATCTTTTAATCTTCTAATTTTTTAATTTGTATTATTGTATAGGCCGGTAGTTTTTGGGTTTGTGCGAGAATTATTGGTATCTCGGATGAATGGTGGTACATATCTTGCACACGATGTACCAAAAAACTGCATCCAGTTGTTGGTCAGCTTTACTGCATCAAATGTGACTAATTGCAGGAGACTGGTCGTATACGGTAATTTTTTAATGTTAATTAAATTTGAACATTATAAAATTAAATTGCTTTTAATGGTTTTTCTAATTTCTAATTTTTATTTGTCATTTTTTATATTAATAGATACATGATAAACTTTCAAGTGGTTGATGAATCTGCAAGTGCCACATTACTCTGTTGGGATAGAGAATGTGAGATGTTGATAGGGAAATTTTGTGTGGATTTAAGGAATGAAATTGTTCAGGTTTGTAATTTTCAAAAAGATTAGCTATTTAATCCATATATCAAAATTTAAACATATATATATATAATTAAAAGTTGTATTATTCTATTAATTTAGAAAGAGGTAGGTGGCAGTAATTCAGCGGGTGAGCTGGCCCCCGATTTGAAAGCTCAAATTGGCAAGATGGTCCTTTTCAAAGTACAAATTAAAGAGGAACAACTCCGGAATTATGCCGGAGCTTTTTCAGTGGTGAAGTTGACAGCGGATCAAGATTTGGTTTGGAAATATGGAGCCACTTCTCTTGAGAGTCAGGTAATTATTAGATATTTTTTTGTTTTTTAAATGGAGGTAATTATTAGATATTAACTACCAAACACATAATTTTTTATTTTTTTTTGGTTTTTTTACAAAATTAATTTTATATTCTAAAGGAATCGCACTACTTATCAAAACTTCAAGGAGAAGAACTTCGCCATGAAAATGTAAGAATCTGGTCTTTAGTTTTTTCTATATATGTATTCTATTGATTTTTTAATTCTAATTCTTGGTTATTTTGTGTTCATAGGAGTTAGATGAGGAGAGTTCACCGGGGGACGAAGTTAGCACACCTAGCAAGCTTCTTGGCAAACGCAATCGGTCCGATGCGTCGCCACTTGCAAAGAGGGCTTTGAATGAGCAATTTTCATCATCAACAACGAGCATGAAGATGAAAAGCATTATAAAGAAGGAAAATGATTAGATAGATAGTGAATATCAATTTTGGCTTATATAGAGTTTTAGATTATTGGTTATTTAAAAAACCAATTATAGGAGTTGGGTAGTTTGTTACAATTTATTTCAGTTCAGATTTCTATTTGCATGGTTTGAGTACTATTAATAAAAGTTTCTTTTCATTTGCCTATTCAATTTTCTTATTGCTGAATTTATAAGCTTATATTAGTTTTATTTAAATTTTAATGTTTTTAACTATTAACCTTCAATAAGAAACTTTTAGTTTAATAAGTTATTGTGATAATGAAAACTGAAGCAATATTAATTATTGAAATTAAAAATACCTATTAGTCTTATATTTTTCGAGATCGATCACAATCTCTCATTAAATAATTAATTTTCAAAGACAATTTGAATGTGTGTTTGTTATATTTTAATGAATATATTATAACAATATTTTAATAATATTTTTATTTTACATTCGATGTATTCATTGATTTTGTTTTTCGATTTGATATTATCGCCAATCCATTTTGCAAATGGACATTGCATCTATGGACTTTGTTGAGATTTTCTATGTTATTGGGATTTAGGTATTTTTTTAAAAAATAATTATTTTGTATTTCAGTTCTATTGGAAATTTACAATTACTCTTTTAAATTGGTTAAGAATTATTTTTTATTTTACTTTTATTATTAAGTCATACATTTGTAATTGTTACTGATAATATTAATGTCAGTAATCAAAATAAACATGTAAACTCGGTACAACAAACATTAAACAAACATTAAAGACTAATAAAAATTATAAATAAACACATCAATCATCCTTTGAGAACCCAACATGATTCCACTACTCTCTAGGAGTAGGGTCAAGAGGGTTTTTTCCTCAAAGTTCAATATAGATAACAAGTTAAACATAAAACACAATCAGCAATTAAAATGGAGCCATACCAGACATGTGTTAACTACAATAACAGACATGTGTTAACTACAAACTAAAATTGCTGTAAAATTTAATATCCTATTCCAGTAGATTAATTAAGATATTTGAACTCCCACAAACACATTTGTTCTAAAAGTAACCAATCAAATTATATAATACAGACAATTTTAAAATATCTTAATACCACACCTGTCATTTTAAAACGACTTAGTGTATCAAAAGATATTTCATGCAATCATCAGTTTATGGACAATTATTTTATCCAACTATATAACAAATATAAGATTCGAATTTGACTAAATAGTTAATTTAAATTGTGATTTTATAAACATTTAAAAAAAAATATTTCAAGCATACACCCTGTGATGTTTAGAAATTAAAAAAATTACTTAAATTGAAAGATACTATTTAACATATCAGAAATATTCCATATATACGCATCCACATTCTATATAAACCGTTTCATTCATGCCATACGGATTTGCAGAAAAACACACAATATCTCAACACATCTAATACTTCTTCATTATAAACTGTAAATTCTCCTAGCCATAACGATGAGAAAGCTAACAGGACACTCTGTTATTGGAATTAAGAGAAATATGAACTCAGAACATGAAAAGGGTATGTTGCTTCTATTTATTTTATATATTGTAAACAAATAGTTGTAATTATTTACTGTCAATTGTATTTCTTGTTCTGAAATGTCATTGTTTTCTCATCACTATATTCAGTACTTATTTCTAATACCTATCCCTATCTGTAATATTTACATTTCTTAACAAATAGGTTTTTCATCTTTTTGTAAAGTTTTTGTTTATTTTTGTTGTATTTTATCGGGGTTACAGGATATATATCTATCTATTCTATGTTCATACAGCTGACTATGTTTGTATACTCCACAGTTCTTATGATATTCAAACTACAAAATGAGAATAAAAAATGAGGATTACCTTAAATCTTTGTGAATCACCAAATAACCTGTTGTAAAATTTCCCCTGCCCACAAGAAATAACAAAGTCAAAATTGATCATATAAAAGTAAATGTAAATTAAAAGTTAAAATGAATATTATTTCAATACTTATCTTTTTGGTTGTTGATAGTGAAACTCTGTTCCATACACCAAATATGTTTCAACACCATCCTTTCTCTAATTTTCATTCAATTTCACAGAGATTTTACATCTCATAAATAAAATAATAAGGTAGTTAAAATGGACAAATTCTCCAACAGGATTCCAATACTTTCTGAGAGTATGGTCAAGTTGGTGATAACCTAAAAGTTTTGTCAAACTATATTTAGACAATTAGGATATTAAAAAAATAAACGTTATAAATTAATAATTATTTTCTTAATCTTCTTAGTATTTGTTATTTAGATTTTGTAAGACTAGGTAAATAAAATAATTATTTGAATAGTAGAAAAATAGTTTTTATACTTAATTTTTTTAATCTTAGTAACAGGAGAAAAATATTTTGTCATATTGGAGTTATATATCTTATAAAAAAAATTAATTCAGTTTTATAATCACAAAAATGAAGAATTTTGGTTTTTATTTGTAAATTAAAACACTAGAAGCATAACGGTTAACATATCTGGTAAAATCATAAACAAAATGCAAAAAATAAACAAAGTAAGTGATAAGTCTTAAAAAATATCCGGATTATTAGCTAAAATTTTCTACAAAAGTAACATTACTAATATTTTAGTATATAATTATTTTTTTGTAAGAAAAAACCAAAAAGTATACTTTAACTGGTCTTTAAAAAATTTAAAGAAAATGAGAAAATAAATTAAAATTTCAGTACAAAAATAATATAGGAGATAATGGTTTGAATGTTATACATGAATACCATATCGTAAATTTTAATAAATATATTATTTTTTTAAAATAATAAGAACCTGAAAGATCTGTTAACCAAATATCGAAAAATAATACAAAAAAATCTAACAATTACTGTGTATCGTTCAGTACAGAAATTATTTTGGAGATAATCGTTTGTATTTTTACATAAATATATTAAAGTAATTTGTGATAAATAATTTTTTTGGTTAAAAAATTACGAAACAGAAAGATCTGTTAACCAAAGATAAAAAAAATACAAAAAATATAAAACTTATCGAATACAGCTGAAGACCATGAATGTTATGTAGTAAAATCATTTCTTAAAAATGTAAAACCGGTGAACCTGAAAATATCAGCAGATCTTCAAGCGTTTGATATTTTTTGGCATTTTTGGTTCATTTTCATGTAAAACCCCAAGAAATACATTAAAATCTGGCAGATCTACCCAAAAACGTACAGATCCGTTACAAAAACATAATATTTTTTGGTTTACATATGAAAATGTTTGTAAATCGACAAAAAACGCGTGGTTATGAAGAAACCACCGGATTTTAGTCACTTACAAGGTAAATGTTCGAAAAACCATGTACAGAACCGATTAAAATGTCCGAAAACCACCCAAAAAGGCCATCTCATGAACATTTACAGGTTTAATGTTGGAAACCCTAACTCGAAAATGAACGAAAAAAAATATTAAAACAAACCCAAAAAATGTACCATCTTCTAAAATTACACCCAGTCTTAAGTGGTATGCATAGATTGCCAAAAGACTGAGAGATTAGAGATGGGGGTGAGTTAGAGCCGAACTCGGCTCATCGAAATGGAGAGAAATGACAGAGTAGAGATTAGGGTTTCACAATGAGAGAGAAGGTAGAGAGAGAGAGTGGTTTTTCGGATAAGAGAGAGTGAGATGAATGAACAAGAACAAAACCGTGTTCTGCAATTCTCAAAATGAGGGTGGGTGGTTTGGGTGGGATGTGTTGTGGCCATCCGATTTGAAATCGGATGGCCAGTTTTTTTTTATTTTTTTTTTCGATTTTTGGGGATCAAAAGATTAAATCTCCATCGTACACGTCGCCCTCATTCTGGATCCTTCTACAAATTGCTGTTTGCACACATGTATAACTTTTGGCCATCCGATCTTAGATCGGATGGCTGTGATTTTTTTATATTTTTTCGTTTTTTTTAATAATAGAAATTGGTGTATTTGTGTGTAGAGTATGGGCTTTACAAAGGATCAGATATTTTTAAAAGGGTTTGGCCTGTTCAAATTTTTTAAAATTGTATACCAATCAATTCTATGTTTTTAAATATGGCCCAATATGAATTATTTTTTTGATATTTATTATAAATAATAGCAATATTTAAGATAAAATAGAAAAAATATAAATAATATGATATACAAATTAAAATGTTAATTAATTTTTTTTAATATTTCTTTTCAATTCGAATTTTTTTATTTTGGTAACAATGTTTGATTAAATTATTATCCAAAAATATTAATTTAATTAGAAGATCAATTTATTAAAATTAATTGTAAGATATATTATCTAAATTATCTAAATAAAATTTATCTTCCAACATTATATTCTTATACCTTTTAATATATTAGCTAATAATTATATTTTATTTCCATTGGTAATAAAATTAAATGATTTGATTTATACAAAACCGAAAATTGTTTATATACATATAAATATATTAGATGATAAGTAAATATATAATAAATTTATATTATAAATAAGTATATAATTATTTTTTTTTGTTAATAAAAAACAAAATATAAAATTATTTTTGGTTTTTATAATTTCATTAATTTTTGTAAATACATATGAAATATTTTTAATGATATCATGTGAACTTTAATTAATTATTGATCTTATTTTATTTTCATCTATGCAGAAAATATTAGAAGCTCAAATTTGTCTATTTCTACCATGGATGCGACAAGAGATTTGCAAAATTGCCCTAAAAGACCATTATCAAACCATTCGCTTATTAACATCACAAATACATATCCTTCAATGTCAACAGTAATAGATGTGCAATCATCGTCGGGTTTGTGTACACTAGCTGGTTTACAAGGTCACATTTAAGACAAATATTAATACAGATAGTTATATCCCCAGTCTGTCATTACAAATGGTACGTTTCTTTTTTTAAAATTAGTAATTTTAATTATTTGTACTGTTTAATATTTAATAGAAATTAGTATTATCAATTACCAATATATTTTTTCTAATAAATTTTATTTCTTATTAAATTCAATTTGTTTATTTGAATTAATCTAATGAAATGTTCTTTATTTTTCTCAGAAAACAGTTTGCTATCTTTAAAGATTGGTACAAATGTATCCAAACCATTTGAATTGCAGGGGTCGTCAGGTGACATTGTTAATTCAATGCAAAAAACTGCATTTGTTAACATCACAAATGGTATATTTAGTTTTTAAATTTTTTATTAGTTTGTATAAATTATGTAATTAAATTACATAATTTCATTTGGGTTGAATATACTTAAGTAAATTGGTTTTACAATTACAGGGACGTCGTCTTACAAAACATATTCAACATACAATAAAAAGAAAAAGTGCAGAGGGGAGTCTTCAAGTAGGTCTTTTGACTCGACAAAAATAATTGATCTAACATGTGAGGAATCTACGTGTGTGGATCCCATTCATAACGGTACAACATTATTCGATGGAATTAAGAATGATTGCACCCATAATTCGTCAAATGGGACATCTGTAGTTGAAAAACAAGGTATGTATGTTATGAATTCAAGTTCCCGATAAATTATAAATTTAATAAATAAATTTTCAATTAATATATTTGTATGGTATCTGTGTCATTTATTTTTTGTAGAGTATTGGGATATTGGAGATGCGACATACAAATGTGAATTTTGTTACGCGGTGTTTTGGTTTGAAGAAATGCTACTCTCCTATCCAAAATCCAAACCCAGATATTCTTCGTGTTGTGGTCATGGCATAATTCAACTTCCTCCCATCAAAGAACCACCTGTTGTGCTTGGAGATTTGTTGTTTGGAGTGGGAAATAAGAGCAAGCACTTCCAGGACAATATCAAATCATACAATAATATGTTCTGTTTCACATCGATGGGAGGCAAGATTGACACCGACGTAAATAAAGGCAGAGGTCCTCCTGTTTTCCGATTACATGGGCAAAATTATCATCTAATGGGAAGTTTATTGCCATCCAATGGTGTGACACCGAAATTCGCACAATTATACATATATGACATGGACAATGTTTTCATCTAGCATTCTCTTTAATACATTGACGATCGGAACTTGAAGAAGTACAGATGCTAGGAGATACAATATGCCTTCAAGTTTTGAGGTTGCTGCTCTTTAATACCATGACTATATGTCGATGGGCAGGATATTCTGATTTGTTTATAACATTCACCTGTAATCCGAAGTGGCCAGAAATCCTAAGATTTCTTGAGAAAAAGAAATTGAATCCTGAGGACCGACCTGATATTGTCTGTAGGGTGTTTAAAATCAAGTTGGATTCCTTGATCAAAGAGCTTCGGAAAAATAAACTATTTGGTGGAGTCATGGCAGGTGAAAAATTCATTTCAATTGTCCGTTTCTTCAAATATGATTAATATATTTCTAATTTTTTTCCTTTTGTTTTTATTGCAGTGGTATACACGATCGAATTTCAAAAATGTGGCTTGCCACATGCCCATATTTTGGTGTTTTTGGCAAAAGAAAACAAGTATCCGATTGCCGATGATATAGATCGAATTATATCAGCTGAAATACCCGACGAGAGTTTAGACCCATGTTATTACGCGGTAGTGAAGGACCATATGATACATGGTCCATGCGGTGATGCTAGAAAAACTTCTCCTTGCATGGTTAATGGAATTTGCACTAAACATTTCCCGAAAAAATTTGTAGATGTGATGACTATTGATGATGAAGGTTATCCACGTTATAGACGTAGGAATGATGGGAGGATAGTGGAAAAAAATGGAGTACCTCTTGACAACAGATATGTTGTGCCACACAATCGTTATTTGCTGATGAAATATGGAGCTCACATCAATGTGGAATGGTGTAACCAATCAAGGTCGATAAAGTATTTGTTCAAATATGTCAATAAAGGAAATGACCGTGTCACCGCATCGTTCTATACGAGTAGCAATGATGAAGAATCTGGGAAAACTGTTAACGAGGTGAGCATGTATTACGATTGTAGGTATGTTTCGTCATGCGAGGCAGCATGGAGACTACTGGGATTCGAAATTCAATATAAATATCCTCCAGTTGAACGTTTAAGTTTTCATCTTCCCGATGAACAAAGCGTTATTTTCTCAGATTCTGAAAGAATAGATGACGTTCTTAAGAAGGATTCGGTAAAAGAAAGTATGTTTTTAGCATGGATGGAAGCGAATAAAATCTATCCTAAAGCAAGAGAGCTAACGTATGCTGAAGCTCCCACAAAATTCACGTGGAAACTGAATCTCACAAAACGGATGCCGAGACAAATTGGCAAATCTATAGGACGAGTTTTTTATGTCCCCCCCGGAGCTGGTGATATGTACTATCTTAGGTGTCTTCTCAATGTTGTTTGTGGAGCAACGTGTCATGACGACTACAAGAAGGTCGACGGTGTTCAACATTCTTCCTATCGAGAGGCTTGCTTTGCTCTAGGATTGTTAGAAGATGATAGGGAATATATTGATGCCATCAATGAAGCGAGCTCCTGGGCTTCTGCGGAGAATCTTAGAGGTTTATTTGCATCATTGCTTTCGTCCGACTCCTTAAGCCAACCAGATAATGTCTGGGACAAATGTTGGGAATTTCTTTCTGATGATATTTTATATAGACGTCGACGCCTTTTACCACATCAAGGTATTATTTACCAAATATTATGTTGATTACTAAAACCTTTTATATTTTTTATAATATTAATTTGTATAAATAATTAGTATTATGATCTTATGAAACATATTTGGTTTTGAGTGAGAACGAAATCAAGAATCTTATGTTGTTGGAAATTGAGAAATTATTGCGAAATCTCGGTAGGAGTCTGCGTGATTTTGACTCAATGCCATTTCCCGATGCTGACACCATTCATAGCAACCGAAATAGACTTATATATGACGAGTTGCGTTATGATCGTGATGTTCTTTTGCAAGAGAACAAAGACCTCATCTCGAAACTTAACGATGAGCAGCATAAAGTTTACTCAACGATAATGCGTGTTGTGCGATCAAATAAAGGTGGGATGTTCTTTGTCTACGGATATGGAGGAGCAGGAAAAACATTTTTGTGGAAGGCTTTATCTTCTGTATTGAAAAGGAGAAATTGTACTGAATGTTGCATCTAGCGGTATAGCTTCTCTTCTATTGCCAGGTGGGAGGACTGCACATTCGCGATTTGTTATTCCATTGAACCCACATCAGGACTCAACTTGCAATATCAATCAAGGGAGTCCGCTTGCTGAGCTTATTATTCATTCTAAACTTATAATTTGGGATGACATCTTTAAACTTTACGAGGTCTTTTCATCGACCCAAGTTGGAACATAAACCTTTTCTCGACAAAGACGTGTAAATCCGGATGCTAATGTTGACTTAATGCGTCCATTAATGATTTGCACACTCCTTAAATTGACAAAGAATTTTTGAATAGGATAAAATGTTTGGGGGTTCCTGGATCATGCAGTTGAACATTTCAAAAGGTTGGGACTTGATTATGCTCTTGAGAAATATGAACCATTCAAATGGATTGTTTAAAAGACACCATTGATGATCCGACGTGACTTGAAAGAAAGAGCTATACTAGCTCCAGCTTAAATGTTGTCGAATCTATAAATCAATATAACATTTAAACTCATCGGAAAATCGACAACGTGTAAATCGGATGCTAATGTTGACTTCCCGCATGAACTGAATTTTTGAATAGGATAAAATGTTGGGGTTCCTAAATAAAGTTTTGAGAAATTCACGGTGATTACGAGGCTTGCCAAACATGTACTTGAGGCAAAAATTCTCACGGGGAACCAATGCAGTAATAATCGGATGACTCGGATCTCGTAATCCCCTTCAAGTTCCAACGGAGGCAATTTTCTCTCATTGTATCTTACACCATGACTATAAACAAGAGTCAAGGTCAATCTCTCCCCAATGTCGGTTTGTACTTGAAGAATCCAGTGTTCAGTCATGGCCAGTTATACGTTGCGGTTTCCCGAGTTACGAATCGTAAGGGTTTGAAAATATTAGTTTGTGGTGATGACGAATCAAAAAATAAACAAACGATGAATGTTGTGTATAAAGAAGTATTCGAAAATTTGTAATATATACAAATAGTGTTTTAATTTGAAAACGTCGTTTGTATTCTTTGTTATTTTTTTTGGGTCATTACAATTGGAAGGTGTATACATTCAAATTATATAATTCGATAAATCATTAACATATGAATAGCATATCATTTCAACTCATCGTTACATCTTCCGTGCATCGCACGGGTCAGCACACTAGTTTTAGTATAACAATGTATATAAACCCACTCATAAATACGCCTGGTAATTAAAAAAAAATTAAAAACGCCTATAAATGTAAAGGCTAAGAATCGAACCCAAGTCTATTAAAAAAACATGATACATTATCTCAATAAATGGATACTTATATTGCTTTAACTACATCATGTTTATTTTTTATTTTTCCTCTTTTTTTGTTCCTAGTTTGTAACTGTATTAAGAAATCTGATATTTTATCTCAACAAACGGATACTTTTACTTATAAAAGTGCTACTTTAACTATATCATATTTATTTTTTATTTTTCTTTCTTTCCTTCATTTCTAATTTGTGACTATATTAAAAAATATGTACTTTATCTTAAAAAATAGATACTTTAACATATAAAAGTGTTGCTTTAACTTTGTTATATATATATTTATTGTAATATATTCATAATTTGTGACTATATTAAAAAATATGTTACTTTATCTCAAAAAATAAATACTTTTACTTATAAAAGTATTACTTTAACTCAATCATATTTATTATTCACCTTTCTTTGTATTTATTATTAAAAAATATAATACTTTATTTAAAAAACAGATATTTTTATTCTTAAAACATGATATTTTGTATCAAAAAATATATATTTTTACTCATAAAGGTGTTACTTTAACTCTAATATATTTATTTGTCCTTCAGTGTAATGTAAACATAATCTGTCGCTATATTAAAAAATATGATACTTTATCTAAAACAACTGATACTTTTTCTCATAAAATCAAGTATTTTTAATCGAGGAAGAAAAAAAAAAAAAAAAGACAGTTTGCTTTTGACCCGCGGACCTGATCAAGAGGATCCGCGGGTCAAATAGGATCCGTCTTACGGATTGAAACCCGTAAGACGGTCCTATATGAGTTTTTGCCTTAAAATAAAGTAACAAAATGTCAACTGAAATGCCATGTATTAAAATAACAGCCCTTTCACGTAAATGGGCTTGAGTAATCGGATACCGGGCCAGCCCGTTCCAGTTTACAGACTATATTGCGCACCGTCCCCTGGTTTTGTGAAAACCAGGGGCTGTGAATGGACAACCAACACCGACCATTGAATAAAATAATTCAATAAAATACTCAAATAATAACGTGATCAATAATCTCTTTGTAATAAATTATTTTATTTTTGTTAGCTTGTAATAAACCACAGGAAAGGGCCAAGAAATACTGAAAGAAATTAAACTCACCAGCTCAGCATTAAACAAAATTCTGTTTTCTTGTCACATTAACTATTTTTCAATTAAGTGTGTTTGTTTGTTAAGGTACAGCGATTCCCCTTTACATAGTCAAGTTACATGCTTAATTAGTGTTTAGGATAATCATAATTAAGCTAGTTTATTTGTTGGGTTTTCTTAGATGCTGTAATGTATAAGCACACGACATAATATATCACAGCTTAAGTTAAAGGAAAGCTTGATCAGTCCTCTAGTTAATATGTGTAATAATAAATCAAGTTTCTTTTTTCGTGGAGCTTTGTCTCCTATTATTGTTTGACTTAATTACTCAAGTTCCTTTAGGAATAAGAAAGAGGAAAAGTGAGCTTATGGGACAAATTATTGGATTATTCATTTTTTTTAAACACATATCTATAGTTTAACTCTTTCCTTTTTCCTCTTCTAAAAAAAAAAAAAAAACTCTTTCCTTTTTCCTAAGTTTCTGGTCGACTGGTCCTATTCCAGAGTTTTTGGTGTTTTTCGTATTTTAATTTGATAGTACCAAGATTTTTCAAAAAAATAAAATAAAAAAATTTGATAGTAACAAGCAATGTTGTGTGCTAGGACGGAACGAGGGGCTAGAAATTGGAATTAGTATTCTAAAAATTCCCGTCTAATCCCACAAATTGCTTTTTATAACAGAGGCGGACTAGAATACAGAAATAAAAATATTTGTGCATAAAAATTTAGAAATTATCTAAAAATATGTGTGCATAAAAATTTAAAAATTTAGAAATTATCATTTATTGTATTTTTTTTTAAAAAAAATAACTGAATCAATTTCCCTGATTTTTTAAATTCTGACTCCTTCACGTCTTATGTATGCACATATATCACCTATTTAAATTATTGATCTAATCAAAGACATGTTATTCTTGATAGAACTAGACAATATTATATATTTAAGAAAATTTCTGATCGCATACCCGCAAAAAATTGACAGAACAAAAATTGGTAATTGATACTCTGCATCTAAAAATTAAGTTAATATTAAATATTATGATACAATTATATAGTTAATATCATTTCCAGCTGTTTGCACCATTTTAGTGCATATTGTGCACTATTTAAGTGCAAAAGTTGTTCCCATCTTTAGTAGTTTACAGTAAATTTGCACTAAAAAGAAATATTTCACAATATTCAATTTTAGCTCATATTTTCATACACTAAAATCATTAATTTAAAACAAAAAAATCAAGAAGAAATGTAGCGCAGCTATACTGTTGCGCTATTTTTTGCGCAAAACTGTTTACATCTTTAAACTGGTGAAGGCTTTGGCGCACTTGCATGCTTGCTCCAAATCGAAGATAGTGCACTCTCTTAAATAAATCTATTTATATACAAGCATGTGTGAATTTGCAAACTATATTAGTTTTTAAACCATCTACGGCAATTTGCATCATTTTATTGCATATTATGCACTATTTTAGTGCAAAATATGTACTTCATCTTTAATAGGTTTTAGTAAATTATGCACTAAAAAGAAATATTCCATAAATTCAATTTTAGCGCATATTTTCATACACTAAAATCATTAATTTAAAACAAAAAATCAAGAAGAAATATGGCGCAGCTACAATGTTGCGTTATTTTTGGCGCAAAACTGTTCACATAACTGGTGCAGGATTTTGCGCAGTGATGTTGGAGCAAGTTTTTGCCAAATTGAAGATAATGCACTCTCTTAAATAAATATATTTATATATAAGTGTGTGTGGATTTTCCAACTATATAATTAGTTACTAAAACCATCTTCAGCAGTTTGCACCATTTTAGTGCAAAGTATGTATTCCATCTTTAGTAGGTTGTAGTAAATTATGCACTAAAAAAAGAAATATTTATAATATTCAATTTTAGAGCATATTTTCAAACACTAAAATCATTAAATTAAAACAAAAAATCAATCAAGAAGAGATGTGGCGCAACTACAATGTTGCGTTATTTTTGGCGCAAAACTGTTCACATCGTTAAACTCGTGTATGCTTTGGTGCAGTGCATGTTGGAGTAAGTTTTTGCTCCAAATTGAAGATAGTGCACTCTTTTGGAGATATTCTAATCTAAATAAATATATTTACATACAAGCGTGTATGGATTTGCAAGCTTTATTAGTGTAAAACAATTGGGGCAGCAAGATATGGACTGCAATTTTTGTGCTGAAAATAATTTGAAAAATAAAGACTATGGCTGCGGTGCATGAATTAATTCTTTGAACAATAAATATAAAGCATAGTATTAAATTTTGATGGATGAAATATAACAAAGCATAGAGGAAAAATTCAATGAATTTGGTTACCTAGAAGCAATATTACTAATAATTATAATTGTTAAATCAAGATATTAAATAAGATGACGAGACAGCAACCCTATTTTTTAATGATATAATTGACATGATATAGCAAAAGGAAACAGTAACAAATTAATTTTGGAGCATTACCAATTCTCAAGTAAACATGGAGCCAAAATATTTGTCTTGTTGCTGACTAATTTAGCTTCATTGTCACTTTCATTCTCCAACTCATCTCAATATCAAATTAATTCAAATTATGGTGTGTAGCGACATTAATTTATATTAGTTTAGGAGATGTTTTGTTTTTGTTGCACGTCTAAGGATATTAGAATCACGTAATCTCAAAAAAATTAAAATAATTAAATTCCTGTAGGCTTGTAATATTGCCAAGATTATATATACATATATATATATATACATATACATATTATATTAAAATTATCATATTGATAAAAATATTTATTTACATCTAGAGCCCGTCTAAGGTTTCGGGGGTGTTCGATTTATTTTTAGCTTCACCGCAAGTGAACGGCGTAGTTAATAGATAGGGTAAACAATGTCGATCTCACAGAGATTAATAAATTAACGCACTAAGTATTGAGATTGTAATAGCAATATTTTTATTTAGACGACCGAAGTGTGATTGTTGTTTATTAAAACTAAGACAATATTTTATCATAAAAAGAACAAAGTAAAGAGTTACGATTGAAAAGAACAAGTAGATGAATGAATTTCAGGGTTATGGTTTCAGTTAATCTCCCTCGTGTTATCAGATTAATCAAACCAAAATATTATCTATCTTCCCTATAAAACGATCACAAAAGTAATTTATCATCTCTCTCAAGACACAGTAAATGCGTTGATTGAATTATCTATGCTAGCATCTCTATTCAACATCAGATAAACAACTCCCAAAAGCATATAAGATCAGTAATCCTCACAAATACTCACAGACTTCACAATGATTGCAAAGTATCCATGTCAAGTACTCAAGATCTAGAATTGAAACTCATCTCTCGAATTATGAATCAACACATCAAGCATGTTAAACCATTGGTCATATGATAAAACAAGTAATAAAGCAACGTGTTCGAATATGGTTCGAAATAATAACTTCAATTAAAATTAAGCATCAAATAAGAGTTAATTAACCTAATCCTAGACCCCGGAATCACAAGATTTTTAGCCGGACATGGGAAACGAAGAATTCATAGACAAATTGTTCATATCCATATCAAACTAGATGAAAAATAAGAATACAATGGAGTAAGAAAAACTCAGGGATATTGATGATCTCTCAATCAATCTTCAATCCTCAAGCGTGGATGATCGACCTTTCTCTCGATTCCTCAAGTAGAAGGATGCTTTTTTCTCTGCTTTCTAGGGTAAAAGTAAGTGTCTCCTCTTCTGGGTCTGTCTCCTCTTTATTTATAACATCCCGGGCCAAACCTAAGTCAATACACAACGAGACTCTGAAAACCCGCACAGACGCACGGGCCGTGCCTATGCACACGACCAACCCGTGCGTCAAGTTGAAGCTTTGATTTTTTCTTAGGAAAACGCACGGGCCGTGCGTCAAGTCGAAGGTTGATTCCTGCTGCAAGGACCACGCACACGTTGTGCGCATAAGCACGGGCAGGGCGTGTGCGTCCTTTTTTTGCTCGGTTAAGTTCCATACTTCGCGTAATCGATTGATTCTTGACGGTCATTTACTGCAATGCTCCGATTTGCCACAAAAGTACTACAAACATCGTTAATTTCCTGCAAAACGAGCAAAGTGTAATATCTTGTCCACGTTATGAGAACAAGACCCATTTTATGATGTGAACCGCAGCAACAATTGTGCATACGACCCAACAACAATATGTTGTTAACCCAAGATCTTCACTAGTTTGGTTAATTTGGTGAAAACCTCGACCCGTTGCTTAGCAAAGCAAGAACCTCGGTATGCGAAGACGCCACAAGCAATTATGTATTATTGCCTGATAAGTCGATAATTGCAACAAGAAACGTAAATCTTGAAGAACTTGGAGAAACACTCAAATTTGAGAGTAAAAGATTAATTGTATTGATAACTGCCTGAAAAATAACAAGTGTTCACCCTTATAAAGGGTCCAAACCCTAACCTACCAAGAAAACAACTTTAAAACTGAAAAGGAAACAAAAACAAGAAAAATTCGAAAATCCGGCAAAAAGCACGCCCGTGCCATAGAAACACGGCCAGGCCATGTTTTGCACGTCGCCCGGATTCTAGGTCCCACACGGCCGTGCCAGGAAGCATGGCCGGGCCGTGTTCGTGAAGGATTTTCTGAACACGGCCATGTTTCCAAGCACGGCTAGGCCGTGCTTTCCACGAACCCACGAGCTCCTCTTCCCACACGGTCGTGCCCAGAAGCACGGCCAGGCCGTGTTCGCGATGAAGGGCCCGAACACGGCCGTGCTTTCCACGACTTTTGCCCCCTTCGACTTCTTTAGTCTTTTATCCCCTGGTCGTCCTAAACTCAAAATAACAACTCAAAACGCGGCCTTATTGGTTTATTTCGCCTCCAAAACACTAACATAACTCAAAACAAAAACTAAACTTCAACTAACTATGATAAATGAATACAACACATCGAGCACTTGATTATGAGGTCTTCAAGAAGCTAGGTGGCTTGTATTCTTGGCATCCTTTAGTTGCTCAGTCTGAGGTGGACTCTGGACCATTGACGACGCTAATCAACTGGACCACCCGATCATCTTCCTCCTTCGGCAATGCACTCTCGGCCTCGTTCTAAATGACTTGAATCAGCCCATTTAGTGCATCCTTGAACTTCCTTGCCCGCGCCCTCGTCACTGGACCAATTGGTACTATTACTGGATCTTTCGTCCATGGATTCTCATCATTCCCCTCCTCTTGAGAAGGATTTGTCCTCAAATCCGAATTGACATCAAATGGACTAAGATCCGCAACATTGAAAGAAGCAGTTACCCCATAGTCGCTCGGTAAATCAATTTTGTAAGCATTGTCATTGATCCGCTCGAGCACTTGGAATGGACCATCTCCCCGCTGCTGCAACTTGGACTTTCGATGTGCCGGGAATCGTTCGGGCCGCATGTGTACCCAAACCCAGTCGCCGGGTTTGAACACCATCTTCTTGCGATGTTTGTTAGCTTGCGCCGTGTATTGCTCTGTTTGCCGTTCGATGTTGAGTCTCGCTTTCTCATGTAACTATTTCACAAAATCAGCTTTCTTCTGCCCATCTAAGTTAACATGCTCAGAAACAGGTAAAGGTGATAAATCTAATGGGGTTAGTGGATTAAAACCATAAATAAGTTCAAATGGTGAAAACTTTGATGCAGAATGCACAACACGATTATAACCAAACTCAACATGCGGTAAACAATCTTCCCAAGTTTTAATATTCTTTTTAATGATAGCCCTTAACAACATAGACAATGTTCTATTCACTACTTCAGTTTGACCGTCTGTTTGGGGATGACATGTAGTAGAGAATAACAATTTAGTTCCCAGCTTCTCCCACAAGGTCTTCCAAAAGTAAGTTAAGAACTTAGAGTCTCTATCCGACTCAATGGTTCTAGGAATACCATGCAACCTCACAACTTCTTTAAAGAATAAATCGACAATCAAAGACGCATTATCAATTTTATGACATGGAATGAAATGTGCCATCTTTGAAAAACGATATACGACAACAAATATATAATCGGACCCATGTTTAGTTCTTGGAAGTCCTAAAACAAAGTCTATAGAAATATCAACCCATGGTATCGTCGAAATGGGTAGGGGCGTGTAAAGTCCCTGGTTTTGAAACCGGGATTTAGCTTGCCTACAAGTAACACATCTACTACAAACGCGCTCAACATCTCGCTTCATATGCGGCCAATAGAAATGCTCTTGCAAGACGGCTAAAGTTTTGGCTACCCCAAAATGTCCCACAAGACCCCCACCATGCGATTCTCTCACTAGTAAGTCTCTCAAAGAATATTCAGGAATGCACAATTTATCCTCCCGAAATAGAAACCCATCATGCCTATAAAACTTACCCTCGACCCCCTTTTCGCACGCACTAAATGACTCAGAGAAATCAAGATCATACAAGTACAACTCTTTAATATGTTCAAACCCAAGGATTTTAGCATCTAAAGTAGAGAGAAGAGTGTACCTCCAAGACAGTGCGTCTGCTACAATATTAGTTTTACTTTGCTTGTACCGGATGATGTTTGGAAACGTCTCGATAAATTTGAGCCACCGTGCATGTCGCTTGTTCAACTTTTGCTGCCCCTTGAGATACTTTAGGGACTCATGATCAGTGTGGATTATGAACTCCTTTGGCCACAAATAGTGCTGCCACGTTTTTAAGGCCCGGACCAAAGCATACAACTCCTTGTCGTACGTCGGGTAGTTCAAGGCCGCCCCACTCAGTTTTTCGCTGAAGAACGCAATCGGCTGCCCCTCTTGCATTAGCACGGCGCCGATCCCAACCCCCGATGCCTCACACTCGATCTTAAAGACCTTGGTAAAATCCGGTAATGCTAGCAAAGGCGCACGTGTTAGCCTTTCCTTCAACAACTCAAATGCCTTGTCTTGGGCCTCGCCCCACTGAAATGCAACACTCTTTTTAATAGTTTCCGTCAATGGTGCTGTGATAGTACTGAAAACCCGCACAAACCTCCGATAAAAGCTCGCAAGGCCATGGAAGCTACGCACTTGACTGGCCGATGTGGGTTTAGGCCAGTCCTGGATAGCTTTAATCTTTCCTCATCCACCGTAATTCCCTCGAGCTCACTACAAACCCCAAGAATATCAACTGCTCTGAACAAAATGTGCAGTTCTTGACGTTTGCATACAACTTTTCCTTCCTCAACACCTCCAAGATGACCCTCAAGTGATCCAAGTGTTCGTACAATGATTTACTATAAATGAGAATATCATCAAAGTAAACCACGACAAACTTACCAATGAAAGCTCTCAAAACATAGTTCATAAGTCTCATGAACGTGCTAGGCGTGTTGGTTAGCCCAAATGGCATGACTAACCACTCATACAAACCATGCTTCATCTTAAAAGCCGCTTTCCACTCATCCCCTTCCCGCCTCCGAATCTGGTGGTACCCGCTCCTCAAATCTATCTTGGAGAAGATGCTAGAACCATGGAGTTCGTATAACATATCATCCAAGCGAGGTATGGGATGCCGATACTTGATAGTGATGTTATTAATAGCCCGGCAATCCACACACATCCTCCAAGACTCATCCTTCTTCGGAACTAGTAGCACCGGAACCGCACAAGGACTCATGCTTTCCCGGATGAGTTTCTTGCTTAGAAACTCATCAACCAGCCACTGCAACTCTTTTGTCTCCTCCGGATTAGTTCTGTATGTCGGCCAGTTAGGCAGTGATGCACCCAGAATGAAATCAATCTGATGCTCAATCCCTCGAATAGGTGGTAATCCATCCGGCATCTCGTCTGGAAATACATCCTCGAACTTTTGCAACAAAGACAAGACAGAACTAGGCAAATCGGGGTTAAGACTGTCAGTAGATAAATAAGTGCCTTTGTAAACCAAGAGTATCATCGAACAACCACTCGTGGTGGCTTTCCTAAGGTCACTCATTTTTGCCATCAAATTTATTTTTCCCTCGTTTCTTACCTCATGGCCATCCCCCTTTTTGATTTCCGGCCCTCTCAAAATTATTGCTCTCCTTTTTCCCGGCTATCTCTCGAACCTCACTTCTACCCTTAGCCGGATCCTCACTCTTGTTTTCTCTCAAGCTCTCCTTTTTCTCGGCTTTATTTTGATTTTTATGCTCACTAGCCGAACTATCTTTTTCTTTTACCTCTTCCGCTCTCGATTTTACTTGATCCTCATAAATTTATTTTGGAGTTAAAGGAAGAAGTACAAATCGCTTTTGATTGTGAACAAGAGTATACTGGTTGGTGTAGCCGTCATGTTGCACCCTCCTATCAAACTGCCACGGCCTACCCAACAGGATGTGCCCCGCCTACATCGGCACTACATCACACAACACCTCATCCTTATATCCCCATATTTGAAATGCTACTTTCGCCTGTCTACTTATCCGCATCTCCCCACAGTCTCTCAACCACTGCAACTTATACGGTTGTGGGTGTTTTATCTTCGGAATGCCTAACCTATCCACCATCTTTGCACTTGCTACATTAGTGCAACTCCCCCATCTATGATGACACTACACACCTTTCCATTGACAAAACCCCTTGTATGAAAGATGTTTTCTCGTTGGACTCCCTCATCTGACTTAGGCTGAATACTCAGCACCCTCCGAGACACCAAGGATAACGACTCTCCCTTCGCCGCCTCTATCACCTCCGGAATATCCTCCAACTCCGGCATATCACTATAATCCTGCTCTCCCTCACTCTCCGACTCCATCTCCCCATTCTCACGCAATACCAACACCCTCTTATTTGGACATTGACTAGCTATATGCCCAACCCCATGACATTTAAAACATTTAATATCCCTCGTTCGAGCAGTAGAGGGTTCGATTTTACCTGCGGGTTTAGGCTCGGTCGCCCTCTCCCTTTGGTCCGCCGCCTTCAAACTCTGCTCCTCATTTTTGTTGGTGTTTGCCTTCCATGCATTGGAGTTAGAGCTCGGTGCTTGCCGGTTGAAACCCCTCCTCTTGAGTTGCTGCTCAACTTTCACCGCCATGTGCACCATCTCCTCGAGATCGACACAGTGATGTAGGTCGACAGCATCCACAATGGGAGTATTCAAACCCGCGATGAACCTGGCCATAGTCACCTCTGGGTCCTCATCGATATTTGCCCTTGCCATAAGCATCTCCATCTCTTTGTGGTAATCCTCCACACTCTTCAACCCCTGAGTCAACCTTTGCAACCTCTGATAGACGCCCCGATAATAGTGGTTTGGTACGAAACGACGTCGCATCAGACTCCTCATCTCCTCCCATGTGGAAACGGGCTGCTCGCCGCTTCTCCTCCTTGAGACCATTAATTGATCCCATCACACACCTGCATAATCCAAGAATTCAGTCGATGCCAACTTCACCTTTTTCAATTCGGAATAGTTCTGGCAATCGAACACGTTCTCGATTTTTCTGTCCCAATCCAAATAGGCGTCTAGATCACTTTTTCCTTGGAACGAGGGGATTTGCATTTTGATGTTACTCAAATTGCTATCCTCACGTCCCCGATCACCCCTATCTCCGCGCCGACCTCTACCGAATTATAATTTTGCTCCCTTTCAGAATCAAAATCATCAATCTCGTCTGCCCACTCCTCTAACTCGAACCTCCTCGGCCTCCGCGCCCTAGTAGCAGGCTCTTCTATTTTCCAGGCCACCCTGAGATCCCCGTATGTTTCGATCATTACTTTCTTCATGAGGCTTGCAAGTGCCTCCATATCAAACTTCTCAAATGGTTGTCGGTTTTCGTGTGTCATGTTTAAATCACTCCCTCACGTGTATACACTCGTGTATCACTCAACTCACAATCCCCAAGTACCCGCACTTGTCACGATTATAAACTAATCAGACAGTCGCAAGTACGCCTCAACACACCAAGAAAATTACCAAGCCAATCAACGGATCGTAAAAGATGAAATTGAAGACTAGGGTTATTTTCGAATTTCCCAGAATTTTTTTTTGCGCGCGGTTTACGATTCTTTACCCGCTGATTTTTTTTGTGCTATTCGTTTTTTTTTGTACCCTTCAAGAACTAGGGTTTATGAGAAATTCTGGAAAATAGCAAAAAAATTAAAGAACAAGGATAGACTTAACCTTGCTAGATGGCTTTGATTACCAACTGATGTGAACCGCAGCAACAATTGTGCATACGACCCAACAACAATATGTTGTTAACCCAAGATCTTCACTAGTTTGGTTAATTTGGTGGAAACCTCGACTCGTTGCTTAGCAAAGCAAGAACCTCGGTATGCGAAGACGCCACAAGCAATTATGGATTATTGCATGATAAGTCGATAATTGCAACAAGAAACGTAAATCTTGAAGCACTTGGAGAAACACTCAAATTTGAGAGTAAAAGATTAATTGTATTGATAACTGCCTGAAAAATAACAAGTGTTCACCTTTATTAAGGGTCCAAACCCTAACCTACCAAGAAAACAACTTTAAAACCAAAAAGGAAACAAAAATAAGAAAAATTCGAAAATCCGGCAAAAAGCACGCCCGTCCCAGAGAAACACGGCCAGGCCGTGTTTAACACGTCGCCCCGGATTCTAGGTCCCACACGGCCGTGCCAGGAAGCACGGCAGGGCCGTGTTCGCGAAGGATTTTTCGAACACGGCCGTGTTTCCAAGAACGGCTAGGCTGTGCTTTCCACAAACCCACGAGCTCTTCTTCCCACACGGTCGTGCCCAGAAGCACGGCCAGGCCGTGTTCGTGATGAAGGGTCCGAACACGGCCGTGTAACCTAAGCACGTCCAGGCCGTGCTTTCCACGACTTTTGCCCCCTTCGACTTCTTCAGTCTTTTATCCCCTGGTCATCCTAAACTCGAAATAACAACTCAAAACACGGCCTTATAGGTTTACTTGGCCTCCAAAACACTAACATGACTCAAAACAAAAACTAAACTACAACTAACTATGATAAATGAATACAGCACCATCGAGCACTTGATTATGAGGTCTTCAAGAAGCTAGGTGCCTTGTATTCTTGGCATCCTTTAGTTGCTCAGTCTGAGGTGGACTTTGGACCGTTGACGACGCTAATCAGCTGGACCACCCGATCATCTTCTTCCTTCGGCAATGCACTCTCGGCCTCGTTCTGAATGACTTGAATCAGCCTATTTAGTGCATCCTTGAACTTCCTTGCCCACACCCTTGTCACCGGACCAATTGGTACTGATACTGGGTCTTTCGTCCATGGATTCTCATCATTTTACTAAGTTAATGCATATTTATCAACCTATTATATCCAAATTCATGCCCAAAATACATGCAAAACTTACTAAACAAACCCCCAAACTTAAACTGTTGATAGTCCCGGTCAACACTTTATAAACCAAACAAAACACAAGTGGGAGGAATGAAAAGCATAAACAAGAATAACTCCAAAAAACTTATGCTGCTTATCCATAGGTATCAAGTAATGAATCAACCAAGACTTAAATATCTAACATAGAACACGTTTCAATATAACCATGACAAATGCTTTGAATCAAGACTCTCACTGATCAAGTGTATGCTTTCCTCTCAAGTGTATAAGGGACATGTTTATGCTTAAATCATATCAATGATGAAGAACTACCATACGCTTGCGAATCATCTCAAATCTCCGCTTCTAAAGTGTATGCAATTCATGAATCAAAAATGACTTTATCATTCGGTTGTAATGAAGGCTCTTTGGTTAGGGTAGGGAAATATAGATAAAGTGACTCAAACTCGAGCATATAGATTGGTAAGCATATTTTTCGTTCGAATCAACAAACCTTATATAAAACCACTATGCTTCTCAAATCACCTCTTGTTTTCATCAATTCTTCATATCCCCTATTTTTCTTTTCTTTGATAAAACTCAACCTTTTTTTTTTTTTTGCATCATATTACAACCCCAACCTACAAGTTTATTCATAGCAAACCCACTCATAAAATCAATGTTTTTTCTGACTCTTTCATGAGTATTCATCATTCTTTTTCTTCTTTTCTTTTCGTTCATTCCCATAAACCAACTCTCACCCAATTCTCTATATTATTGATCTCATCCGGCTTAACCTTATTCAACCCATCAATCCTATAAGCTCAAGTTAGGGCAACAAATATATCAAGTTAAGGCTAAAGATGTAGCTATCAAAAAATAAAGCAATAGGCTCAAATTGGCTAACTAGGGAATTCAATATCATCTGGTAGGCCAAAGGTTTGAAAGGCTTAACAAAAATGGCCTTAAATCATTTTCACGAATCGCATACAACATGTGGCTTTGAAAGAGATACCAGAGCAAGTTCTAGAGTTCGAACAACATGAATGATACACTCAAAACAACAAACAAGTCTGCATATAATGAAAGCAGTAAAGGCTCAAAAGCTCACAGGCTTGCAAATCCGTACTTAAAGCATAAAATCCATGTTTTCAATATTCACATGCTCTATATCATCCATTCTCAGCTTGATCACTTCGCACTCAACACCCAATAAAAACAACACAAAATTTTCAAAATACCCCCAAGTCGTACGCACACAAAAAAACCCGTTTCACTCATTCCCTAAGACCTACTAAAGCAGTAACCGTGCTAAAATTATAAACGTGCATCAAATGCAATGCAACTTAAGTGCTCTACATGCAACTATATGAAATGAATTTTTTTTCTCTCCACACCCTTCATATCAAAATTAACTATCTCTCCCCCAGACTTGAATGGAATTATATCACATACAAGGAAAGATAGAATTTTAATAAAGAAAAAATGTGTATTCAACCTGGCTCACTGAGGGGGTGGCGGTGGATAGTGGCCTTGAGAAATGTGCCACTAGGTCATTTGCCGCATCATATCGAGGAGCTCCTCTTGCCGCCAGTCGGTTGCCATGTTCCAGTGCTGCTGCTTTGTTCTAAAAGCTCCAAATTCATCATGGTGCAGCTGGACTTGCTCCTCGAGAGCCAATAATCGATCATTGAAGTCCTAACCCCCGTGCTTCTCACCTCTGTGGAAACTCTCTGGTATGTCCGCCACCCTTGATTAGTATTCTTGCCCGGCTCCCCCTTCATTTCCTAAATATTCTATCTCCTCCACCACCAAGTCTCCGTCATCTGGGAATCTGGCGACCCTTCGTCTTTTCTGTGCGAGCATGGCTTGTATAACTCTATCATGTGCCTTAGAGTTCAGTAAAACATTTGCCTATCATTGATGTTCTCCACAGTGGTGAGAGTCGTGTTGGGCAGCGGGAATGGATGTCCGGCTCTTTGTTAGAAGAGGTACACACCCTCCTCTTCCGTAATGATATTCATAGTGCGTAATATCGCCAAACTTATCCTCTTTTCGCCCTCAATCAGATCCAGGGCCCTAACATTAATGTTGAAGTGTCGGGCTATCGGAGTAATCATACCGCCAATCATGATGGGGCCCCTACTTTGCTTGGTAACTTGGTCTATCTGCTCCGCAAAATAAGTTGTCGTGTTATATGATGTGTTGGTCAACACACACCATATCAAATAAAGCTCCCTGGTGGTCATGCCTCCATTATTCTCTCTCATAAAGACTGAAGCAGAGGTGACTCGCTGGATGTACTGAAACACCGGGTTCCACACCCACGAGGACTTGACAGTCCGTGCTTCGTAAACCATTTATACATGACAATCGATGAACTTTTGCCTTTTAAGTAAGATATCGACCAACCTAGTGCAGACTTATATTTTCTCAACACCCTAAGCTATTTATCAAGCTGAGCTAAAGTTAAAAGGAAGGATATGATTATCGTATTCATGTCTTTTACACCAAGGAATGCGTATTTGAGGTGCTCAGGTAACGGTTTAAGTTCTGGGGTCAAAATTAACTGGTTGGGCTCATGCAAGGGCTGCCCGTGCGCATACGCATGGGCCGTGCGTTCTTTGTCCTGCTCCATGTCCTCTTCGGCACCACGCACAGGCTGCTTGTGCGTGGATGCACGGGTCGTGCGTGGTTGCGACCTGTTTCCCCTAATTCTTTCTTCATGTTTTTGCCTCTTGCGCTTTTCGGTAGTTCCTGCATATTATCTAGAGAATAAACATAGTCATACAAGTCTTGGTTGTCGAAATCAAGCCTTACACTTGACATCGAACATGAATGGGTTAAACCAAACTCTAAATCATCATGAGACAATGTATGATTTAAGTAATCGTCAATGCATGAACCAACTACGTCTAAGAAGTTGCAATTCTCAACACTATCATGAAATTTCATAGCCTTATAGATATAAAATAAAACATGATCATCATTAACCCGTAATGTGAGTTCTCTCTTCTGCACATCTATCAAGGCCTTTTCGGTGGTTAGGAATGGACTCCCAAGTATCATAGGAACGTCACGGTCTTCCTCCATGTCCAGCACTAAGAAATCCACGAGGAATATAAATTTGTCGAGTTTCACGAGAACATCTTCTATGATTCCCTTAGGATATGTGAGTGATCGATCCGCAAGTTGCAAAGTGACCATGGATGGCTTCACCTCTCCTAATCCAAGTTTCTTGAAAATGAACAAAGGCATTAAGTTAATACTTGCACCTAGATCACAAAGTGCTTTATTGAAGAAAACACCCGTTATTGCACAAGGAATAGTGAAACTCCCCAGAACTTTAAGTTTTTGAGGTAGTTTTCATTGAATTATGGCACTGCACTTCTTCGTCAGATTTACTGTGTCGAATCCTGTCATCTTTCACTTTTTAGACATCATAGCCATTAGAAATTTTGCATAATTAGGCATTTGCTTCAATGCGTCTGCAAAAGGTATGTTAATATGCAATTTCTTAAAGATATCCAGAAATTTTGCAAATTGGGCATCTGACTTTTTCTTTTGAAATCGTTGAGGAAAAGGGAAGGGAGTAGTATGTTTCGAAAAATCAGAGTTAGAGGAAGATTTAAGCTACTCAACCTCTTTTTGTTCAACAGTGTGTCCCTCGTTTCCATTCTCGACCTCAACATTGCCATTTGCTATAGTGTCCTTGTCTCCAGGGTTGAAATCACTTGTTCGGCACCATGCACGGGCAGCTCGTGCATAGGCACACGGGCAGCTCGTGCGTAGGCACACGGCAGCTCGTGCGTAGGTGCACGGGTTGTGCGTGGTTGAGATTTCTCATTATTTTTCGGAATTTTTGGCCCCTCGTACTCCGTACCACTCCTCAGACGAATGTCTTTACACTGCTCCTTTGGATTGACTTTAGTGTTACTCGAAAATTGGATTTTCTGATGTTGTCCACCAATGACTGTAGCTAATAGACCAATCTGGGTTTCAAGATTTTTCATTTGTGATCCCATGGTGTTAGCTAATTGAGTGACATGTGTCTCAATTTTGTCCAGCTTAGCCTCATCCTTACTAAATCGGTTCCTCGTTTCATTCATAAACAAACTTGTCTGACTCATAAATGAAGTTAGAACATCTTCCATTGATGGTTTTCTCTCCGTATTAATGACTCCGTTCGTCACACTAAAACCTGGTGGTGGTTGCATCACGTTATTCGTATTCACATAAGAGAGGTTTTCATGATTTCTCAAATTCGGATGGTAATGAGTGGCCGTCAAATTATTCCGAAAATTGTTGAAATTTCGGTTATTGACATAATTAGCTTCCTCCATAGGATCTTGGGGAACTTCCCCATTATTTGCACCCGTGTTTACTTCAGCCCCTTTAGTTAGAACACTTATCTGATTAGTCAAAGTTGTCATCTGAATCGTTAATGCTTTGATTGGGTCCAAATCGAAACTTCGGCTACCCTTTTCACATTTGTCCTCTCGAAGGGCCACTGATAGCTATTCATTGCCATCTCCTCAAGAAAATTAAATGCAACTTGTGGGAATTTTGCTAGTAAAACTCCTCCTGCTGCGGCATCCACAAATGATCTTGTCTATCCCAACAACCCGTTGTAGAAGAAACAAAGTTGTTGATCCTCTGTAAACCCATGTTGCGGACATCTCCTTAATAAGTCTCTGAATCTTTCCCAGGCCTCGTACAGTGGCTCAGGGTTGAACTGTCTGAACTGAGTGATCTCGCTCTTAAGCTGCAATATCTTGCCGGTGGAAAGAATTTGAATAAGAACTTCTGGCTCAACTCATCCCAAGTATTAACACTGCCCTGAGTCAATGTGCCTAACTAGTTTCTTGCCTTATCCCTTAATGAGAAAGGGAATAGGCACAGGCGTATAGCATCATCCGACACTCCATTCATCTTGATCGTGTTACAAATTTGCATGAAGTGTGTAAGATGAGAGTTTGGATCCTCAGTTGCAAATCCCCTAAACTGGTTCTGTTGAATCATTGAAATTAACGCCGGCTTCAACTCAAAGTTATTAGCATTAATCGGGATATGGGAAATTTCACCATAGTTGCGATTTGTTTGAGGGCAAAAGTAATCGTGAATCGCTTGTTGTTGAACTGCCGGAGCTTCTGGTATCGGTAACTGATTATTGTTCCCATTGCTACCCCCATTATTCTTGTCCACAACCTCCATAGTATGATCTTGATTTCTTTATGCTCGTTTAGTAGCTGCACTTATTCGCCTGGTGAAAGCGACAACTTCTGGTACGAACGGTGCTAATTCCCTTTGCTATGAGGGAGTGTTCATGCACTACCTGAACCAACTAAAAGAAACAAATCAAACACTTTTGGAGTGAAACTTAACAAAATAAAAAGAAAAATATCTAAACTAGAAATAACACTTTTTATCGTAATATTTATACAAAAAATTTAATTAGTCCCTGGCAACAGCGCCAAAAACTTGTTCGCCTTATTTTTACTTCACCGCAAGTGAACAATATAGTTAATAGATAGGGTAAGCAAGGTCGATCCCACAGAGACTAATAAATTAACGCACTAAGTATTGAGATTGTAATAGCACTATTTTTATTTAGACGATCGAAGTGTGATTGTTGTTTATTAAAGCTAAGACAATACTTTATCATAAAAAGAACAAAGCAAAGAGTCACGATTGAAAAGATTAAGTAGATGAATGGATTCCAGAGTTATGGTTTTATTTAATCTCCCTCTTGTTATCAGATTAATGAAACCAAAGTTATTATATATCTTCCCTATAAGACGATCACAAAAGTAATTTATCCTCTCTCTCGAGACACAATAAATACGTTGATTGAATTATCTATGCTAGCATCTATAATCAACATCAGATAAACAACTCCCAAAAGCATATAAGATCAGTAATCCTCATAAATACTCACATACTTCTCAATCATTGCAAAGTATCCATGTCAAGTACTCAAGATCTAGTATTGAAACTCATCTCTCGAATTATGAATCAACACATCAAGCATGTTAAACCATTGACCATATGATAAAACAAGTAATAAAGCAAATTACTCGAATAGGGTTCGAAGTAATAACTCCAATTAAAATTAAGCATCAAACAAGAGTTAATTAACCTAATCCCAAAACCCGAAATCACAAGGTTTTTAGCCGTACATGGGAAACAAAGAATTCATAGACAAATTGTTCATATCCATATCAAACTAGATGAAAAATAAGAATACAATGGAGTAAGAAAAACTCAGGGATATCGATGATCTCTCAATCAATCTTCAATCCTGAAGTGTGGATGCGATCTTGACCTTTCTCTCGATTCCTCCGCAGAAGGATTCTCTTTTCTATGCTTTCTAGGGTAAAAGTAAGTGTCTCCTCTTCTGGGTCCATCTCCTATTTATTTATAACATCTTGGGTGAAACCTAAGTCACTACGCAACGAGACTCTGAAAAACCCGCACAGACGCACAGGCCGTGCCTATGCGCACGACCAGCATGTACGTCAAGTCGAAGCTTTCATTTTTTCTTGAGAGGATGCACAGGCCGTGCGTATAGGCACGACCAGCCCGTGCATCAAGTCGAAGGTTGATTCATGCTGCAAGGGCCACGCACGGGACGTGCGCATGAGCACGGGCAGGCGTGCGCGTCCTTTTTTCGCCCGGTTCAGCTCCATACTTTACGTAATCGCTCTATTCTTGATAGTCCTTTACTGCAATGCTCCGATTTGCCACAAAAGTACTACAAACATCGTTAATTTCCTGCAAAACGAGCAAAGTTTAATATCTTTTCCACTTTATGAGAACATGACACATTTTACTAAGTTAATGCATGTTTATCAACCTATTATATCCAAAATCATGCCCAAAATACATGCAAAACTCACACTAAACAGGGGGGCCTGGAGCGAATAAAAAAAATAGGGCCCTTGTGTTTACATAAAAAAATTAAAAATAATAAAATGAATGGTACAAATATAATTTCATTGATTTAACAATAAAAAAATAGGATATATACTAACAAAATAATAATACTCCAACTTTAACATTTCGGTTTCATTATATAAATTACGAATAAGATTGTTCAATATAATTTATCATAGAGAAAAAAACAATAAAAAACTAATAAATTAGCTATGAAAAATTGATCTTCTTGCATTTTTATATTCTTCAATTCTATTTTTGGGTTTTGCTAAAGGAAAAAAATGGCAAATACGAAGGACATAATGAGAAAAGGTGGACGACTATTTCAATTCTTCAATTATTTTTTGGGTTTTGCAAAAAGAAAAAAGTATAGTTAGGTAAAAAAAATTTAGTTACATAGATAGACGGGAAACAAAATAGCCACATAGAATGGCAAAAAAGAAACCTTCACTTATGTTTTTTTTTTTTTTTTGCAAAAAGAAAAATATTAGATTGAAAGGCAAAAAAAAAAACAAATATTAGAAAGGCTAAAAAAAAACCGATCTTTACTCATTATTTAAACCTTTAATTTATATATCCACATATATACATATAAAATAAATCAATAAAATCCGGGGGCCCTTGCCGGCGGCGGCACCACCTTGGCCACCCCAGGGCCGTCCCTATTTACATCGTTCAATCATTAAGTTACTTTAAAAAAATATATAATAATATGAAATAGTGATATAACACCATATCGGATTTCACAAAGAAGATGAACGGAGAAGAAGATTCGAGAGAATAGAGTGAGAGAGAGTTAAGCGAGAAAGTGAAAACAAACAAAATGAGGATTAGGGTTACGGATATAGACGTTTTATAGTTCAGATGAATGGTCAAGATCAAGAGGTATCAATCAACGACTCAGATTATACGTAAAGGATTCGCGGACATATAAAATGGGTGCCGCAGTCCGAACCCACGACACGGATCACTCAATGGGTATGGGAATTAGGCTAGAAGACTTTGGGTTGCTTTGGGTCAGGCAAACATGAGACATGGGCCAAGCTATTAAAGCTAATGGGCCAATTACTCTACAATCATCCCTAATAAAAACTCATTTGTTTCAAATATTTTCAAATTATTTAATCAAATCAGGTAAAAAAAAAACAAGCATGCAAATAAAAAACCGAACAAAATATTTTTAAGGTACTTTTAAATAATAACGATCCAATTTCTAATTTAGAAAAAGAAAATCCAATTTCTAAAACCAATTATCATATATATATATATATATATATATATCTGGTTTTGTTATCATATCAATGATTATATAGTTAGAAAACCTACTGAAACTCATCGATTTACTTATAAGTTACCTTCATTTCTTATAATTGGTACTCGACTAATTATGCATTTATATATATGTTTAAGTTTTTTTTTTGAATAAATGCAAAATATTATTAATAAACAATATAGTGCACTGCTTACAATCCAAGTAGCTAGCTTTAAAATAGGAGTCTCGTTAAAACCTATCAAAGTAAAATCCAGTGGAAAAACTTTTAATAGGAAAAAAGAGTACTCAATAAAAGAAACAACATAAAGAACTGAAAATCACAATCTAAATGATGGGTCAACTATTAACACCGTTAAAGAATTTTTTAGCTTACTCTTGAATTAACTATCTTTTTGAATTAACTCGTTTGCGGATCGAAAGATTTTCACTGTGGGCCAACTATTAACACCGTTAAAGAATTTTTGTGACACAATGGCAGAGCTATGGGGCATACCCCCTTTTATTATTTTTCCTTAATTTTATTATAAATATTAAAAACAAATTATAATTTATATAATATTTTCACTCCAACATAAATGACATTAGGTAACACAAATTTTGTAGTACTTTTCACATATGGTACATATGTAACACTTGTTTGTAATAATTTTTACATTACAATATTTATGTAACACTTTTGTAGCACTTTATCAATATGTAACGCTTATATGTAAAACTTTTGAATAAGTAACACTTTTTAAGTATCATTTTTCCTTATTATTTCTTTTGTAACGCAAATAAGTATCACTTTATTTAAGAAACACTCTTGGCAACACTTTATTTTATTAATTGTAACACTTTTTAGGCTATATTTTCGTAACACAAAATTATATAACTATCATTAAATCATGTCAATGATTTATTTAATTAATTAATGTCACAAAATAGGTGAATACAAAAAAAAAGTTCACCAAACCTAAAAATTGTAGACATCATGTACTCTGTTTTTTTTACTAAATTTTTGTTTTCTTTTTATAAAGTATTTTAGTTTTGTTTATTTTTTATTTTTTGCGGAGTTAATTATTTTCGTCGTAATGTCGGCGGAAAATGCGCATGTATATATTTTATTATTATTTATTTAATTTTAAATTTTTTTAACAGAGACCAATTTCATCGTTAATTTTTTTTTGACTTTTGAGAAAAAAAATTACCAATGAAAATTGATGTGGTTGGTAATTACATAGGAATTTTTTCCATCGGTAAATTATTTTTTCATTATTTATTTATTATTTAATTTTTTTTACTGTTAGAACATTTTTATCTGTCGATAAATTAATTTTATATTTTTATATATTTTTTATTTTTACCGATTGTATATTAATCAATCGATAAATTCATTTAATATATTTTTTGTATTTTTAGTTTTTTGTGTCATTTAATATATAATATATGATTTTCCAACTATATACTATATAATATAAAATTTGATATATACAGTGTATAATATAATTTAATACATATATTATATAATATAATTTTTATTATATAAAATATATTATACATACATATACTATAATTTTTATACAATTTTAATATATATATATATATATATATAAGAATCAACTTAGCTTAATGGCAAATTGTCACTTCCACACATAACAGGTCATGGGTTCGAATCTACTTGGTGGCAAAAAATAGTATTTCTACGAAGTGCTACAAAAATTGTTACATAAGATTCATATGTAACACTTTAGAAATATTGCTTCAAAGTGTTACCAATTGAGAACTTAATGTAACACTTAGAAAAAGTGTTACTAAAAGCTAATAAAAGTGATACCTTAGACTATAGGTAACACGGGCAATTGCAGCACCATAAAAGTGCTACCTATTGTCTATAGTAACATTTTATGGCCATTAGGTAACATTTTTTGGGTGTTACCTAATATCATTTATGTTCAATGTTGTAAAAAGCGCTAGGCGCCAGACTGGGGCCTAGCGCCTAGGCGGGGTTAGGCGGGACCTGGACGGGATTAGGCGGGCGTAATCGGAAAAAAAATCGTAGGCAGACAAGGGGGGCCTAGCGCCTAGGCGGGGATTAATCGGGGCTAGGCGGGGATTTTTACAACAGAGTTTATGTTGTAGTGTTTTTTTCAGTTTTCCATCAGCCCACTTGGAGTGGAACGAGTCGCAGACGCGTTTTGGGCTACAATAGATCGAAGTTAGAGAGTAAAACATTAAAACCGTAACTTTTGGAGACGATGTCCAATTCCTTACCATAGCCCATTTTTTTGACGGAAGACGAGAGGGGAAGAACTCAGCGGCTATGTTGCTGTTATAATGTGTCCGAGCCCAAAATTCCTTCATTACGCATGTTTTTGACCTATTTAAGTGTTTCGATTTTTTAGGATTTTTGTTTCCTATTTGATTTTGAATTTGTTTAGGGTTTTGGTTTCCATAAAATACTTTTTATACCTTTATTTTCGAGTTGTTCAATTATACTTTGTATTATTAAGAAAATGATTTTTTTTTCTTTCAAAGATTATTTCGTCTTCCAATTATACCATTATTTTCGAGTTGTTCAATCATACCTTTTATATCTAGACTCGAGTACTATTAAAAAGATACCTTCATTATATTAACAGTATTTTAATTATGGTATTATTTTTGAATTATGTAAATAATTAGAAAACACTTGATAACCTTTGATACTTTGGATTTGGCTATCAATATTCTTGAACTAATTGCCTGCAACACATCAATGACCAAACCTTGAATTATTTAATTTCTGTTTGATGCGTTGCTATATATTATTCTTGAATTGGATGTGCATTAATTAGGCAAAATTGGATGTGCATTAATTAGGCAAAATAAGAACAGATGTCCAATAAAAACAATGATTGTTATGGCTACAGAACTTGACAGTAAAAGGTTGCCCGTTCAGCAAAGCAGAGTATATGTATAGTTAAGTTGCAAGAAGCATCAATATCGGTCATACTTTGAATTTTGACCAAATTAAAAATATTCTCGAGCGTTCTATTCATGCCTTGCTTTTTCCTAACTCCTACCACCTATTAATCAATGAGCATAGCCGGCAACTTCTAAATCTTGTATACATGAAAATTCGATATAATTGCACCCTCAGTCCCACAGGATTAGGCCTATTGCACCATTAGTTCCGTACTTTGCTTTTATCATCCCACTGTTTTCAGATGTTGCACTAGTAGTCCTACAGTTTTAGAAATATGCATAAATAGTTCCACAGTTTATAAAGTTTGCCATGCAAGTCCCAAATTACCCTATTTTTCAATGTATCACATATTGTAAAAGCTTTCTTTTTCTGACACCTGTTTTGTTCGTGGCATTGTTATACCTGCTTAGATCCAGTCTATATTCAGAGGTTTTAAATGGATCATGTCAGGTTTCCAGCCTATAAACTTAACAGGGCATACTTCTGTAAAAATTTTACTAACATGTATACATACTTCAATTTGCCTAAGTTTATTAACATAAATGGATATAGTCCATTACGACCATATCAGGCCCAACATGCTTCCGTAAAATTAAAATATCCCTTAAAATTCATACCTTCTTTGACCGAAATAGCACCGGGTGAGATGGCTTGCAACACCACCGGTCGGAAAATTACTACCCCCAGATCGTTTGACAAACAACTCCTCACTGTTCAACCTCACCCTCAGAGAAGATGATCTGCAAGTTATCCGACTCCTTCAGCAACTGCTCAGCACAACCTTGGTTCGTTTCCTACTCCAGGCGTACAAGTAATCTTTAAACGGGATAAATTAATAGAACATTATGAAGACATGTTGAAGCAGAAAGCCCCTTTTTATTAAGAACTTATTGAAATATTTATTACATTAGTAATCCCCTTTTGGGAGGAGAATACTGGTTTAGCCTCTCATATACGAGGCTTGCACTCGAAAACACATAAAAACTTGAAAACTAAAACACTCAAAATATTACAAATTTCTCTCTCAGACTTTATTATAAGAAAACTAAGGAAAATGTTCGATGTCCTCAGCTTCCTTCAAATCCTGCATTTTATAGGGGTAAGTCCGGACTTCAAAGGCGGACTTCAAATCTTGCTGATATCTATGACGTCACTGCTTACGTCATATCCCACATTATTGCCTCGCCAGCTGTTTTTCTTTTTCTTCCGCGTGACTCAGCCCATGTGATTTTTGTCGGGGAATCTTTTAAAAATTTGGTTTGCGTGGTCCCCGGGGATAACGCGTCTTGTGAGCTGGGCCCTTGTCCTTTCTAGCTGCATGATCTTGTCGGTCGGGTTTGGGTCGGAATCCTTTCCCAAACTCGGGTTCCTTCTGTTCGGGGCATGCTTGACAGATCCGGTCGATCCAACGGCCAACATGCGCCATGTTACAGAATTTCCGGTAAGTTTCTTTGCTCGACGGAATCTTATTTTCCCAGAGAATTCTTCTCTTTGTCTCGAAAAGATCTTCTGCGAATCCTGTTGTTGATCCAGTCATTGAATTCAGTAGGAAAGATCCATTTGCTGAATTCTGGAAAAACTTAAACGGATATTTGACTTTGTCCATTTCTGTTATACAAACCCAAAGACCCCATGCTCGTCGTGTAGAAGCTTCGTCTTCGGAAATTGCTCCTACTAACACTGGTCCTTCTTCCGGTGAAGCTGCCTTGATATATTTTAAGGCATTTCCATCCGGTCTTCTTAGCTTGATGAAATGAAAAGCTTCATTAAAGCCTTTCTTCGCTGGTTCGGGAGCTGCACTGATAAAATACAGTTCCAAAATATCTCCTCTGGCCAAATGTGGATTATTGGCCCAAGTCTCGTAAACTGCTTCCCCAATCCATTTTGGTAATATTGAAATTTCTGAGAATCCGGGTGATACAGTATAAATTGAAGCTAAAGCTCCAAAAGTATACCATTCTTGAACTTCATTTGGATGATTTCCTGGTTTCATCCAAACTCTGGGATACTTGCCTGAGATATCAACTATTGTTTTTTCTGGGTTGATACCTCTTTTTGTAACCAATTTCTCCCATTGTCTTTGATATACCTGCATTGGAGAAATCTTAATTTCATCAGTTTGGACCTTAGATTTGCCTGTTTGTGGCCTAATATCCAACTCTCCCTCTTTTACCCCAGAGCTGCTGGGTTGACTTGAAGACTCGGGTTGTGACACCGGAGCTTCAACATTCGTTACAGTTTGTACACCCTCAGTGGATGCATCACCTGCAACACTTGTGATTATGGTGCTTGAATCCATAACCTCCGGGTTAGAGCCCCATTTTCTATTCGCCCCTTTTTGCATCGTAGGAGATGCGGCCTAGAGGAGAGGCCCTTGCAGTGCTAAGAACAATTGTCCTTGAGCGAACGGGCATGCTCGTATTTGACTAGAAAGCAGTTTCACCACTGTTGAAGTCGTCCCCAAAGAATCTCGCATTGAGACATAACCTCCCAAAATCTCGTTCTAGACTCTCCAGGTTTTCCCCGAGATGTCTTGCTCGTTTAAGGACTTCGTCGACGCGCGTCCTTCCATCTCGTGTCAAAAAAATCGCAAGAATATTTTCATGAGATTTTATAATGACAATATCATAATCATAATATTGACATTGACTTGCCATCTAAGTAATCGAGCCTTTTCTGGTTTTGATGCAATTTTGTTTTTGTAAAAGCCTTGACACTTGAATTATCAATTTTTAAAGTAAACTTTTTAGCCAGTAAAAATAGAGGCCATTTTTTAAAAGCCTTTCTGACTGCAAAGAATTCTTTCTCGTTGATATGCCATCTGTTTACTTCACTGGGTGTGAACAAACCGCTGCAATATATGCATGGAACTTCCTCCTTTGGTGTGACCTTAGTAAGAATTGCTGCCCACTAATCATCACTGGCATCTGTGTAAAGCACCAGTTCATCCTCGTCTTGGGGAATCGCAAGCTTTGGAAGTTTTTTACAAACTTCTTTAAGTTTCTTAATTCCTTCTTGATGTTCATCTTCCCATTTGAATACTACTTCTTTTTTAAGTAATGGGCTAAACACCTTCTTGTAATATGCCAGATTGTTAATGAACATCCCAGCAAAATTAACAACTCCAAGAAAACTCTAAAGCTGCTTCTTGTCTTTCAGTGTATCTGGAAATCTCTGTATCTTTTCCACAATATGATTCTGTAGAATAATTCCAAATTCATCGATTTCAATTCCGAGGAATTCAATCTGTCTTGTTGCGATCACCGCCTTCTTCTCCGAAAGCACTAATCCTTCTTTGTGACAAACATCTGAAAATATCTCCAAATGTTTGAGATGCTCTTTCATGTTCTTTGATGCGATAAGAATGTCATCAATATATACGAACATGAAACTGAAATAATCTTTGAAGAGATTATCCATCTTTCTTTGATATATTTGGGGTGCGTTAGCCAATCCCATAGGCATCACATTCCAAATATAGTGTCCATGTGGTGTAGAGAAAGCTGTAAAATTCTTACTTTCTTCCTCCATCTTAATCTGATAGAATCCAGACTTGCAATCGAACTTGGAGAATATCTTGGCACCTTTGATGCAGTTAACCAGATGTTCTCGACTTAAGAATCCTGGACTGATGTATGGAGAAACTCCTGGTGAAATTAACTTAAGGTCAAGATGTTCCTTAAGTATCTTCTGCATATCCTCACGATCCTCCTGGTTCATAAGGATTGGTTTGAATCTTACGAACTCGTACTCCTTTCCAGGTTTAACCTTTAAGGATGCTTTGAGCTCATTCTTGTTCCACCATGCCAAAGGATCTTCATTGTAATTCCTTTGGATCTTCTTCTTGATATCCTCGAGTGATATTTGTTCCTCCAGGGTCACGTCACTCTGCGGACTCTCCATTAGGCTCAACATTAATTCTACAATAACCTCTGGAGTAACTCGTTCTTCTCCTTGCACTCTGAATGAATACAAGTTATAATCCCAAAGCTTCTTATCCTTTCAAGAACCGAATTGTCTATAGGATAATAAGGCTTCACCAAATTTCCTTCGATCCGCCATTTTTGGATTTCGGAGTTTGGCTTCATCACCACGCTTGCTGTGAAAATTAATTGGCATTTTTCTGTAAAATGCTTCCCGCAGTCACTAGACAATGATCTTATGATCACATAATGTTGTGAAAATAAGTCTTCTTGTCTCATTCTCCTGTGTGAATCGCTTGAATGTTTGTAGGAAATTGTTTCCTAGCAAAACATCTGCACCTGTATCATGGAAATAGATTGGTGGCGTCTTCACTTTGTACCATGGGGTACCGGCCGCGCCTCCGATCATGATTTCTGCTTGTTTAATTCCCTTGTTAAGGATAAGAATCCTTTTAGAGAAATCTCTTCCTGCAATAACTGGTAAATCTTCTCCAATTTCTTTAGGAAAAACATCCGGCTTTGCAGTACATATTTCGGCACCTGAATCAATATAGGCGGCGAAATATTCGGCCTTGTATTCAGCATATAACATTCCGATAGAAATGTATATGGAGAATGGACTAGTGGTCATTTGATTATGTATCTTTTATTAGCCACTGTGAACTCCATTCCGTCTTGTAATCTTTCCCAAGGTTTATGATCCTCAAGAAATTCAATTCCAAGTATTAATTGTTCTAGGATTTTTCCTGCAACTCCTGTGATAGTCAGCTCAATTTCACCTATCTTCAGGCTTCCTTGATACCGTCCAACTATTGGTTGTTGGAGATAATATAGAACATCACAAGGAAAAATATTATCCTTTTGAGTGATGTCGAATATTACTTCAACTTCTCGCCATCCTTCTGGACATTTCAGCTCTCCTGTTGTTTTGAAAACATCTGGGATACGCTAAACTATACTTGGTCTCCTTTCTTCCCAACGGCTGCTACTCGTCATTCTGTCCTGTTGGAAAGACATCCTCCTTGGCTCAACTCTAAGACTTCAGCTTTTGTTGAAGACTGGTTGATCTTGTATTTTCATATCGATCTCCTTGATAGTTGGAGACTCAATAATCTCTGGTAAAACCACCCTGGCAAAGTCCTCGAAAATCCTTGGGACTTCAATAAATTCCTTTCTCAAGAATACTTCTGAATGATGTGTATTCGAGAGAGCATAGGATATCTTGTATGTGATCGAGTAGGGTCTATTCCCTTCTTTCATCAAATCATCTCTTTTGAAATCTTGATGAAGGGTTAGGACTCTACTGAAATCTCGATCTCCCAAATTGTATGCAATTCTAGGATAGACATTAAATGCCAATTTTCCAGCATACAAATTTCCTGTACCCGCTCCAAGGCATGAATCCTTGAGGTTTGAGATTCGCTTGTCAAAGATAGCCAGATTGAGTGGCGAATCTATCCCTTCTTTGAATGTTGCTTTAATGATGACTCTTATGGCTCCAATATGAATCCATGAGAGTGTTTTTGCAACTTCTCTTTTAACTCTGCTTTTGATCTCCTGAATTTCTTTAATAGGGACCAACTGCATCTTGATCAGGTTACCGGTAAACTCTATCAGAATAGCAAATTCTCCGGTTGTTACTCTGTGGATAATTTGGTGTTTTTTATTACAAAACCCAATTTTATCCAATGCTTTTTCCATAGCTCCAATTGTAAATCCATCATAGACTTGAAGCTTTGGATCTTCCTTCATGATTCTCATAAGAGTTTTATGAGAAACCGTAGTGTGAGAGAGGAATCCTAACATATCCTCCCTGACTGTCTGCTGAAGAATTTCTTCTTCACTCTGATTCTGAGTTGGAGTCACTTCCATCGTCAGAATAGATCTCTTCTTAATAGATGCTTTCATCTGAGGGTATATCCTCAAATTGATACACCTATATAAGATCTTGATAATAGACAGCTTCCTCGATTTCTGGTGTGGCCTCGAATGTCCGACTCCTCGTTTTTTTGATTGTTTGGGCAATCCGTTGAGATATGCCCTCTTGCTCGCATGTCCAAAGCAATTGATCTTTGAAACTTTCATTTGCTCTGGTGTGAGCACGCCTGAAAGTTATCCTTCCTAATGTTCTGCTGGTACTTGCTTGATTAGACCCTGATGAAGAGGCTCTACTCCTGCTTGGTGCTGGTCTTTGCCCCGTTTTATAACTTCGGGCTTTTTGTTTTGACCAAAATCTTCTAGGTCTACATGAAGACCTGCTTCTTTTGCTGTTGCTTCCTCGGCGGTATGGATGGCTTCGCTCCTTCTTCTTTCTGTGCCGCCTTGGTTGACCTCCCACAATTGTTGGGATGCCATTATCCATGCAACATAGAGGAACTGCTTTTTTAATTCCTCTTATTCTCTTGTAATTCCTGTACAGAGCTGCTTGGTAACACCATTCAGATAACTTGGCCTTTAGGAAAGATATTTTTCTGGCCACAGTTTCTACTTCCGCTCCATCCTTGTATTCCCTGATAAGCATTTCTCTCCAGGGACTCGGAATTTTGGCAAAGAATAGTTGTGCAGCTTCCTTTTCTTCAATCTTGGATTTCCACCGGTATTCGGTGAACAACTTGATATATTCGTCAATATGACAAATATCATATAACTCAAGGTTATAGAGGGCTTGTTTATATCTCTTTCTTTTTTCATCCTCTAATCCCTCAAAATAACCTGTGCCGATGAACTGGATTTTGAATAGATTTGCCATACCATCGACAATTCCTTTAAGTGATTCTCCTGATGTGACCGAACCTTTTGTACTAGCATCGGTCATATCCCAGGCAATATTCACCGATCCTTCAAGACTCATTTCAAGGAGTAAAATGAATGAACCCTCTGTAAGATCGAGGGTTCCTGCTGAAATTCTCATAGCTGAAGCCCATTCACCAATGAGAACTTCTCTATTTTTAAAATCTGGGATGTCCAGATTTAACATCAACCCATATGGATGTATTGGGTCGAGGTGCGATCTTACATACGGCGTCTGATAAACATTCGGCTTTCCAGTAGGTTGTTTGGTTCCCGCAAGAGGGTTTCGACCTCCTGTCCCTGAAAGTGGATCACTCCCGATCGTGAAATCCCCAGCGTGTGGCATCCTCTCGTCCCAAGCTCCTTGATTCGAACCCGTACTTTCTTCGACGTTTGGATTAACTGCTGGTGGTGGTGGTGGAATTGGTCTTCCTGCTGGATCATAGGTGACCAATGTTCCATCTCCTGTGTTCATCTTTAAATCTACAATTCCTAATCATGCGAAGGATTCTGCAAGGTCATGTAGATCTTTAAGATTCATCTTTTCCATATCTATCCTTTTTAATTTTTGATGGATTTTCCTTTTATTAGAGCAATGAGCTTCTTCTCATCTGTCATTTTTCGTATAACTTTGGTTGGTTTCCCTTTTTGATTTAAACAGGGTACTGTCCCGAAATCTATACGCTTCTTTCCTCCGGAAAAACTCAGCTTATCCTCCAGGTTCTTGACTCGTTTCTGAATATCATGAAGGAGTTCAAGAGTTTCTTTCTGATATTTCACCATCGTCTCCATCAGTTGGATCGATGAACTTGTCTTTAGTAGATGAATATGGCGGTTTCCATAATTCTGCACCGTCTTTTGGACTTCTCTAAGATCTTCGGAGAACTTAGATTTGCCTGGAAGTATCTCGTTCCACTCAGGTACTCCCTCAGGAATCATTGTTTTGATGGGAATTTTCATGAACCGTTTCTTGAAGATTCATCAAGTGAACATATAGGGTCTGGTTAAGCATCCGCCTATAATATTCTGCTCGCATTTTGCATTGCCTTAAGGTTTCCCCGTCAGCTCCTGCCTGTTCTTTTTCTTCATGTTGGTATTCCCAATATGAAACCTGGTCAAGGTGTTCTTTTGCATACATCGTCAATATTTGACGATATGTCCTGTAGGGGGTACATCTCGGACATCGGTCCGAATCCATAATCTTGGAGTAATTTCTCCTCACCAATTATTAATTACATAAATATAATAAATATAACCAAAAGTTCTTAATAAACCTGGGCTCTGATACCATTTTGTGTCAACAATTCTAAGACAAATTGGGTATAATGTAAAATGAATTATTTTGGGACCGAAGGTGCAACCCTTGAAAATTATGGGACCAAATATGCTCAATTTAAGATCTCGGGACTTCTTTTACAACAATCTTAATCCTATGGGACTATTGCGCAAACGTGGGACTAAAATTGTAATGAAGAAAATCCTATGGGACCATAGATGCAATTAACTCATAAAAATTCCTATGTCTCACATGACCTCTCTCTCTGCCAGGCCGTGGGACGGTGTGGATCCGTACACGAAAGTAGGGTGATGACACATGATGGACAGTTGGAAAATAAAATAATCTTTGAAAGAAATTTTTTTTATTAATAATACAAAGTATGATTGAACAACTCGAAAATAAAAGCATGAAGACTATTTTAAGAAAACCAAAAACCATAAACAAATACAAAATCAAATAGAAAACAAAATCCTAAAACTTAAAACACTTAAATGGGTCAAAAACAGGCGTAGGCGAAGGAATTTTAGGTCTGGACACCTTAAATCGCCAGCTTAGCTGATGTGTTCTTCCCGTCTCGCCATTTCATGCAAAAATGGGCTATAATGGGGAATCAGATATTGTCTCCAAAAGTTACGATTTCATTGTTTTACCTCTCTAACTTCGATCTATTGTAGCCCTAAACGCGTGTTCAACTCGTTCTACATCAGGTGGGTCGACGGAAAATTGAAAAAATTATATAAATAATAACTCATTTTATTTAATGTTTTTAATGAAATTAAGGGGGAATATATAATAAAAGGGGTACCGAGTATGCCCTTAGCTCCGCTATTGTGTCACAAAATTTCTTTAACGGTGTTGATAGTTGACCCATCGAGAATCTTTCGATGCTCAAGCTAGTTAATTCAAGAACAAGTAAGTATAAGCTAGAAAATTTAAACATATATATATATATATATAAATGCATAATTAGTCGCCTACCATCCAATTATTGCTTAAAAAGATGGTAAAACATATCTAATGAAAAGTAGCAAAATGAAAGGAATGAAAAATGAGGGTATCTCATAATAAACTCTGATTTTCTTAATTGGTAGTACACCATTTAAAACCCATATAAATAAGCACTAGAGAATGTACTAGAATGACACATGCTAGCATATAATTGGCTATCACTAAAATCTATCCAAAAAGAATCTTATTGTGAATGGAATAGTGTACTCCAATCCTTTGAGTACTACCGGTCAGATTATGATTGATCATTTGTGGTGATTATGTTAATATGCCCCCTCACTCAATTCGAACTTGGGCTTAGGAACAACATTAAGTTTATTCCTAAACTTAGTGAAGAATTGTCCAGAAATTGGTTTAGTGAACAAATATGCAACTTGATCAATCTTAGGAACATGATGGACAAAAATAACACTATCTCTAACTTATTTCCCGAACAAAATGCATATCAAGCTCCAAATGTTTTGTGCGTGAATGAAGTATAGGATTATTAGACAATGCAACCGCACCAAGATTATCAACCCAAACTGTTGTAGCCTTTCTCTGATCAAGCTTTAATTCTCCAAGTAAAGATCTCAACCAAATTATATCAGAAGTTACATTGGCAAGGCTCATGTATTCTGCCTCTGTGCTAGAACGGGATACCATATGTTACTTCTTGGCACTCCATGACATAAGATTTTTTCCAAGGTAAACACAATACCCACTGGTGGATCGCCTATCATCCAAATCTGATGCCCAGTCTGCATCAGTAAATGCAGATAGATGTTGAATATGAGATGCAGTGAAAAGTAATCCATGATCAATAGTGGCTGCCAAGTATCACAGAATTCTTTTAACTGCTTTACAGTGAGAACTCAATGGATTTTGCATGTGTTGGCTAACCTTATTAACACTATAGGCTATATCCGATCTAGTAATAGTAGCATATTGCAATGCACCCACAATGCTTCTGTACAAATGAGGATCCTCCAGAGGTTCACCATCATATTTAGAAAGGAGAGGTCTGCTAATCATCGGAGTATTAATTCTTTTTGCCTTTTCCGTCCCAGCTTTTGCTATGTACTGCTCATGACTGAGAAAGAGCCCTCCAGAGTTAGTATGATTAACATGAATCCCCAAAAAATAATTAAGAACTCCAAAATCTTTGAGTGAGAATGATTGCTGCAATTGATTAATCAGATTCTCTATCTCTGATGAATTGTTGCCCGTAATTAAAATGTCATCTACATAGACCAAAACCATGATACATCCTCCACTATTATGCTTATAAAACAAAGATGGATCAGGTTTAGAGATAATGAAGCCGAGAGAAATCAGAACTTTGCCAAGTTTAGAAGACCAAGCTCTAGAAGCTTGTTTTAAACCATAGAGAGATTTATTCAACTTGAAAACCAAGTGCTTCCCTCCTCCTTGTTCAAACCCGGGAGGTTGCTCCATGTACAGATCAGTGTCAATGTCCCCATTGAGAAAAGCATTATCAATGTCCATCTGCCTAATTGTCCATGAGTTTGAAATAACAATAGACAAGATAACTCTGACTGTGGTTGGTTTGATGACTGGACTGAAAGTTTCAGTATAGTCTAAGCCCATCATTTGAGTGTATCCCTTAGCCACAAGTCGAGCCTTGTTCTTGGGAACAGAACCATTAGCATCTCTTTTCACTTTGAATACCCATTTACATGAGTTTTCTGTCAGGGGATAATTCAGTGAGAGACCAAGTATTGTTTTTCAAAAGGGCATTGTATTCCTGTATCATGGCCTATTTCTAAACTAGAACCTACAATGATTGATGATAACAAGAAGGCTCTTTGTTAAGAAAATCAACAATATATAATTGTTTAGGCTTATAAATCCCAGCCTTGGATCTTGTGATCATGGGATGCTGTTGCATGGGATGTTGTTGTCTTGCAGGGGATTCAGAGGTTTGTGAAGGTGGTGAAACAGGTCAAATTTCATTCACTATTGGAAATTCGATATATAATTCTCCATCATGAAGGGGAATAGGGCTATCAGAAGAAGAAGAGGATGAGGAAACAAGATTATTAGTGTTGGATTGTGTAGGTGATGGAGGTGTTATGGAATTAGATGGAGGATTGTTTTCTTGTATTATTGGAGCTGATGGTTGAGGAGAAGGTATATGTGGCATTGGTGAAGAGAAGGGAGTAAAGTCCAAAGGAGTTGTGATAGCATCAGTTTTGAGTGGAAAAATATTCTCATCAAACACAACATCTCTAGTAATGATAATTTTGTGATAAGGTAACAAGACTTTGAATCCCTTATATTGAGTATAATAACCAATGAATATACAAGGCTTACTTCCGAGATCCAGCTTATGCTTGTTGTAGGACCGCAAATGTGGATAGCAAAGACATCCAAATGCTCTCAAGGAAGTGTAGTCTGGCCTATATCCTGTAAGCAGCTCAAAATGAGGGGAATAGCTAAGGATTTTACTGGGAATGCGATTTATAATATATACAGTTGTACAAAAGCTTCAGGCCAGAATTTAAGAGGTAAATTTGACTGAGCAATTAAGGATAGGCCAACTTCAACAATGTGTCTGTGTTTTCTTTCAGCTAGGCAATTTTGTTGAGGTGTGTAGGGACAAGAAATTCTATGATGGATGTCATGATCTTTAAGGAATTTTGATAAGGCAATAAATTCACCACCACCATCACTTTGGATCATTTTAATTTTCTTCTCAAACTAAGTTTCAAAAAGGGCTTTAAAATTAACAAAGGCCTTATAAATGTCAGATTTAGCTTTTAAGAGATAAAACCATGTATATCTACTAGCATGGTCAATAAAACTAACATAGTAATTATAACCATGAGTAGATTTTACAGGGCTTGGTCCCCAAAGACCTGTATGGATGAGTTGAGAAGGCTCAGAATAGGTAGACTCAGAATTATTAAAAGGTAATCTATGACTTTTGGATTGTAAGCAACAAGAACATATATTCTCATTAAAATTGTCAGAATAAGGTAAATTACATTGTTGCAAAGCTTTCTTGACAATTTCAATGGAAGCATGACCTAATCTAGAATGCCAAGTTGCTAAACTTGGTGTTTCATTGAATTTAAATTAACAAAAACAGGAAAAATAGACTTTGGTCTGGATGGAATAAAGGGGGCTGCTTGAGGAAAACTGGAGGGACTGGATGTGTTGTTGTTGGCAGATGAAAGTTGAAAGGAGCATAGGCCATTCTTTACTTTCCCTTTAAGCAGGATGGTGTCTGTTGCTTGGTCCTTCACAAAACAAAACATTGGGTGAAACTCAAAATAAACATTATTATCTTTGGCAAATTGTTATACACTAATATGGTTCTTGGTAATTTGAGGAACATGTAAAAGATTATTTAAAAGAAAACTAGTGTCTAAAGAATTTAGAATTGAATTGCCAATATGAGAAATAGTTAAACCTACTCCATTCCCGACATGTACCTTTTCATCTCCATGAAAATCAGAAGATATGCTTAGATTTCCAATATCAAATGTAACATGGTTACTTGCTCCAGAATCAGGGTACCAGCTGCTATCAGGATAAAAATCTATTTGATTCCCATAAGTCATGTTAACAGAAGAACTATTGGAGCTGAAACCATTGCCCAGTGGATTTCCTTGAATCTGAGAATAAGGGCAGGATGAGTGTTGCTTTGGGCATAGTTGACAGTGGAATTATTAGGCACATACGAGATCAGCTCTATAAAAGCACTTATGAGTTGTATGGTTGGTTCTGAAGCATATCTGATATCTCATTCCACCATTTTGTCTACCTCATCTGCCTCTGAAAGGAGCTCTGCCTCCTCTTTCTCTATGAGGCTGAAAGGATGAATTTCCTCTTCCACGACTTGTTTGATTATTATATCCCCTTTTTGGAGTCTGAGAGGTGAAGTTGATAGAAGCACTTCCCTCTGGACTGATTTGCAGGGCATCAAGACTTTCCAGTGTGCTTTCAAAGCTCAATAACATGGCATGAGTTTCCATAAGACTACATGGTGTGATTCTGGAGGTGATGGAAACAAGAACTGAGTTATATTCACTGCCAAGACCACTTAAAATGTATAAAACCTGGTTTTTTGTCACTAATTGGTTCTCCTGTGGCAGCTAAGACATCACAACATGATTTTATTTTATTGAGATACTCTCTCATAGGCATATTGCCTTTTCTCAGCATTTGCAGCTGGAGCCTGTATTGCATAACCTTAGGAGTAGTTTCGCTAGCAAAGTTGGTTTTGAGGGCATTCCAAATAGTAGAAGAAGTTTTTAACCCAACTCTGGTGGTTAAAATGGATTCAGATAGGCTTGACAGTAACCAGGATGCAATAATTTGATCTTGTCTGATCCATGAGGTATATTCAGGATTAATGCTTCCAGAATTACCTTCAAGGTATTTGGATGGAGAAACTTTTTCACCAGATAGAAAATCCTCCAAACCATAACCAAGAACAGTTGTGGATATCTGTTGTTCCCAGATCAAATAATTCGATTTTGTTAACTTCACAATCACCAGCTAGCTTTGGGGATGAACCATTGGTTGTGGTGTAGCCTGAGTACTATCATTTTCTTTGGTAGCCATACAAAATGGAAATTAAAGAAAAGCAAAGAAGCAACTAGAACAGAGACAGCAGGTTATCCTGCTGCTCTGATACAATGCTTAAAAAGCTGGTAAAACATATCTAATGAAAAGTAGCAAAATGAAAGGAATGGAAAATGATGGAATCTAATAACAAACTCTGATTTTAATTCTTAATTAGTAGTACACCATTTACAACCTATATAAATAAGCACTAGAGAATGTTTTATAATGACACATGCTAGCGTATAATTAGCTATCACTAAAATCTATCCAAAATGAATCTTATTGTGAATGGAATAGTGTACTCCAATCTTATGAGTACCAACGGTCAGATTATGATTGATCATCTGTGGTGATTATGTTAATAATTATAAGAAATGAAGGTAACTTATAAGTAAATCGATGAGTCTCAATAGGTTTTCTGACTATAGAGTCTTAATGAGCTCAATTTTGACATTATGATTCAAATTAAATAAATAATAAGTAACTCTAAAATTAATCTATTGAATCTTTATTTATTTATCCGGTCAATTATAACCCTTCATATATGTATACTTACATTTGATTATTGAGTAGGAGGGTGGGCGTGAGAGTAGGTACATTCTCTATTGTTAATTCTTTATATTCCATGGCAATCTATGTAATATAGTTAAAAATTTAATGAAATTTGTAATACACAGTTCTATCCGAGATGAGAAGGGTTGCGAGAGTATACTAACCTCGGTTACAAATTTTTATCCCATGCAAAATAATTAATACCTGGCAAAACATCATTATATTCACTGCCTATAACTGAAGTCTTTGCCACGACGTTTCATCACAAATAACCTTTAAACATTTTGATCGATGAAGTTTCATTAGTTATTAGGGGTAGAAATATACTAGGTTTTTCATCGGACAGCCTGGACCTAGTCTATGCATGTTGGGCTTAATTCTGGCTTATTATATATAATAGGCTTTTTTTTCCCAGCCTAAGTTTGGCCTATTTCATAAATAGACCAGGCTTGAGCCTATTAAAAGCCTATTAAGAACCTACAAAACCAAATATATTTTATTTTAATATATTTATCTATTACAATAATTAAATAATTATATAAAAAGAGTAATATTAATAAAATATATAACAAATATTGTGTTCTTTATATTTTGCAGACTATAAATAGGTCGGCCTACTAGGCTTGAAAGACCATTTAGCAAGCCCAAGCTTAGCCTATTTACATAAATAGGCAGAGCCGTGGGTGCCTTTAGGCTATTGAGGCGGCCGCCTACGCCCCCAATTAAATAAGTAAATTTAATAGTAGTGATTATTTTATTTTTTATAATATTATGTATTTATGCATATTTAGCAATGGAATTAAAATTAAAAAATTAATATTTGACGCAAAATTAATTTTTCTTTACCATCAAATTGATTGCATTTTATTAACAATAAAGCAAAACAAGTTTATTACGGCAAGCTTCTCTTACTTTGTGAAATATCATGCTAAAATCTAATTTAAATGCATTTTGATGAATTAAACTATACCAAATTAATAAAAGATATCCTTTTACACAATTTCTTTTTAAAATCAAGAATTCATACCCAATGTAGAAGATTGATGAATGGATAAAAGCTTAAATTTCATGAAAATGTAGGATCAAAATAATATTTTGATGAAAAAGTTAGCAAATGAATCACACATTCAGCTGAAGAGTCTTTTCATATTGATTATATATATATATATATATTGTATATCAATATATTTCTTCTTCTATTGAGAGTCAGTTTGAATAATATTTAAAATATGTATTTGTTTCATTTGATGCGCAAAACTTTAATATTTTGGATGATAATGAATTGAAAAAATATTGTATTAATCTTGAAAACTTTTGAAGTTTCGGCAAACATGTTGGTATTGATGTTCGATCATAATTTATCTTTAGATTTGAAAGTATTTAAAGAAGTATTAACGAAAGAAATTAATATTCCAATAGGTGTACTAAACTATATGATAAGATTAGATTCTTTTCCAAATACATGGATTGCTTACGGATATTACTGACCATACATTTGATTGTTGCTACTGCCAAAAAATTGTCAAGATGTAAATTGATTAATAAATCTAATTTGATTAAGTATGTTACAAGATAGATTGATCTAATTAATGGAATAGTCGTACTATCTATTAAGAGTGATGAAGTTAAGTATTAGAATTGTTTTATTATCAGACATCAATAAGTAATTTGGAACTCAAAAAACTCAGAAAATTAAAATGAGGATTAATGATATATTAAACTAGAAGTGGATCCTCCTAAAATTTTGCCTAAAGCCTCTATGAATAGACTTGCTAAAAGGCATTGGTCTCGCTTATTTAATAAAGGGATAAGGACATATATGCCCAACATTTTATAAAAAGGGACATCTTTAAGCTCCCGGTCCTTTTTTTGGATATTTGTATGCGCTCGTCTCTCTTTTCTAAACATTTTTACGCTCCCGCCAATTTTTCCGAATGTTTTATGTTGTTGTTTCAATGTTGTTTCGAACATGTTTCAAATATATTGCATCTAGTGAAATTTCAGTGAAAATATTGAAAACACATGAAAAAACCAAGAAACAATAGAACAACATTAAAAATTATATAGAAACAATATAAAAACAACACAAAAAAAAATCAAAATAGGTATAAAAAAATACATTGAAATATCGAATGCAACATGGAAACAATAAAGAAATATCATAACAACATTAAGAACAGTATAGAAACAACATAAACAATATAGAAAATACCACATCATTTAAAAAGTTTAAAAATAGGTAAAAACTTCATTAAAACATTGAAAACTACATGGAAAAATCAAAGAAACATCATAACAACATTAAAAATGCTAAAACATAACCTAAAAATAATATATAAAACAACAAATGAACAAAAAAAAACGTAAAAATCAAGTAAAAGTTGTATTGAAACATCGAGACAACAATAAAATAATATAGAAACAACCAAGAAACAAATAGAAACAAGATCAAAACTACAGAAATAACATATTAAACGATACATGAACAAAAATAATCGGACAAAGCGTAAAAATAACAAAAAAGTATGCAAGAGCATAAAAAAGTAAAAAAAGGAGTACAAAGGTGTAGGGGTGTCAATTTGGGTTGGGTCCGGGTTCGCAGGTCAGAAACAGTCGACTCGAACCCGACCTGTTTAATTATTCGTGTCAGAATCTTGAACCCGGACCCGACTTACTTATTTCACAGGTAATCCGGACCCGACCCGCGTAACCCGTCTAATAAAATTATTTTCATATATATTTAATATTTTTAACTGAATGAATTTATTTTTTAAAATCAATAACTATCATACACTATTCAATCAATAAACGAAATATCACAATTCACAACATACAAAAAGAAATAACATAATTGCATAATTAACATAACACACTAATCATATTTTAAGGATAATATTAAAAAAAACATGTATAATAATAACAAATACATAATTAAGGAAGTTTTATCATTTAAGTGTTAAGGATATGTCTTGTTAGTTATTTTTTCTTACAATTAATTATTTACTTAATTTTCTTTTAAATTCACAAACGGGTTAAATGGGTCGTAATAGGTTGACCCGAACCCGACCTGTTTAATTGGCAGGTTATTCGGGTTCGACCCATTTTCGATCCGGCCCCACGAAGCCTGGACCCATACCCATTAATTTCGTGTTAGGTTCGTGTCGGGTTTGCGTGTCGGGTCTGAAATTAACACCCCGACAAAGGTGATGTGGGTGTAAACAATAGAGATTTTCTCAAAAAAGAGGGTATATGGTGGAATTTTCCTTTAATAAATGGCTATGTGAGGCTAGCCCAAAGTAGGCCATGCCATAACCCCTTATCGGGTAGTCTAGTTTATTTTCACCCCATTGACCCATTGGTTATCATTACCTGTCGTCACAAAAAGGTATTTTGCAACCTGTTATTTGTGCCGATTTTTTTGCGACAATATGCCGTCGCAAAACCCCCCCTTTTTCTGGTAGTGACTAGTGAGCCATTTGTAGTTTTACTTCTCTAGTTCGGTTTTTTTTCTTTATTTCTTTTTTTGCACTTAATCTTATTTCAACTAGGGTTCAGAATTAAAAGGTTGAAAAAGGTAGTCAATGATTGATCAATTTTTTTTTTTTTTTTTGAGAATCAATGATTGATCAATTTAATTCACGAGGGTTGGCAACGATTGTTGATGTATCATGTATCACAAATCTAAAAAGAAGCACGTAGAAGATAAAGATTGTATAGTTTAGTGACCAATTTAATGCCCCCATGCCCGGTCAGACATGCAAACTTCTGCAGAGTTGAATTTCCCTAGAATCTATTTAATTCCAAGTAGCTATGATTTTTTGTTTCTGCTTACAATAATGCATGTTTTTTTACCTGATATTTTGAAGATAAATAATACAACACAAAAATGAACTTCATGTCCTATTTGATATTTTAAATGTCTTCGACTTTATAAATATATATATATATATTGGGGATAAAATCATTCTTTCATAATTATCGTCATTATTTATTTAATGCATTTTTTTAATGAGAAATTACCGGAAATATCTCAACTTTTGGGAGGGAAAAAATAATATTTTACGCTCCTGTCACTTTTGTACCTTTTTTTTTTTCCTTTTTATGCTCCTACATATGTTTTGGTTATTTTTTCGTTTTTTTCCGATTTTTTTTGTTCTTGTATTGCCTTATATGTTATATATGTTGTTTCAATGTTGTTTAAATTTTTTTTTTTTTGTTTCTATGTTGTTTCTCTATTGTTTCAATATTTCAAAACTACTTTTACCTATTTTTACGATGTTTTTTGTTCATGTATTGTTTCGTACTTTGTTTCTATTGTTTTTGTGTTGTTCTATAATTTTTTTAATGTTGTTTTAATATTTTTTTATTGTTTCCATGCATGTAGTTTTCAATGTGTAAATACAGTTTTTACTCATTTTTAAACTCTTTTTATTCATGTGGTTTTTTTTCAATATTGTTTACGTTGTTTCTAAGTTGTTTTCATATTGTTTTAATGTTGTTCTGATGTTTCTTTGTTGTTTCCATGTAGTTTTCGATGTTTCAATATAATTTTTACCTATTTTTAAGCTCTTTTTGTGCATATGGTGTTTTTATATTGTTTCTAGGTTATTTCCATGTTTTTATGTTTTCATGTATTGGATCAAAAATTGAATTGTGTTTTTTATTCATGTTGTTTCTATATTATTTTCAATTTGTTTGGTTTTAATATGTGTTATTTTATGGTATATTTAATTTCTTGATTTTTTTATAAGATTTTGAGTATAAAATTAATTATTTAACGAGGGAAAATTTATTTTTTCACTGAAATTTTATCAGATGAAACATGTTTGAAACAATAACGTAAAAAAGTCCGGAAAATTTGGCGGGAGCATAAATTTGTCCAAAAATGCCTAGGAGCATAAAAAGTTGTCTTTCTTTCCGGAATGTAGGGCAATAGTGTCCTTAACTCTTTTTTTACCCAATATTAATTATTGGGCCACAAATATAATTCATTGGCCTATACAACCCACATGGCCTATGCGGCCCATTTATCTTACAAGACGTATGCAATCCATCATCCAAGTATAAAAATGTCATTTCATTCAATTTGTAAGTATGTTCAATTAATTATTACGAATTACAATCTTGTGCTGACCTGGAATTATGATCTCCTACAATCACTATCTTTATGAGCATCGGAGGGCCTCGTTGGGACAACCCCAGGGACTCTCTAACCTTATTATGTATGTTGCAGGCTAGTTCCGGCCATCCGAATATTCTACTAGCTCAATAGAAGAAGTTGGACCGAGTACTCAATTCCTTGACTTGTGAAGCCGATGTTAAGCAGCATCAACATCAAATATCTAATATATTTTCTAAAAAGTTTACATTCGATATAAATTATATGAGCCTTGTATTAATTTGAATATTATATTGATGTAGGGGTGGCCAAATGGAACCAAAATCGGGTTCTAATCCGAAACTGAAACCATGGTCAACAGTTCCGATAATTATTGACCTGTCAATGATTCCAAAATTGGAACTGGAACCGTATAGGCCGGTTCCGGTTTTGATTCCTTGGTCTAAAAAATCGTGGAACCGACGGTGGAACCATGGTTAAAACTATCATTTTTGAGGTTAAAACCAAATATTTTTATTATTTCTGGTAAAAATATGCTAGAAGAAATTTTAAATATTTATTATGATATTTTACATTCTTAACTACATGACACACGTTTTAAACCAAATATTGTAAGCGAACTAGAACTTTAATTCCTCTATACTCTAATAGTATATATAGACAGTTTAATATTATTATCAATATTAAGTACAAAAATTATTTCAATATCTTTTGTGAGCGATTCTTTTCGGTTTCAAGAGAATGAATTCTAGTAAGAGTAAGAGCATGAGCTTTGTCTAGAGATTCATAAGAGCTAAATAATTTTTCCTTTTCAACCTTAAGCTCCTTATGCTCCTTTTTCAAATTTTTGTATTTAACAATTAAATTTTGAAACTCAATTTGCAATTCATCAAAATCACTTTGCAAGTCATCAACTATGGAGGAAGTAGAAGAATTTGAGTGTACCTCATTGTTTTCATCGTCTATGGCCATGAGACCGTGTTCGGTTTCTCCTTCTTCATCGGTTGTTTCGAGTAGTTCATCCCATGTTTTGACATCCGCGTTTAGAGCCTTCTTTTTTGTGAAAGGCTTCTTTTTCTTTTGCTCCTCTTCATCGAGCTTTGGGCAATCGGCAATGAAGTGTTTGATACATGTTTTTATCTTAATTTTGATGATTTTATTTTATCACCAAAACAATGTTTTTAAAGGTTGTCCAAATACTCCTAAATGATTTTAAAATGGTTTTAATATTTTCCGGAGTATTTCCTCAAGTTTATTTTTGTTAAAAATGGACAACACTTTTATTGATTTTATATCAATGAGTTTTCACTCCTATAACTGGTTCCTAAATGTTGTCTAAATACTCTCGATCGGTTTAAAATATTTTTACTAAATTTTCGGAGTATTTCTTGAGTTTTATTTTCGACACAAATTGGACAACATTTCTGTCTCGTGGTCGACCGGTCGCCCTATAGGGCAACCCGTGTACTGAAGATGTTTTTAGAAACAGAAAATGAGACGGAAGGAAAAACAAGCAGTCGGTCGGCCGGTGCATCAGGCGTCGGCCGGTCACCGGTCGGCCAAGTACTGCAAGTTTCATTTTGAAACAGAACTTAACTTAACCCCTTCGTTTTTTGATTAGGGGACCGGTTGGGTCGGCCGGTCAAGCTACGTCGACGGTCGCCCTGTTGTAATTTTCAAAGTGTTCTCATTTCTCTTATTTTCGTGCGACCAGGTCGCCTGTGTATTGACAAACAAAAATATGACCGTTTGACAATGAGACACATTTCCTTAAATTGTGGGATTGATTTCTAACAGCTATATTCTTGATTTTAATTGTATTTTTCTGTAGATTTTCAATCCCCAAGAGGAGCCTATGCTTGATCAATCATCTCCTATAAATAGAGGAAGTTTTGGAGCAACAAATACAACAATTGAGATACAACACAACAAGATACACTTCAAGCAAATACTTGGTCTTTCATTGTTATTATTCTTGTTGTAAAATTGCCTAGCTTATCACTTTCACATCTTTGAGGTCTAGGCTATTATTGATTACACTTCGCACTCAAATTGTAATATTCATTATTGAGTTGTAATCTTGATTTTTGGTTGTCATTCAAACACAAGATATCCTTATGAGTGTTCTTGTGGAAAGAGCACATTTGGATGATCTAGGTGATAGGTGCAAGAAGATTGTGGTGATCTTCTTATTGAGGTGTTGAAGAATTTGGTATTCTTCAAGGTTGAAGATTGTGGTAATCTTCACAAGGTGCCGTTGAAGGGAGATTGTGGTAATCTTCAAAGTGAGATTGTGGTAATCTCCAAAGGTGGTGTTGAAGAAGAGTGTGGTGCTCTTCAAGGTGTTGTAAGTTGAATTTGTATTAATTTTGGTAATTAATAAAATTCTTTTTCTTTGAAATCCATCCGGATATCTTTGGGGTGGTAGAGGATTAGGCCCTAGGTGGGTTGAACCTCTTTAAATCGACATGTGTTGTTTACATTCCGCACCTTTATTATTGTCTTTGAGCATTCGATTGCAAAAAGAGGGCGAAATCGAAAAGATAGAGATAATCTATTCACCCCCCCTCTAGATTATCGTAGCCGCTTGGACTAACAAGTGGTATCAAAGCCAAACTCTTTGGCAAGCTCGTTTCACATCGCGAGTGAAGAGAAACGATCGACGGCTACAAACGAAGCTCATCTATCCGGCACCTCCACCACCAAGCCACCACTAATTGATTCCAAAAATTTTAATTTTTGGAAAGAAAGAATGGAATGCTATCTACAAGGTTGCGGGTTCGACATTTGGAACACTGTCATTAATGGAGAATCCATTCCAATGAAAGATACACCACACACTTCAAAAGGCTTCAAAAAGCTCAATGATGAAGAGAAGAAAATCATCTCTTTAAACGGTAAGGCTTTAAATATTTTGTATTGTTCATTTACTAATTTAGAATATGAACATATTGTAGGAATAAAGTCGGCACATGAAGTATGGCAAAAATTAGAAGCCATCTATGGAGTATTTGCAAATGAAAGGAGTCAAACAAAAGTATCTACTTCTCAAGGTCATACAAGCTCAAATCTAAGGAACAAGCCTCCTACAACTTCCAACTATGAAGAAGTTGAATATTGTTTTATGGGCATAAATGAAGAAAACGAGGTATGTCTTAAACCCTCTACTTCCTATGATATTGTCGTTCAAAATGATTATAGTGATTTACAAAATGATTATGATGAACTTCAAAATGAATTCCAAAGCTTACTTGTTAAATACAAAAATTTGAAAAAGGAATTCAATATTTTGAAAAATGATAAGGATAGTTTATTTACTTCCTATGAATCACTATCATGTGCTCACACCACCACTCTTGACAAGGTTAGAAACCTTGAAAAAGAAAATAGTACTCTTGTTGAGAATATTGATTGCATGAAAAAGGATTTATTAAAATCCAACTTGAGTACCAATAAAATGTCCAATATTGTTGATATTCATAATTGTGATAAAGGACTTGATCATAAGCCTAATGTTGTTAATCATATGAAAAATGATCAAGTCACTATGCATATTGGTCATTATGCTCCTAGAATTATTACTTGTTTTTATTGTGGCAAAAAGGGTCATACGGCTAATTCTTGTCGGGCTAGAAATAGCTCTAATTATTGTTGGAGACCTAAAAGTCTCAAAGCTAATCCTAAAGGACCCAAACACATGAGGGTACCACAAAATAATGTGTTATTAGGTACCCGGCGAAGTAATAATCGGAGAAAATTCATGCCACCAAGAAAACATCAAATGAACGTTTCATTTGTTCAAAGAAAAAGAAACCATCAACAATGGGAAGGTAACCAACCTTGGAAATGGAGTAATCAAAGAAGTCATCATCAACAAAGTGACTTCTCAAGAGGACGATATCATCAAGAATGGGAAAGACACAACCCATGGAAACCGGCGTAATTGGTAAACCGTATCTCTCTTTTATATATGCATTTTATTTTTGTTTTTATTTGTGTCTCAATTGCAAAATGAGTTTTCAAGTTTTTTTTATGGTCTTTAATATATATTTGTGCTTTTAAAATTTTTTTTAAAAGAAAACCTTATATGATGTTTTTAAAACTCTTGTGCATTTTAATTAGACTTATGTGGCTTATTATCTCTTATGAAATCTTATAGCATAAGCTCTTTTTGACATCTCCTATTACTTGCCTACACTTGTATTTTCTATGCAAATGTTGTCTAAGAATTGTGTAGGATACATAATTCATACTCATTGGCTATTACGTCATCAAGTTTCTTAAACTATCGAGGTATGTCTACTCGTATTTTCCTTTAAACTCGATATTATGCTTATGCACATATCTTTCAAGATATTTCTCTCTAACCCCTTAAGTGCCCCTAAATGATTTTGAAAATATTTTCTTTAAAAAGGGCACTACTTGTTAAGTCTCGATTTTCTCGAATATATGTTTTCCCGAAACCCATATTTGTTGGATATAGTCCAAAATTATCTTTTTGCAAAGTTTTAAAACTTTTGGGGTGAAAAATAGAGTTTTGGAAAACTCTGGGAAGAAGAAAAATTACCTGGGACGGTCAAAGCAGGGGCGACCGGTCGCCCTGCACATCGACCGGTCGCCCCATACCTCGACCGGTCGCCCAGGACATTTTTATAACTTATAAACTCTCTGTCTTCTTCGCAACACAGTTGTAAGAAATCCTTCAAACCCTTGTTTGTGCGAAAATTCATCCCCTTTTCTTATATTCTTCAATTCTTCATCATTTTTCACGATTCTTGTTGCTAATCTTCTTATTTTCACAAGAATCTTACATATATGGCTCCCCAAAGAATTCCATCGTCGAAATCCCATCTCCAAGCGTAGAAGGGGCGGAGAGGGTTCGTCAAGAAATCGGCAAGAGGAAGCCGAACAAAGGGATATTCGAGCCGCTCAAAGAAACGTGGCTCAAGAAGGTGATGATGTTCAAAATCCCATTCTCTCTCGGGTCCAAATTTCGAGCTACGCGAACGATTTCGCTCCAAAATTGCCGTTGGGCGAAAGGTAAAAATCTTTGTTACTCAAGCCCTAATTCCCACAATGTTCTTAATTTCATCAATAAATATGCGGAATGGTATTATGAGGACTCGGGAATGGGAGGAAAGTCTATTGCTCGGACTAAAATGTGTCGTTTTAGTTCATTTACAAATGAGTATCCTACGATTAGAGGATTTTTGAGGAGCAAGGTTGGATGTATTTATGGGAACATGCTTATGTTTTGTATGATGATGATATTATCCAACTCTTTTATGCCAATATGTGGGTTGAATATGATGTTGAAAGGAAGCTATAGCCGTAAATTCACTTATAAGGGACGACATTTTAGATGGACTCCCAATGATATTTGCCGGTTTTTACGTGTTAGAGAAGGTGGTTGGGATTATTTCTCTTGTGGGACTTGGAATGATGAAATGTTGGGGGTGTCAATGAAAGAAGTGAAGACGTATTTGGGAGTATGGCCAAAGTACTCTTTGTTGGCAATGACACTTGAGCATCGTATTTTGTCGGTCATTGTCGCATATTGCATTTGTGGTAAGTCGGGAAAGATGCCTAGCAACATGGACTACTTTTTGACGTATAAGATTGCTAGGAGGGAACCACTTAACTTTGGTGCCATACTTATTCAATGTTTAATCGAGTCCATCACTCAGGGTAATAAGAAGTTAGTTATGGGAAATTGGATTTGTAAACTTCTTATTCAATCGGGACTTCCTTCATCGGAGTGTAACTCGGAAGTATTTCAAAATGATTTCGACATTGACAATATCTCCCAAATGGTCACGATGCGCAAGAATATGGACATCCGACCAACCAAAATGGCTAGAGGAAGAGGTCAAGAGTCCCCCGATCCTAATGACTACTTTGATGACGCCGAGGCCGCAAGATTGGCGGAAGAGGGCGAACCGAGCAATCCGGAGGGTAATACCGGTGCTCAACCGCCTAGGAGGTATACTCAAGCCGAATTTGATGAGATGAGGGCTTTTCATGAAACGAGATATGAGGCTTTGGAGCAAAAGACCTCCAAAATGCAAAAGTCTATCGGCAAATTGAAGAAATTTATCAAGGATTTTATTCCCGGATCTTGCTTCTCCTCGGATGAGGAATGATGTCCCCACCCCCTTTACTTTCTAGCATTTTCATTAATGTTGCTTTGTATTTTGATAAACTTTTGTAAAACTCATTTGCACTAATGATATTTGCTTGTTTTTCTTAAAAGGGTTAAAATTGCAAGTTGATAATGACTTTTGGATGATCACTATTTTGATTGGAGTATTTGATGGTAAAAATACTCTTATATGGCAATGGTTTGAATATTGGTATGAAGTACTTGATGGTAAAAGCGCTTCTCTTATTGCTTTGATTTTTATGCTTAGATGGATATGTTGGGACATTTGATACATGTATTGTTTAAAGCATGACTTATTCATTGATGGATGCTTTAATTTTTGGCATTTGTAATGCCTTGATCATTCTTAGCTTATCTCAATTGGGTTGAACCCTTGAGAATCTACTTTGAGCTTCTTATTTGATGAATAAATTGTTGCATATGGTGCATATGATCTTTTTGAGCTTTGGAATGAGGTTAAATTGATGATATGAAATTTTTGGCTTGAAACTTTTACAAGGACTATATGCAAACTCTTTTATTTCTCACACACACAAGGTATTTGTTGAAATGTCGATATGAAACTTTCAACTTCTACATGATTCTCTTGCTTCAAAATGTCTTAAAATCTTTTTGAAATCATGTTTTTAGCTTACTAATGAGCTTATGGATCTCTTATGTTTCAATTCTCCCATTTTCCTTGGATTATTATGCCTTAAATTGTTCAACGGTTATTAAACCGTCCCTTTGGCGCGCTTTGATATTATTGTATGGTGTTTTCACCATCCTAACATTCTTTTTGATGATTCCAAAGGGGGAGAAATAGGATATTGGCTCATTAGCTCAAAGAAAGCTAATAAAAGCTTGTCATAAAAGGTATAAGCTATGGCTCATAAAAGTCATAAGTTGTGATTTGTTTTTAGTCCAATTGTTGATTGATGTTTAATGATGTTTTGTGACAGGGGGAGCTTATAAGCTCTTTGTTCACTTGGTTTTATACCATTGATTTGGGCTTCAAAGACTTGAGTTTTGTGTTGTTTTTGAGTATTTTGAGTCATTTGAGTAGCCAAGACATGTTGAGAGCCAATTATATTGAGTTTATAGTCATAGTAATGAATCGTGTATCAAAAGAAATACAAACGAACAAACAAAGAGAGATTGATTTGAAGAAACGTCCAAACGCGTCTGAAATTTCCATCACTGGCAGCGTTTCGTATTTTGGCCATAACTCTCTGTACAAAATTGATATTGAGATGATTCAAGTGGCTATGGAAAGCTAAGAGATAGAGCTACAACTTTGAAGAAGGGCTCAAAAGCAAATTCCAACATTTGGTGGGTGAAAAACTCGGGCGGCGCTGCAGCGCTCGTCCACGGCAGCTGCAGCGCCAAGACAAAGCAAATTCACTCCAAAATTCACGTGTTGGGCGCTGCAGCGCTCCGTCCCGGCGCCGCAGCAGCGCCCCGAGCCAGACGGAAATTCCTAAGTTCTTCCACCTATTTCTTGAACTTTTGAGGGGCTATAAATAGAGATATGGGAGGCTTGATCTAGGGTATGGAGAAAAGGCTGGGAATACACCCAAGAACACAAGAAACACATCAATTTCATCAATGAAGAATCAAGGGAAGAATCGGAGCTTGAGGATTGAAGATTAATCGAGAGATTATCCATTTCCCTAAGTTTTCTCATTCTTTGTGCTTTAATCTTTCATTTTAGTTTCTTATGAAGATGAACAATTTGTCTATGAGTTGTTTATTTATAATGGGTAGCTAAATTTCTTGTGATTTCCGGGTTTTGGAAGTAGATTAATTGAACTCTTGTTGATTGTTTTAATCTTAATTGAAGTTATTGTCTTGAAGCCTATTTGAGTACTTTGTTCTTATTCTTGTTTTATCATTTGGCCAATGATTTAACATGTTTGATATATTGATTCATAATTCGATAGATGAGTTTCAATATTAGATCTGAGTACTTGACATGAATATTTGCATAATCGAGAGGCTTGTGAATATTTGTGAGGATATTTGATCTTTTTGCATTTGGGAGTTGTGTATCTTATGTTGAGTAGAGATACTAGCATAGATATTCCAATCTACACTTTATATACATCTCGAGATGGAGGATAAAATACCGTTGTGATCGTCTTATAGGTGTATTGATAATAACTTTGGCTTTGATTAAATCGTAAAACAAGAGGAATATTAATTGAAACCATAACCCGGGAATCCATTTCATTTCCCTTGGTAATTCCACTATTATTTTCATCTTGTGTTTTTGTGGTTATTCTTATCTTTTCTTCCACAACAATCATTCAATTTCGATCGTCTAAATAAAAATAAGGCTATCTTAGTTCAATACTTAGCGCATTAATTTATTAGTCCCTGTGGATTCGACAACCTTACTTCTCTATATTAAAACTTGACACCGTAGACTTGCGGTAAGAAAAATCTCTAACACTCTTGAACAAATTGTAAAAGCTAAAGCTTTTAGCTTATGGATAATTGCTTTTACATTATTCTTGATATGCTTGTTGATAGGGGGAGCTTGTGCTTATTATTGAAAATATTTACTCCCTACTTGGTTGCTTTAATATTTTTGGAAATTTTGGTTGCTTCCAAACGGTCAAATGTTTTTACCGGAAAATCATTTCTAAAATTGCTCTCTTAGTTTGTGTAAAAAATTGTTTTGGTTTGTAATCATCAAAAAGGGGGAGATTGTTTGATACATGTTTTTATCTTAATTTTGATGATTTTATTTTATCACCAAAACAATGTTTTTAAAGGTTGTCCAAATACTCCTAAATGATTTTAAAATGGTTTTAATATTTTCCGGAGTATTTCCTCAAGTTTATTTTTGTTAAAAATGGACAACACTTTTATTGATTTTATATCAATGAGTTTTCACTCCTATAACTGGTTCCTAAATGTTGTCTAAATACTCTCGATCGGTTTAAAATGTTTTTACTAAATTTTCGGAGTATTTCTTGAGTTTTATTTTCGACACAAATTGGACAACATTTCTGTCTCGTGGTCGACCGGTCGCCCTATAGGGCAACCCGTACCTGAAGATGTTTTTAGAAACAGAAAATGAGACGGAAGGAAAAACAAGCGGTCGGCCGTCGCATCAAGGCGTCGGCCGGTCGTCGACCGGCCGCCAATGATCGGCCGGTACACTGCAAGTTTCATTTTGAAACAGAACTTAACCCCTTCGTTTTTTTGATTAGGGGGACCGGTTGAGACAGGGGTCGACCGGTCGAAGCCTACGTCGACCGGTCGCCCTGTTGTAATTTTCAAAGTGTTCTCATTTCTCTTATTTTACGTGCGACCGGTCGCCCTATGTATTGACAAACAAAAATATGACCGTTTGACAATGAGACACATTTCCTTAAATTGTGGGATTGATTTCTAACAGCTATATTCTTGATTTTAATTGTATTTTTCTCAGTAGATTTTCAATCCCCAAGAGGAGCCTATGCTTGATCAATCATCTCCTATAAATAGAGGAAGTTTTGGAGCAACCAATACAACAATTGAGATACAACACAACAAGATACACTTCAAGCAAATACTTGGTCTTTCATTGTTATTATTCTTGTTGTAAAATTGCCTAGCTTATCACTTTCACATCTTGAGGTCTAGGCTATTCTTGATTACACTTCGCACTCAAATTGTAATATTCATTATTGAGTTGTAATCTTGATTTTTGGTTATCATTCAAACACAAGATATCCTTGTGAGTGTTCTTGTGGAAAGAGCACACTTGGATGATCTAGGTGATAGGTGCAAGAAGATTGTGGTGATCTTCTTATTGAGGTGTTGAAGAATTTGGTATTCTTCAAGGTTGAAGATTGTGGTAATCTTCACAAGGTGCCGTTGAAGGGAGATTGTGGTAATCTTCAAAGTGAGATTGTGGTAATCTCCAAAGGTGGTGTTGAAGAAGAGTGTGGTGCTCTTCAAGGTGTTGTAAGTTGAATTTGTATTAATTTTGGTAATTAATAAAATTCTTTTTCTTTTTGAAATCCATCCCGGATATACTGGGGTGGTAGAGGATTAGGCCCTGGGTGGGTTGACCCTCTTTAAATCGACGTGTGTTGTTTACATTCCGCACATTTATTATTGTCTTTGAGCATTCGATTGCAAAAAGAGGGCGAAATCGAAAAGATGGAGATAATCTATTCACCCCCCCTCAAGATTATCGTAGCCGCTTGGACTTACATGAAGTGTCCGGGTTTTCCGCATTTAAAGCAAGCATTATCTCTTGGTTTTCTCGCTTTATTTTTATTCACAAATTTTGCAAATTTTCGAACAAGTGCGGCCGTCTCCTCCTCATCATCATCATTATCATAGTATGCATTATTAGAAGAAGAAGCAAGACCTTTAGGAATAATTTGCATACCCGATTGATTTATGGATGGTTTGGAATTTTTCCTCTCCTTGAGATAGACTTCATAGATGAGGAGGTTTCCAATGAGCTCGTCAAACTTGAATGTCTCAAGGTTTTGTGCCTCCGTGATTGCCGTTACTTTTTCAGACCATGAGCCGGGAAGAGCATTCAATACCTTAGTCACCTTGTCTTCTTCGGAAATGACTTTACCAAGGGCCACAAGAGGATTGACAATATTATCAAGCCTTTCCACCATCTTGGAAATGTTTTCACCATCATGCATGTTAAAGTTTTCAAAGTCTTTAACAAGCATGGTCTTTCTTGCTTGCTTGACCTTCTTAGTCCCTTCATAAATTGTCTCCAATTTTTCCCAAACCTCATGTGCCGACCTTATGCCTCTTATGCGATTATACTCGGTAGCCGTAAGAGAACAATGCAAAATATTTAAGGCCTTACCGTTTAGAGAGAAAGCATTTTTGTCGTTTTCATCGAACTCCTTGAATGGTTTAGGAGTCAAGGTGCCATCCTCCGATTTCTTGGTTGGTTGATCAACTCCTTCAATGACCACATTCCAAATATCGAACCCGCACCCTTGTAGAAAGCACTCCATACGGTCTTTCCAAAATGCATAGTTGTTTGCGTCCAATAGTGGTGGCTTGTTGGTGGAGGCGTCGGTGGTGAGATGAGCATCATGTGTAGCCATGGATCTTTCCTCTTTACTCGGAACGAGCTAGCCAAAGAGTTTGGCTCTGATACCACTTGTTAGTCCAAGTGGCTACAATAATCTAGAAGGGGGGGTGAATAGATTATTCCGGTTTTTCAGATTTTGCCCTCTTTTTCGAAAGACTCAAGCAAAAATGAAATGCTAAATGCGGAAAGTAAATAGCACACGTCGATTTATAGTAGTTCAACCCACCTAGGGCCTAATCTACTACCACCCCAGTATATACGGGATGGATTTTAAAAAGAAAAAAAGATTTTATTAATTTACCAAAAATTAATACAACACCTTGAGGATTACCACAACCCTCTTTCACCACCTTGAGGATTACCACAATCCTCTTACAACACCTTTGAAGATTACCACAACCTTCAAACACCTATCACCTAGATCACCCAAGTGTATTCTTACCACAAGAATACTCACAAGGATGTCTTGTGTTGAATGATGACCAAAATCAAGATTACAACTCAATAATGATTGATACAATATGAGTACAAGTGTAATCAAGAATTGAAAGCCTAGACCTCAAATTTGTGCAAATGAAAGTGCTTAGGCTAATACAACAAGATTTATGAAAGTGTTTGCTCAATTGCTCTTTGCTTGTGTAGAGTGTTGTATCTTGTTGCTTGAATGAAGCATCTATTTATAGGAGAGGACTTGGCTTTCATTTCCAGACATTGGCTCCTCCTTGGGGAGTGATTTGCTGCAAAAGAAACCATTTAAAATGATCAATATAGCTGTTAGAAATCAATCCCACAAAATAGGGAAAAGCTGTCTGAAAACACAACGGATAGTTTGCTGATAAACAGGGGGTTCGACCAGTCGCGCAGAGATAAGATTGAAATTGAATTCTGCAAATTTTAACACAGGGGGACCGGTCGGAGGAGGGTGCGACCGGTCGCCCTTTAGTCTGTGACGGTTGAGTCAAGGATTTCAAACAGAGAAGATCGAACCAAGAGGGTGCTCCCAGTCACGGCCGCCAGGTCGGCCGCTTCACACCGGTCGATCACCTGGTCGACGTGCCGCTCTTTCCATTTTTTCTTACGTCCCATTTTTTGTTTCAAAACTCAACTCAGGTACGGGTTGCCCTATAGGGCGACCGGTCGAGCCTAAAACAAATGTGTTATCCAATTTTTTATCGAAAATAAACTCTAAGAAATACTCCAAAAAATAGTAAAAATATTTTAAATCGATCGGAAGTATTTAGACAACATTTAGGGACATTGTTTTGGTTTAAAAACTCATTTGAACAAAATTATCAAAATCATGATAAAAACATTTATCTAACAAACTCCCCCTTTTTGATGATTATAAACCAAAACAATTTTCTCGAGGACGATTTGAAAAACAAATAAATTTTCCGGTTTTACAAGTAAACTATCCGTTAAAAGCATTTCATACAAAGCTCCCCCTATCTATGAGAATTTTCCGGTTTTACAAGTAAACTATCCGTTACAAGCATTTCATACAAAGCTCCCCCTATCTATGAGTATATCAACAAACGATTATTATAAGTTAGAAGCACAAGCTATAACAAGCTTATATAAGATGCATATAGACATCATGAGCTAAGAAGCTCCCCTGTCACAATACTTATAATCTTTTGCAATTGAGTCCATAATACAAGCCATGGACTAGGTATTCTTGGCTTTAGAAAGCCATCGCTTATAGATTTTATTGCGAGCTTTTAATAGCTTCTTTTGGCTAACGAGCCAATTTCCTGTTTCTCCCCCTTTGGAATCATCAAAAAGAATGTTAGGATGATAAAAACATCATACAATTATATCAAAGTGCGCAAAAGAGACGGTTTATCAACCATTGAGCAATTTTATGCTTAAGATCCAAGGAAAATGGGGGAAATATATCATGAAGAGCTCATACGCTCGTTTTGTTTGCCAAAACATGATCTCAATAAGTATAGAAGACTTTTGAAAGCAAGAGAATCATGTAGAAGTTGAAATTTTCATTGCAACATTTTATCGAACACTTTGTGGGCGTAAAAATTAAAAGAAGTTGTATATAGCCCTTGTAAATGATTCAAGCCAAAAAAATTTATCACCAAATTACATCAAACATCATACAAAACAACATAATAGCAGAGCTCAACAAGATCATATGCAAAATATATCAAGAATTATACAAGAAAGCCATAAACTCAAGGGTTCAACCCAATTGAGCAAAGTAAGGAAAATTCTTATTATTTGATCGGAGAAGATGAGCTATGATGATGATAAACATGTTATATAAGGTCCAAGTTGTGATTAGAATGCATGAAAATCAATTTTGAGTGAAAATTGTGTGTATTTGGCAAAGAGGACGAAAAATAGCCAAAATAATGTAAAATGGCGAATGCTGAAGACAGAACCGTTTTAATCCAAAAAATAGCTTAGGGCGACCGGTCGACGTTGAGGGCGACCGGTTGCCCTCAACCTATTTAGCCCACTGTTTGACATTTTTGAGGAAATCCGAATTTTCAACCAAAAATCCGATTTTTCGCCCCTAAGTTTTAAAAACATGTAAAATGCAAATATAAGCCTCATTCAATATGCATTATGCCTAACCGAGCTTGTATGGATGAAAAAGTCTCGGAAGATAGCGGTTTTGTAAAAATGTCCGCTAATTGATCTTGAGATGGTACAAACGATATCTCAATTTTACGTTTTGAAACACAATCCCTTAGAAAATGATGTTGAATCTCAATATGTTTTGTACGGTTATGATGAACCGGGTTTTGAGCAATATTTATAGCGGATATATTATCATAAAAGATAGGTACGTTTTCAAACGAGCATTTGTAATCCGCTAAGGTTTGTTTCATCCAAAGAAGTTGAGTACAACAAAATGCGGCGGAAATATATTCGGATTCGGCCGTTGAAAGAGAAACACAGTTTTGCTTCTTTGAAAACCAAGAAACTAGGCAATCGCCTAAAAATTGACATGATCTGGAAGTACTTTTCCGATCATCAATATTTCCCGCATAATCCAAATCACTATAACCTTTAAGAGAAAAATTTTCATTCTTTGGATAAAATAAACCATATTGAATGGTGCCTTTCAAATATCGAAAAATCCTTTTAACGGCACTCATATGAGATTCTTTGGGATTGCTTTGAAAACGAGCACATAGGCATACGGCATGAAGAATGTCCGGTCTACTAGCGGTTAAATAAAGTAAACTACCAATCATACCTCGATACTTTGATTCATCCATGGACTTGTCTTTCTCATCTTTGTCAATTTTGACATTTGTTGCCATGGGAGTAGAGACGGTTCTTCCTTCTTCAATGCCGAACTTTTTCAAAAGTTCTTTTGTATACTTAGATTGTGAAATGTAAATACCTTCTTGACATTGCTTAATTTGGAGTCCAAGAAAGAAGTTGAGCTCCCCCATCATGCTCATTTCAAATTCTCCTTGCATCAACTTAGAGAATTTCTTGCACGAAGAATCATTAGTAGCACCAAAGATAATATCATCAACATAAATTTGCACAAGTAAACAATCTTGCCCTTTTTCAAAAACAAAGAGAGTTGTATCAACTTTACCTCTTATAAAACAATTTTGTAAAAGAAAAGAACTAAGTCTATCATACCATGCACGGGGTGCTTGTTTTAAACCATACAAGGCCTTTTTAAGTTTATAAACATCATTAGGCCTAGAAAAATTTTCAAACCCCGGAGGTTGTTTTACATAGACTTCTTCTTGAATAATACCATTTAAGAAAACAGATTTAACATCCATTTGGTAAAGTTTGAAAATTTTAAAACAAGAATAGGCAAGTAAAATACGAATATCTTCTAAACGTGCGACGGGTGCAAAAGTTTCATCATAGTCAATACCTTCTTCTTGACAATACCCTTGAGCTACTAACCTTGCCTTATTTCGAACAATGTTGCCTTGATCATCAAGTTTGTTCCGGAATACCCATTTTGTACCAATAATAGTTTGAGATGGAGGACAAGGTACTAATTCCCATACATCATTTCTTTCAAATTGATTTAACTCCTCTTGCATTTCTAAGAACCAATCCTCATCCTCAATGGCCTCTTTAGCATTTTTAGGCTCTTTTTGAGAAATAAGAGCTTTCTCGGCAAATTTTCTCCGGGTCATCACTTTGTCAAGGGGATCACCAATAATAAGATCTTTTGGGTGATCTCCCTTAAATTTCAATGCAACGGGAAGATCCGAGATATCACCTCTATCTTCTTGAGGACCATTTGAAGTGAACGGTTGATCATCAATTTGAACAATTTGTTCAATAATATCTTCTTCATCACTTTCATCATTAGGTATTCTTTCAACCCCCGAAGCTTCATTAAATTTGACATGGATGGATTCTTCAACAACTCCACTAGTCTTATTGTAAACCCGATATGCTTTGCTTTTTGTTGAATATCCCATAAATATCCCTTCATCGGCCTTAGGATCAAGTTTGTCCAATTGATCCTTGGTATTCAAAATAAAGCATTTACAACCAAATATCTTGAAATAACTAATATTTGGAGTTCTACCTTTCCAAAGCTCATATGGAGTTTTATTCATTTTAGGACGAATATAAACTCGATTAATGACATAGCAAGTGGTACTTACGCCGGCCCAAAAATATTTTGGAAGTGAAAATTCATTGAGCATGGACCGACTCATCTCTTGTAATGTCCGATTTTTCCTTTCGGCTACTCCATTTTGTTGAGGTGTCCTTGGAGCCGAAACATTATGAGCATATCCTTTGGTTTCACAAAATACTCTAAATTCACCGTCAAATTCTCCACCTCGATCGCTTCGAATAGACTTGATAGTGTCTCCCTTTTCATTCTCAATAAGTCTACACAACTTAACAAACTCATTAACGGCATCGCTTTTATTGGTAAGAAAAAGAGCCCAAGTATATCTAGAAAAATCATCGACGATAACAAAAGTGTAATGTTTTCCACTTAGACTAGCCGTACCAATATCCCCATACAAATCAAGGTGAAGCATTTGTAGGGGTTTGGTTGTGGAAATTTCATTTTTGGGCTTAAAACTACTTTTAACTAATTTGTTCTTTTGACAAGTGTCACATAAGCCAAGATTTTCAAAATTCAATTTGGGTAGTCCTTTCACATGTTGGTTTTTGTAAATATTTTTCAAATTCTTGTATCCAACATGTCCAAGTCGCCTATGCCATAAACTAGCTAAATCATTATTGGCGACTAAACAAGAAATATTTTGACTAACCAAATCACTTGTACAAATTTTGTAAAGATTGCCTTTTCTATTTGCTTCACAAATAATTTCACCATTTTTAAGTATAAGACATTTTTCTTTATTAAAGGAAACATCATAATTTGAATCACAAAGTTGGCTAACACTTATCAAATTAAACTTAAGCGCCCTTCAACTAAAAGAACATTACTAAGAGAGAAAGTGGAGTTACCAATTTCTCCATTTCCAAGAATTTTTCCTTTGCCATTGCCGAACATGACCATACCCTCTTCTTGGAGCTTGATGTTGGTAAAAAGTTCTCTCCTCCCGGTCATATGGCGTGAACATCCGCTGTCCACGAGCCATTTTGAATCTTCCATTGTTGTTATAGCCCCTATCACCTACAAAAGAATTTCTTTTAGGTACCCTATAATTTTGGGGTCCATGGGGGTTAGTCTTGAGACCTTTGGGTCTCCAAACATGTCTTGAGCTATTTCTCAATTTGCAAATATTAGCATAATGTCCAACTTTGCCACAATAAAAACAAGTAGGAGTATTATAATTATTAGCACGTACAAAAGTCGGACCTTGGTTATTTTTCTTGAAAACACTTTGAAAAGGCTTGTAACCAAGTCCCAATTTGGAATGCTCACCTCTTTGTGCATCTAAATTTTTTGTGACTTTATCCGTGCTTATATTGAAACGATGCACATTATTTTTCAAACATTCAATATCTTTTGTGAGCGATTCCTTTTCGGTTTCAAGAGAATGAATGCTAGTAAGAGTAAGAGCATGAGCTTTGTCTAGAGATTCATAAGAGCTAAATAATTTTTCCTTTTCAACCTTAAGCTCCTTATGCTCCTTTTTCAAATTTTTGTATTTAACAATTAAATTTTGAAACTCACTTTGCAATTCATCAAAATCACATTGCAAGTCATTAACTATGGAGGAAGTAGAAGAATTTGAGTGTACCTCATTATTTTCATCGTCTATGGCCATGAGACCGTGTTCGGTTTCTCCTTCTTCATCGGTTGTTTCGAGTAGTTCATCCCATGTTTTGACCTCCGCGTTTAGAGCCTTCTTTTTTGTGAAAGGCTTCTTTTTCTTTTGCTCCTCTTCATCGAGCTTTGGGCAATCGGCAATGAAGTGTCCGGGTTTTCCGCATTTAAAGCAAGCATTATCTCTTGGTTTTCTCGCTTTATTTTTATTCACAAGTTTTGCAAATTTTGGAACAAATGCGGTCGTCTCCTCATCATCATCATCATTATCATAGTATGCATTATTAGAAGAAGAAGCAAGACCTTTAGGAATAATTTGCATACCCGATTGATTTATGGATGGTTTGGAATTTTTTCTCTCCTTGAGATAGACTTCATAGATGAGGAGGTTTCCAATGAGCTCGTCAAACTTGAGTGTCTCAAGGTTTTGTGCCTCCGTGATTGCCGTTACTTTTTCGGATCATGAGCCGGGAAGAGCATTCAATACCTTAGTCACCTTGTCTTCTTCGGAAATGACTTTACCAAGGGCCACAAGAGGATTGACAATATTATCAAGCCTTTCCACCATCTTGGAAATGTTTTCACCATCATACATGTTAAAGTTTTCAAAGTCTTTAACAAGCATGGTCTTTCTTGCTTGCTTGACCTTCTTAGTCCCTTCATAAATTGTCTCCATTTTTTCCCAAACCTCATGTGCCTATCTTATGCCTCTTATGCGATTATACTCGGTAGCCGTAAGAGAACAATGCAAAATATTTAAGGTCTTACCGTTTAGAGAGAAAGCTTTTTTGTCATTTTCATCGAACTCCTTGAAAGGTTTAGGAGTCAAGGTGCCATCCTCCGATTTCTTGGTTGGTTGATCAACTCCTTCAATGACCACATTCCAAATATCGAACCCGCACCCTTGTACAAAGCACTCCATACGGTCTTTCCAAAATGCATAGTTGTTGGTATCGAATAGTGGTGGCTTGTTGGTGGAGGAGCCGGTGGTGAGATGAGCATCATGTGTAGCCATGGATCTTTCCTCTTTACTCGGAACGAGCTAGCCAAAGAGTTTGGCTCTGATACCACTTGTTAGTCCAAGTGGCTACAATAATCTAGAAGGGGGGGTGAATAGATTATCCTGATTTTTCAGATTTTGCCCTCTTTTTCGAAAGACTCAAGCAAAAATGAAATGTTAAATGCGGAAAGTAAATAACACACGTCGATTTATAGTAGTTCAACCCACCTAGGGCCTAATCTACTACCACCCCAGTATATCCGGGATGGATTTCAGAAAGAAAAAAAAGATTTTATTAATTTACCAAAACTTAATACAACACCTTGAGGATTACCACAACCCTCTTTCACCACCTTGAGGATGACCACAATCCTCTTACAACACCTTTGAAGATTACCACAACCTTCAAACACCTATCACCTAGATCACCCAAGTGTATTCTTACCACAAGAATACTCACAAGGATGTCTTGTGTTGAATGATGACCAAAATCAAGATTACAACTCAATAATGATTGATACAATATGAGTACAAGTGTAATCAAGAATTGAAAGCCTAGACCTCAAATTTGTGCAAATGAAAGTGCTTAGGCTAATACAACAAGATTTATGAAAGTGTTTGCTCAATTGCTCTTTGCTTGTGTAGAGTGTTGTATCTTGTTGCTTGAATGAAGCATCTATTTATAGGAGAGGACTTGGCTTTCATTTCCAGACATTGGCTCCTCCTCGGGGGAGTGATTTCTTCGCAAAAGAAACCATTTAAAATGATCAACATAGTTTGTTAGAAATCAATCCCACAAAATAGGGAAAAGTCATGCAAAAACGCAACGGATAGTTTCACGATAAACAGGGGGTTCGTCGGTCGCGCAGAGATAAGATTGAAATTGAATTTCTGCGAATTTTAACACGGGGGGGACCGGTCGGAGGAGGGTGCGGCCGGCCGCCTTAGTGTGACCGGTTGGAGTGAAGGATTTCAAAAGCAGAAGATCGAACCAAGAGGTCGCTCCCAAAGACGGTCGCCCACACTGTCGACCACCTGGTCGACGGTCGCCTTTCCATTTTTTCTTACGTCCCATTTTCTGTTTCAAAACTCAACTCAGTGCACGGGTTGCCTATATGGGCGACCTAGTCGAGCCTAAAACAAATGTGTTGTCCAATTTTTTATCGAAAATAAACTCTAAGAAATACTCCGAAAAATAGTAAAAACATTTTAAATCGATCATAAGTATTTAGACAATATTTAGGGACATTGTTTTGGTTTAAAAACTCATTTGAACAAAATCATCAAAATCATGATAAAAACATTTATCTAACACCTATAACTATATATATGGCGGTAGCAAAAATGTCCTATAAAAATCATGTTTTGCAAAAAAAATACTATAACATGATATAATTATATAATTATATCAAAATCTCAATTTTGGTACTAATTTCACCGAATTTCAATCACATGAGTAGCACATGTAGTTCGCAATTCTGGTGAAATTATGATCAAAATTGAGATTTCATACAGTTACATAAGACTATTTTGCAAATTGTGTATTTTACAGAACTAAAATTGAGACGTTTATATAGTTACATGATCTTTGCAATGATTTTTAAAGAATTATTTTGGTACCGGCAGCCTATACTACTTAAAGGGGGAATTTTTTAAGTACTCATTAAGGATGGTGGGTATTCTTTTCTACCCATAGACATAAGAAAACTCTTTACTACCCAAATTGACAAAAATGCCCCTCCTTTAATTTGAAGATTTTGAATTTTGAAACTGATGCAATTAATGCTTTCCTTGAAAATCGTGTACACTACCCCCCAAATACACACACCTATGTATAAAATTGTATACCCATATCGTGCCCTATCGTACCAATATCGTGTCAACCCCATGTACATATACATAAAAAAGGCACGATATATCGTGCCTAATTTTAACTGAGGCACGATATATCGTGCCTTATTTAAAATTGGGCACGAATATTGGGCACGATATCGTGCCTAATTTTTACTGAGCCACGATATATCGTGCCTTATTTAAAATTGGGCACAATATCGTGCCTAATTTTTACTGAGGCACGATATATCGTGCTTATATTGTGCACGATATCGTGCTCGTGCCCAATATAGACATGATATACCGTGCACAGTGCATCTTAGATTCAGAAATTTTCAATTCTAAATATTAAAATATAAAAAAACACGATAATTTGTTTAAAAAACAAAAAAAGAAACAAAAATATGAAAATGGTTTTTAAAAAAAACTACACACTTTTTCGAAAATATTTTCTATTTTTTTAAAGTATCTTGATATTATAAAATAATAAAATGTCAAAATTATCTTCAATTTTTTTTATAATAAACGATTTTACAAAAATCTGATTTTGTTTTAAAAAAACTAAAATTTGTGTTAAAAATCTGAAAATAAAGAAAGTATATTAATGTGAGAGAGAAATATGTGAGAGAGAAAGTATCAAGGGTATTTGGGTAAAAAAACCACAAAAATGGGTAGAAAACTTAGTTTTTTTTATCTCACATATCATAAAAGTTTTTATCCTATCCTAAGTGGGTAGTTCACCATTTGCTCCTACTTAAATGACGTGTTGCAATTTTACTTTACTATTACTCTCTAGCTCTATGAATTTGATTTGAGTGGAGGGTTTGGCCAGGACAAATACAACGCCCTGACGACCAATTATCATGTTGCAGTATCCATTCCAACTCAATTGTTGACATCTAGACTGGGGACTTGAAGATTAAGAAAGTATTACAACATCGGATATGAAACATCAAACTAAAATGAAAGAAAAAAACTAAAGTGAAAAATGAACCCACGTATATGTCTTTGTAGAGACGGAGCCAGTTAGTAGGGAGTAGTAAAACTCAGAATCGCTCCCCACCCCAACTTATTTACAATCTTGAATTTTTGTTGTGCTAATTAAATCAAATTTTAGAAAATTCTCAAAAACTAAAATTCAAATTTTGATTTTTTTTTCTTCATATATTACAAGTTTATATCGTTGAATCAAAATTCTATCTTTTTATATATATATATATATATATATATATATATATATATATATATAATGAGTGTACTAAAAGAGGAGGAGATGGGATTCGAACCTAAGTCTACTTGTAACACTAACACATCATTTGACCTCCATCCAAATCCCATTTATATGCGTGTATTAATTTGTGATTTCTTTCATGGTTAGTGTCAGAAGCTTTTTTTGTCTGAAAGATACCTAGCCTAGAGTTTTGTATATGGGGCGGGAATCCTTTTCTCCTCTCATTATTGCGATCCGATCAATCATTTTTATTCTGGCCAAAATTTCCCGAATGGGGACGGGATGGGAATTTTTTTTCCCGTTGGCGGGGGGGAGGCGGGGACGGGGATTTGCCCCGTTATGAATATTAATATATAATATAATATTTTAAATATATATAATATATTATAAATATATACATATTAAATATAATAAAATGACAAAATTTTTAATTTATTTTATTAATTATTGTTTTATTAGTTATTTTATATAATTTATATAATTTATATATTTTAAATATTTAAAAATAGTTACTTGTTTTTAAAAAAATATTTTTTTTGCAAAAAAAAAAAAAATTTTCTCCGGGATGGGGGGATTTTTTCCCCGTTTGTCTCACGGGACGGGACGGGATTATTGCGAGGGACGGGATGGGATGGCCCCGGCCCCGCCCCGCCCCGTTGACATCCCTAACCTAGCCACAGTTTTGTATGATATTGAAAAAGAAAATCCTTTTCTCCTCTCATTATTGCGCTACGGATCAATCATTTTTTATTCTGGCCAAAATCTTTTTTTTTTTTTAATATTTTATCAAAAGTACATGACCAGGTGTAAAGAATGCGTGACAATTTGGAATTTAAATACCTTCATTTTCTGCAATGCAACTTAACTATTGGGAATATGCAACCTGGGAATTTTTATAAAGCTTGGCCCATCTATTTTCAGATCCTCAGCAATATGGGCAGAACAACTATATATAGTTTTCTTTTTCAAAAAAAAAAAAAAAAAAACTGTATGTAGTAGGTTTAGTACTACTATACTTATTCATCATCTTATTATGATTGGTTTCTTAAAAGATACGTAATTGTGTCATTAATTAGTGTGTAGATTAATATTTTTCAATCTTCTGATCGGCATTGTTTAATTTGGTAAAATTCAGTGCATGCTATGCGCCTAAGGAAGATTGCCTTTTTCACTAATGATATGGCTTTGTTGTACATTAATTGAACACAAAAACTTATATGAGACCGTTTTACGGGTCTATATCCGTGAGACGGATCCTCACATGGATGGTCAACATCTTTCCTATTTTCTAACTCCCCAATTTTTTTCTCTCTCTCTCACTGGTCCCCCATCCTCCTCCACTCTCTCTCTCACACTCTCACTTATTTTTTCTTTGTACAATTCTTTCTCTCTCATCTTATTGGCCCACCCTTCCTCTCTCTTTAATTGGTCCCATCTCTCTCTCCTAACTCTCTCTCTCTCCTAATGTTCATCGCTTCATCCTCTCTCTCTCTCTACACGCAAATTTAAATCCAAATTATTTATAAAATAAATACTCAAAGAAATGATACTTTAAAAATATATATTTTTCATGGTATAACTGATACTTTTTATTTTAATAAAAAAACAAGTGATATTTTTTAATAACGAAGTAATATTTATTTTAATGATAAATAAATAAAAGGTGATACTTTTATTAATATGAAATTATACGAAATGAAACTTTCTTAATAAAAAGGTGAGACATTTTTAATAGGAAATGATATTTTTTTAATAAAAGGTGATACTTTTTTAATAAAATTAAGTTTTGCTTAAATAAAAAGTGACACTTTTTTAATAAGAAGCGATACTTTTTCTATAAAAATCGATACCTTGTTTTAATAAAAATGATATTTTTTAATAAAAAATGATAATTTTTTAATAAATAGTCATACTTTTTGAATAAATAGTGATACTTTTTTGTAAGAATTGATACTTTTTCCATAAGAAGTGATGTTATTTGTAATAAAAAGTAATAATTTTTTCATAAGAAATGATACTTTTTTCCAAAATAAGTGATACTTTATTTTAATAATAAAAAGTGATACCTTTTTATTAAATAGTGATACTTTTTTTGTAAGAAGTGATACTTTTTTCGTAAGAAGTGATATTATTTTTAATAAAAAGTAATAATTTTTTCATAAGAAATGATACTTTCCATAATAAGTGATACTTTATTTTAATAAAAAGTGATACTTTTCGAGTCTAATGTGATACTTTTTTCATAAAAAATAATACTTTATTTTCTCCATATTTTTTCTTTGTGTAGAGACGTGATGAGAGAGAGAGAGAGAGAGAGAGAGAGAGAGAGAGATGAACCACATGAAGAGTTGTATGAGGAGAGATAGGGGGACCATGAGAAGAGTGAGGTGTGTTAGGAGAGAGAGAAATGGGGGGACCATTGGAGGAGTGAGATGTGGGGAGGGAAAGAAGGACACGCAAATATATATGGAGAGATAAGGAACATGTGAATTTTAGGCAATGAGGCGGAGTTGTTGTCTCACGTTTGATTTAAATGAGAAGAGTGAGGTGTGTGAAAAGCGGTCTCACAAATATATATGGAGAGATAAGGAACATGTGAATTTTAGACTCCTCTGATTGAATAGGTTTTCTAACGTTTGATTATGATTTGAAAGAAAATTAATGACCAATTTGGCCATATGTTGTTATTTATTTGGAATTTAATGTTCTTTTCTCTTTTTAGAAAAAAACAATTGTCAGTTATTTTCTTGGGACTTGAAATAGTTCACTTACACATTGCCTATTAAAATTTATAGAATACATTTGGATCGTAATACTCAAAAACGTTATCCATACATATTACAATTTAAGCATATATACTAATTTATGAGAATTTTCAATTAATTAAGGATAAATTAGTCAAACGCATAATAACCCACACAACTATAAATCAAACTACAGGTTTGATTAGAAAAATCACTAGTGTATAATTCAAATAATAATCATACAAAGTAGTCATTAAATATATTAGATAATTTAATTATAATCCTCCATCTCGTTACATTTTCCATCAATCATTCATTATCCCATCCAAAGAAATAAACAACCCTTTAAGGTATGAAATGGAATTTTAATCTATTGGCAATTATGATACAAAATTTATTGCCAACAATTAAAAAATCATGAAAGAATAATTTAACAAATCAAATTGAAAAAGACAGAGAAAATTAAGTACCTTTTTTGAAATTTTTAAGTAATTTATTTAATATGAACAATTTATATCTTCCTAAACAAAGTAACCTTTTTTTACCAAATTTTCTCTCTTTATCGAGAGTTGAGTCTGTTTGATAAATGATTTTATCATTATTTTGATGATTTTATTTTTATACCAAAACAATGTTTTTAAATGTTGTCCAAATACTCCTAAATGATTTAAATTGATTCTACTAATTTTACGGAGTATTTCTTCAAGTTTATTTTCGACAAAATTGGACAACATTTTTAATGATTTTGTGTTAATGTGTTTTTACATCAAAACAATGTCCCTAAATGTTGTTCAATACTTCCGATCGATTTAAAATGTTTTTACTATTTTTTGGAGTATTTCTTGAAGTTTATTTTCGATAAAAACTAGACAACACTTATGTTTCAGGCTCGACCGGTCGCCCTACAGGGCAACCCGTACTTGTGTTGAGTTTTGAAACAGAAAAAGGGACGGAGGGAAAGCTGAGGGGGGCGACCGGTCGATCGGTATGAGCGACCGGTCGACCACTAGGGCGACCGGTGCCTGAAGCACCTCCTCGAAGAACAGAAGTCTCCGTTTCTACTTTTGCTCACCTCCAACCGTTCAGCATAGGGGGCGACCGATCAGACCCCCCGTCGACCGGTCCCCCTGTGTAATTTTAGCAGAGAACTCTTTTCAAACTTATCTATGCGCGACCGGTCGCACCCCTCTTTTATCAGCAAACTATTCATTGCATTTTCAGGCAGCTTTTCCTTAATTTGTGGGATTTATTTCTAATAGCTATATTCTTCATTTGTCTTGCAATTTTTTTACAGATTTCAATCTCCTAGCAGGAGCCTATCATGTTCAAGACATATTCAATAAATAGATGAAGAATTGAAGCAATACAATAAGAGAGAAAACTACAATACAACAAGATACATTCAAGCAAACATATTTGTTCTTCATTGTTATTATTCTTGTTGTAATATCCTAAGGTCTTTCACTTTCACATCTTGAGGTCTAGGCTTATTTCTTGATTACACTTGCACTCAAATTTGTATTATTCATTATCGAGTTGTAATCTTGAATTTTTGGGTTATCATTCAACACAAGATATCCTTGTGAATGTTCTTGTGGTAAGAACACACTTGGATGATCTAGGTGATAGGTGCAAGAAGATTGTGGTGATCTTCTTATTGAATAGTGTGGTGCTCTTCGAGGTGTTGGAAGAATTTGATATTCTTCAAATCGGAAGATTGTGGTAATCTTCACAAGGTGCCGTTGAAGATTGTGGTAATCTTCAAGTGGGATTGTGGTAATCTCAAAAGAGGTGTTGTAAGGTGTTGTTGTATTAATTGTGGTAATTAATAAAATCTTTTTTCTTTTTGAAATCCATCCCGGAGATACTGGGGTGGTAGAGGATTAATCTCAAAAGAGGTGTTGTAAAGTGTCGCCCGCCCGACCGGTCGCCCTTGGTAAAATTTTGGCTTAAAACGGTCCTGTTTTCCAAATTGAGCAATTTTTGTTTTTTGGTTTATTTTTCGTCCCTTTTGCAATTTTCACACACAATTCACTTAAAATGAGTTTTGATGCATGAATTATATATTTTGGGGACTACCTAGCTCGGTTATCATCATTGATGCTCATCTTTACCGATTAAATGGTAAGAATTCTACTCCTTTTAACTCAATTGGGTTGAACCCTTGAGAAATTGCTTCTACTTGATATATTGATAGAATTCTTATATAATTGTGTTGTGAATGATGATTATTGATGGATGAATATTGTATTATTGCAATTGGTGATGAAATTTTTTGGCGTAAATGTATTACAAAGGCGTTATACATCTCTTGTTTTATTCAACGCACGACAAGTGTTCGACAAAACGTTTCAATGAAAAATTCATCACCTACATGATTCTCTCGATTTGAAAAGTCTTCTAAGTTTATAGAAATCATGTTTTATCAATCAAATGAGCTTTTAAAAATCAAATGAGCAATTTTTTCCCTTTTATTCGGAATTTAAGCTTAAATGTTCAATATGCTCGATAAATCTATAAAATTGCGCACTTTGATATAATTGTATGATGTTTTTATCGTGCTAACATTATTTTTGATGATTCCAAAGGGGGAGAAATAAGAAAAACGCTCATAAGCTCAAAGAAGCGTAAATAAGCTCGCAAGAAAAGCTATAAGCTAAAGCTCTTAAAAGCCAAAAGCTATGGATTATACTTGGTCCATGTGATGTATTATGGACTTTTATACTTGACTTATGATGCTTTTGTGACAGGGGGAGCTTATAAGCTCATGATATTCAAGCTTAAGTTGTAAAAGCTAAGCTTTAAGCTTTTAGTTGTTGCTTGTATACTTGTTCTTGATATGCATATTGATAGGGGGAGCTTGTGCAAAAATGATTTTGAAAAATCTTTGCTCCTATCCTTGTGTGTTTGTACTTATGATAAATCTTGCTTATAATGGATTGATGTTTTAGACCGGAAAACTTGTTTTGTTTTAAAATCAACTTCCTAAAATTATTTTGGTTTGTAATCATCAAAAAGGGGGAGTTTGTTAGATAAATGTTTTTATCAAGATTTTGATGATTATGTTTAAATGAGTTTTTATACCAAAAAAATGTTTATAAATGTTGTCCAAATACTCCTAAATGATTTAAAATATTTTTACTAATTTTTGGAATATTTCTTAGAGTTTATTACTCGATAAAATTGGACAACTTTTGATGATTTTGTGTTAATTGGTTTTTACACCAAAACAATGTTGTCCAAATACTCCTAAAAGATTTAAAATGTTTTTACTAATTTCATGGAGTATTTCTTAGAGTTTATTATTCGATAAAAATGGACAACACTTTTGATGGTTTTGTTTAAATGAGTTTACTATGTTTATAAATGTTGTCCAAATACTTCAAAGTGATTTAAAGTGTTTTTACTAATTTTTTGGAGTATTTCTTGAAGTTTATTTTTGATAAAAATCGGACAATATTTCAAATTGGAGGTCGACCGGTCGCCCAAAAGGTCGACCGGTACCTGAAGATCGCACAGAATGAAACAGAAACCAATTCTGTGAAAAAAGGGGGAGGGTGACCGGTCAAGGGTGAGGTCGACCGGTCGCACCCTAGGGCGACCGGTCGCACCCCACCTTGATCGGTCGCACCCCCTTGCAACCCCTACCTGGATCGCACTATTTTCATTCAAACGTTCGAAATCTTATACAGAGCGACCGGTCGCACGCTGTGTAATCTTTTGACAGCAAAATTTGTACCGTTGAACTCCTTGACAGCAAGATTTGTTTTTCAATTTTGTACAATATTTCTACATCTTGTGATCCTCTTTTTGTAGACAAAAGTGAAGAAGAAGGAGCCTATGTTGGTGAAGACTCTCCTATAAATAGAGGATGAATTGAAGACACAAGTGACAACAACACAAGCAAATTCACAACAAGAAATCTGCAAATTTCCAAGCTTTCATATTCAACACTCTTGTTGTATTTATAGCCTAAGTATTTCACTTTGACATCTTGAGGTCTAGGCTTTATTTCTTGATTACACTTGCACTCAAATTGTAATATTCATTATTGAGTTGTAATCTTGATTTTTGTCATCATTCAACACAAGACATCCTTGTGAGTATTCTTGTGGAAAGAATACACTTGGGTGATCTAGGTGATAGGTGTTTCAAGAGTGTGGTGCTCTTGAGGTATTGAAGAATTTGGTATTCTTCAAGGTTGAAGATTGTGGTAATCTTCACAAGGTGCCGTTGGAGATTGTGGTAATCTTCAAGAGATATTGTGGTAATCTCAAAGGTGGTGTTGTAGAAGAGTGTGGTGCTCTTCAAGGTGATGTTGTAAAGGGGTTGTATTAATTGTGGTAATTAATAAAATCTTTTTTCTTTTTGAAATCCATCCCGGAGATACTGGGGTGGTAGAGGATTAGGCCCTAGGTGGGTTGAACCTCTATAAATCGACGCGTGTTGTTTACATTTTGCACCTTTATTATTGTCTTCGCGTAATTGATTCGAAAAAGAGGGCGAAATCGAAAAGATGGAGATAATCTATTCACCCCCCTCTAGATTATCGTAGCCGCTTGGACTTACACTTACATGTTGTATGAAACTCTTGATGATTTATTTTTATGCATAGTATGTGTTGCTTATTATAGTATTCCATCATTCGATATTACTATGCTCTTTTGCAAGATATCTTGTTAAGATTTTGCAGAAATTTTTGGTATTGTGGAACAAGCTTAATGACCAAGGCAAGGTTAGTAGCTCAAAGGTATTGTCATGAAGAAGGTTTTGATTTTGATGATACATTTGCTCCCATAACACATTTAGAAGCAATTCACATTTTACTTGTCTATTCTTGCTTTAAGAAAATTTCAAGCTTTACCAAATGGATGTTAAATCAACTTTTCTAAATGGTTTTATTCTAAAAGAAGTCTATGAAAAACAACCGGGGTTTGAAAATTTTTCTAGGCCAAATGATTTTTATAAAAAGCCTTGTGTGTTTAAAACAAGCACCCCGTGTATGGTTTAATAGACTTATCTATTCTTTGAAATGTTTTGACGAGAGGTAAAGTTGATCTACTCTCTTTGGTTTTGAAAAAGGGCAATAGTGCTTATTAGTGCAAATTTGAATTGATTTGGTGCTACTAATTAATTTTTGTGCAAGATGTTTTCTAAGTTGATGCAAGGTAAATTTAAGATGATCATAATGGGGGAGCTCAATTTCTTCATTGAACTTCAAGTTAGACAATGCCAAGAAGGTGGTCATATTTCACAATCAAAGTATACAATAGTACCTTTAAAGAAGTTAGGCATTGAAGAAGGAAGAACAATCTCTATTCCTAAGGCAACAATATCAAGATGGACAAAAGTTGGGAAAAAAATATTGGTTAACAAACAAATTCGAGGTATGTCTATCTACGTCTATTACTCCTTTAGACTCGACATTTTCTATGTCTTATGTCTATATGCTCGACTTCAAAACTATCCCAACGAATCTCATTAAAGTGTCGTTAAAAGAAATTTTCAAATATTTGAAAGGCACTTCTTCTTATAGCTTGTTTATCCAAGGTTTTAAAACGTTCATATTTGTTTTTGGGATAACAAGTCCGGTGATTACTATTTCTCAAAATATGGTTTGTCATAATCGAACTAAACATATTGAGATTCGATATCTTTCTCTAAGGGATTGCGTTTCTAAAAACAAAAATTTGAGATGTGTTTAATTCCGTCTCAAGGATAACTCGCAGACTTTTGTTTTCAACCACTTACCACCGAGTCTTTTACCTCATTTCGAGCTTAATTATGACATAATGTATATTGAATGAGGTCTATTTTTGCATTTTGCACATTTTTAAAACTTAGGGGCGAAAAATCGGATTATGGGTTCAAACTTCGAATTTTGGAAAACAGAAGAACCAGTGGGCTGACTGGGGTGAGGCCAACCGGTTGGACATCACCTCGACCGGTCTCCCATACCCCCGACCGGTCGCCCACTGTAGATTTATGGATAAAATCGTCTTTGTTCTTGTACTCTGCCATTTTGGCTCATTTCACTCTATTTTCGTCTCCTTTGCAAATTTCACACACAGTTCACTTCAAATGAGTTTTGTTGCATAAATTACATATTTTGGGGATTATATTGCTCGTTTGTCATCATTATTACTCATCCTCACTGATTAAAAGGTATGAATTCTACTCTCTTATCTCAATTGGGTGGAACCCTTGAGAAAATGCTTATGTATTGATTTTTGTTGGAATTCATATATAATTGTGTTGTGAATGATGATTGTTGATGGATGATATTTGTAAAATTGATTTTGGTGATGAAAAACTTGGATTGATTGCATTTACAAGGGCTATATATATCTTCTTCTATTTTTGACGCCCGCCAAGTGTTCGATAAAACGTTTCAATGAAAAATTCATCACCTACATGATTCTCTCATTTTCAAATGTCTTAAATACTTATGGAGACCATGTTTTGCAAATCAAATGAGTTTTCATAAGCTTCTACAAGTCATATGATCGACTTTTCCCTCCTATTTGGTTTATAAGCTTAAATGCTCATATAACTCGATAAATCGGTTAAGTTGCGCATTTTGATATGAATATATGATGTTTTTATCATGCTAACATTCTTTATGATGATTCCAAAGGGGGAGAAACAGGTTATAAGCTTATTAGCTCAAAGAAGCTAAAATAAGCTCAAGAAAGAAGCTATAAATTGTGGTTATTAAAAGCCAAAAGTTGTGGATCATACTTAGTCCATTTGATGCATTATGGACTCATATACATGTCTAATGATGTTTTGTTGACAGGGGGAGCTTATAAGCTCTTGGTACTTAAGCTCTATATGTAAAAGCTGAGCTTTTAGCTTTTGGTTGATTGCTTCTACATTACTCTTGTTGTGCTTGTTGATAGGGGGAGCTTTTGGTTAAATGTTTTGTATATCTACACTCCCATCCTTGTAATTATGTTGCGTGGAATGTTGTCGCTCACAACGGATAGTTTATTTTTAACCGGTAAAATTGTTTTGTTTTCAAAATCAACTTCGTTAAATTGTTTTGGTTTGTAATCATCAAAAAAGGGGAGATTGTTTGATAAATGGTTTTATCATGATTTTGATGATTTTGTTTTTATACCAAAACAATGTTTTTAAATGTTGTCCAAATAATCCTAAATGATTTAAATTGATTCTACTAATTTTTCGGAGTATTTCTTCAAGTTTATTTTCGACAAAATTGGACAACATTTTTAATGATTTTATGTTAATATGTTTTTACATCAAAACAATGTCCCTAAATGTTGTCCAAATACTTCCGATCGATTTAAAATGTTTTTACTATTTTTTCGGAGTATTTCTTGAAGTTTATTTTCGATAAAAACTAGACAACACTTATGTTTCAGGCTCGACCGGTCGCCCTATAGGGCAACCTGTACCTGTGTTGAGTTTTGAAACAAAAAAGGGGACGAAGGGAAAGCTGAGGGGGGCTACCGGTCGACCCTGAGGTTGACCAGTATGGGCGACCAGTGCTTGAAGCACCTCCTCGAAGAACATAAGTCTATGTTTCGACTTTTGCTCACCTCCAACTGTTCAACATAGGGGGCGACCGGTCGGACCCCCCGTCGATCGGTCCCCCTGTGTAATTTTCACAGAGAACTCTTTTCAAACTTATCTCTGCGCGACCGGTCGCACCCCCTCTTTATCAGCAAATTATCCGTTGCATTTTCAGACAGCTTTTCCTTAATTTGTGGGATTGATTTCTAACAGCTATATTCTTCATTTGTCTTGCAATTTTTTACAGATTTCAATCTCCTAGGAGGTGCTTATCATGTTCAAGACATCTTTTATAAATAGATGAAGAATTGAAGCAACATAATAAGAGAGAAAACTACAACACAACAAGATACATTCAAGCAAACATATTTGTTCTTCATTGTTATTATTCTTGTTGTAATAGCCTAAGATCTTTCACTTTCACATCTTGAGGTCTAGGCTTATTTCTTGGTTACACTTGCACTTAAATTTGAATTATTCATTATCGAGTTGTAATCTTGAATTTTTGGGTTATCATTCAACACAAGATATCCTTGTGAGTGTTCTTGTGGTAAGAACACAGTTGGATGATCTAGGTGATAGGTGCAAGAAGATTGTGGTGATCTTCTTATTGAAGAGTGTGGTGCTCTTCGAGGAGTTGAAGAATTTGGTATTCTTCAAATCGGAAGATTGTGGTAATCTTCACAAGGTGCCGTTGAAGATTGTGGTAATCTTCAAGTGAGATTGTGGTAATCTCAAAAGAGGTGTTGTAAGGTGTTGTTGTATTAATTGTGGTCATTAATAAAATCTTTTTTCTTTTTGAAATTTGTCCTGGAGATACTGGGGAGGTAGCGGATTAGGCCTTAGGTGGGTTTAACCTTTATAAATCGACGCGTGTTGTTTACTTCCCGCACCTTTATCATTATCTTGGCTTGTTTGATTCCAAAAAGAGGGTATAAATCGAAAAATGGAGATAATCTATTCACCCCCCTCTAGATTATCGTAGCTGCTTGGACTTACAGAGTCTTTTCTCTCTTACTCGAGAGTCTTGTGAGTTTTCTGTTTCGGCGTCATATGATAACAGCGGAGCCAAATCTGGGAGATCTATCACTACATGATGAGGAAGATGAGGGTTTAATTTTGGATGAAGGAGATGATAGTCAACCTGTAACGGAATTCAAATTATACTTGATGGGGAGGTTTCTTACGGAAAGAAACATAAATGTATTGGCAATGAAGAATCGGATGGTGAGCGTCTGGCGGCCACAGAAGGGAATTAATATTTGTGAAATGGGTTCACAAAGGTTCTTATTTCGCTTCTATCACGAGGTAGATTTCAAACGAGTTTGGGAAGGAAGACCATGGTATTTTGATAATCATTTATTGATTCTTCATTGACTTGAGACTGGAGATGTTCCTTCAGCAATTCCACTTTTCTTTGTCAAATTCTGGGTGCAAATTTACGATCTACCGGTGGGCTACATGAAAGAAAGTGTTGGGAAACAATTGGGGAATTTTGTTGGCAACTTTGTGGAATATGATGCCAATAACAATTCCTCGATTTGGCGATCTTACATGCGTATTAAAGTGTTGATTGATGTTATAGTAGCACTTAAACGATTCAAGAAAATTAAAAGACAAAATGGGGATTGGTCGGTGGTTAGTTTCAAGTATGAACGTCTTGGAATATTTTGCTTTGTTTGTGGGCTAATGTGTCATGGAGAAAGATTTTGTGAAAAAAGATTATCACAACCAGAGCGTGAAATAAAAAAGGATTGGGGTATGTGGTTGAAAGTAGGGGTGTAAAAGAAGTAAATCTTTTTTATTCGATTCGGTATTCGAATTCGTATATTGACATTAGAATTCGAAAAATTAGAATACGAATCCAAATAAAAATATTTTTTCAGATTCGTATATTATGCGAATACGAATATGAATATCATTATATTTGATTCGAGTATTCGTAAGAATATTCAAATAATATTATATATATATTTATATTTATATTTATACAAAACACTTGTATATATCCTTTATATATATCGTATATATATTTATTTATGTAAATTGCTAATATATAATAAACCATATATTCACTTATAAAAGACCCAACCTAGTAAAGTCTAAATATAATTAAAGCCCACCATGCATTTTATCTAACTTGACTCATGATATTTTAGCTATTCCTATTAACACAGTGACATTAGAGGTCACATTTAGTTCAAGAACCCGAGTCTTAGCTCCTTATCATGCTAAGTTGTCATCTGATATAGTTCAAGTTCTGATTTATGGAGCAGATTGGCTTCGTCAACTTTATGGGATGAAGAAGCCCATTATGATATATGTGAGTAATCTTTTCTTAAATTCCATTAGTGTGTGTGTGTATATATATACATGTTTAGAAAAATACATTGATCTCTAACTGACTTATTTTTACATAGGAGGAGGAAGAACATGTTGATATCCAATTGCAAGTATGATGTAGATGCTAGCCAACATTATTGTAGTGTATTCTTGATGGATTTGACAATTAAGTTTTTTATTTATATATTTGGTGATTAATATGTTATTGATGTATTGAACAATTAAGTGACCCAAAGTTATTATTTAGATTATAATTATTATTGCAATCTAATTAGATATTATCGGGGGAAAAAGATAAAATATAGGTAGGATTTCGCATACGAATATTCGAATTGATTGGTAGATATTCGAATATATTTTCAAATAAGAATAAGAATCATTTTTTGTATTCGAGCATTAAAAGAATACGAATAAGAATATTTTCTAAATAAGTCGAATAAGAATAGAATATCTTGATATTCGACTCGATTTGATTCGTTTACATCCCTTGTTGAAAGCACCAAATAAGAGGTTTGGCAATCAGGAAGGGGAGAAATTGCTTAGGGACGATGATACAGATAACGAAATGGTGGACGGCGGCGAGCCGGGAATGTTTTCGACGGAGAACTTTGTTACCAGAACGAACTCATTAATTAATATGGATAATCCACAAAATCCAGGAGTGAATGACGTGGATGAGAATATTGCAAGTGATCTGCAACGGCATTCCATTACTCGATATTCCAAGGGCAATAAAGGAAAATAGGTGGATACTTCCAATTCAAATTGGATAAGTGAAACTGCTGAAACTGATGAGAATGTATGGACCTTGTTATGGGAGAAGATAGAAAGAGACGACGAGGCCTAGATGGAGGTATAACCCAAATTCAGACATTGGAAAAAAATAAAGCCCAATTGGATGAGGAAAATAACAACAGGCTGCCTCTTGGTGATATGACAAATCATTTTTTAATGACGGGATCTGGGCTCTAGACCCGCCGAGCCCAATGATTATCTTAAGTTGGAATTGTCGGGGATTGGGTCATTCCCAGGCAATTCCAGTCATTTGTGAGCTTGTTAAGGCTCATAGGCCCGACATAATTTTCTTTTTTGAAACTTTGGCGCATTCTAATAAAGTGGAAGAAGTAAAGAGGTGTATTGGATTTGAAGGTTGTTTTGCAGTGGATAGATTAGGGAAAAGTGGGGGGATCTGTGTACTTTGGCGAACTACGACTCTGATTAATGTCAAATCTTATTCTATCAATCATATTGATGTGGAGATACAGGATAACCAAATTGGTGTTTGGAGGTTAATAGGCTTTTATGGAATTCCGGATAGAAGTTATAATTGCAGGGCATCATGGAATATGTTAAGAAATTTACATGCCAACTCAACACTTCCCTGGTGTTGTGTGGGTGACTTCAATGATATGCTATATTCGGATGATAAAAAGGGACGAGGGGAACATCCAAACTGGTTATTTCAAGGATTTAGGGTTGTTGTTGTGGATTGCGGGCTTCATGATTTACCCCTCATTGGCTATCCATTTACATGGCATAGAAGCAAAGGGACCGTAAATGCGGTAGAGGAGCGCATTGATCGAGCACTAGTATCAACCTCTTAGCTACAATTATTCCCAGAGGCGCGTTTGACAAATCTCATTGCTCCAATATCAGATCACTCGCCCATAATGTTGGAGACTTGTGTCACTTTTAAACACACTGTTAAACATCGATTTCGGTTTGAGAATAAATGGCTACAAGAAGAAGGTTTGAATGAGGTGGTTCAGTCTTCTTGGTCTACATCTGAGGGGCAGAATATTACAGACAGGTTAGTAATGTGTGCTAGAACATTGGAAATATGGGGAAAAAGCCGACAAGAGAATTTTCGGGAGGAGATTATAAAATATAAGAGTCGGCTAGCCCAACTACAAAACTGTGACGATGTTGATAGTGTGAATCGATTTGAATAAACGAGAAAACACATGGTGGATATTCTCAATCAAGAGGAAATTTACTGGAAACAAAGAGCAAAAGTTCATTGGCTTAAAGAATGGGATAGTAACACACGTTTCTTTCATAAGTGTGCATCCGCTAGAAAAAAAAAGGAATTGTCTTGTAAAACTACTAGATGACAGTGGAGTATGGAGGGATGATGAAAAGAGATTATGTCATATGGTGAATGAGTACTATAATCGGCTTTTTGAGGCTACAGAGGGGTATTATGACCAGTCATAGAAGTGGTGCAACAATGTGTGACGGCTGAACATAACAGAATCCTTACCGGCCCATTTACATTAGCTGAATTTACAAAGGCACTCAAACAGATGCATCCAGATAAGTCACCAGGCCCGGATGGGTTCAACCCGGCATTTTATCAACGATTGCCTTTATTTGGAGAGGAAATATTTGGGGCCAGTGTTGGATGTCCGAATAGAGGTAGGTTCCCAGATGGATTGAATGATTCGAATATAGTCTTGATTCCAAAGGGTGATAATCCATCTACATTACGCGATTGGCGACCTATTGCATTGAGTAATGTGTTATATAAAATCTTGGCCAAAGTTCTTACTAATAGATTAAAGAACATCCTTCCTCAGTTGATCTCATGCAATCAATCAGAATTTGTTCCAGGAAGAGCCATTTTGGATAATGTACTCATGGCCTTTGAGGTTATTCATAGTATGAAGAGGAAAACAAGAGGTAAGCTAGGGGATGTGGCCCTCAAGATTGACATTAGTAAAGCACATGATAGTATGAATTGGGGATTTCTTAAAGCAATGATGCAAAAGATGGGCTTTGCAAGTGAATGGATTAAGTGGATTATGATGTGCGTGACGACGGTGAAATACTCTGTTGGTGTGAATAATGAGTGTGTAGGTCCAATTCGGCCGGGACGAGGATTAAGGCAGGGTGACCCTCTTTCGCCTTACCTTATTATTATTTGTGTTGAGGGTTTATCATGACTTATTCAGATGTCGAGATAAAAGGATGGATCCATGGCAGTAAAGTATGTAGGAGAGCACCGGCTATCTCGCATCTCTTTTTTGCCGATGATAGTCTATTGTTTTTTAGAGCCTCTGTTGAGGAATGCATGAAGATAAAGAAAATCTTGGAGCTCTATAAATCTACATCAGGCCAAGTTGTAAACTTTGGTAAGTCTGGTATATATTTTAGTAGAAATGTCCCCCAGCAATATATAACCAATATTTGTGGGACATTGGAAGTGTGGCAGCCACTCAATACGGGGAGGTATCTTGGACTTCCTTCATTGATTGGTAGAAAAAAGAAGGTTGTTTTTCAGCATATTAAAGACAGAATTTGGAAACATGTATAGGATTGGAGAAGGAAAACACTGTCAGGAGCAGGCAAAGAAGTTTTAATTAGGTCAGTTGCGCAGTCTATCCCTTCCTATGTCATGAGTGTATTTATGTTACCAACTTCGCTTATCGAGGAAATTGAGAGAATAATGAATTCGTACTGGTGGGGTCGAATACAGATAAAGATAGGTGCATTAATTGGATGGGCTATGTATGTCCCAAGGGGTATGAGTAAGGTTTAGAATGGGGGTTGAATAAACCTTTCCAACTTTTCGATTTTAGTCCTTTTAAAATATTACAGAGTTAACTCAAACAGCTATGTCCTTGAGGGACAACTAAGTTGGTTATTCAGCAGAGTTAGCCACTCAACAGACTCGATAAAGCTATTGATAGAATAACTCAGTTGTTGAACCTGAACCTTAACTTGGCTGTGTTGGTTTTATCAGCGGAAGACTTAACACCCTTTGAATTGTTTTAAACTTGTTTTAACACTTGATTTTAGCACTTGGTTATTGATCAGTTGGATAGCAAATAAGTTTATCAGCAGATATAATGTTAGTATGCAGAAATGTAAATGTGCTGAAAAATAAATGACACAGTTAATTTTTATAGAGGTTCGAAGATGGGGTAATTCTTCTAATCCTCTCTTCTCCAACTCCTGGAGGAATCCACTATGTAAAATATCTGTGTACAAAGTGGTCAACAGCCTAGAGACAACCTTGATCACACAGCTGGCTTCTCGTCCGACTCAACTTCTTCGTAGGGCAGCTGTCTTGCTACTTCAGCTCACTTTCTCAAGCTCTTGGATTTGATCACGAAGCCCTCCAATAACTTAATACTGGTTCGACCTTGAACCTTCCTACAATCCTCCTTGGAAAGTAGACCCCTTTTGATTCTTCAAAAGTTACCTCTTCAATAGGTTTGAAGTTGTCTTTCCTTCACTGCTTGTGTTGGATCGATTTCCTTCGAGTTTCAGGCTTGAGGATTTGCTTGAATATACTTGAGAATATTGCAGGTTAATAGCTTGAATATTGATTGCTTCTTCGTGGTTCAGGTCACATTTTCTCAATGAATTTCCTCAGTCTTTTATAGTGAACTTCCGAAAATCTATCCGTTGAAGAGATAGGCTGATTTCAAAAGTCAATTGTGTTCGTTGGTTTGTCTTTTCTTGGTCCTCAATCTTGAGATGTAGACCTTTCTTCATATTAAATGAATTTGCAGCTTTTCAGGTTCTGACACAAGGTGCAGTGCTTCCCATTGGTTTATTTCTTTTGCACACTTCTGGGATGAGCACTTTAAGACCTGGCAGCATGGAAGTATTACTTATTTAAGTAATGTTCTTGACTTCTGTGCAACGGATTCATTTCAGTTAACTTCTCTTGGTTGCTGTTTTTTTCCCCAGGTGACTTGAGTCTGCTCCACTCATTGGATGACTCATCTGTCACTTCAACTTGAGACTTGGCTTCTTGAGTTGACTTGACCGACTCTTCACTGTTTGTTCCTCACGAGATACATCTTGATCGAGTTCTTGATCTTCTATCTTGGCCATACTCATTGCTCCACAACTTGAGTCTTCACTTGAGCTTGATTGACTTCTTGTATTTCCGGGCGTAGGCGACTTGACTCAGCTTTTCCAATCCTATCTATTACAATGTAAATTACAAGGAAAATGGGGTGCCAACTTTCTAGTTTAAGTTTTACATGGCATTCATCAAAATCTGTAAAATAAATTTCCCAATAATTCTCCCTTTTTGATGATTGATGAGTGTAAAATATAGGTGCATTTGAGGGCTTAAAATGAAATATATTTGATGCATTTGCATGCATATTGATGTGTTTTACTTGGTTTTTCTTGTTGGGCGTGATAATGCATACTCTTGTGAATTTTGCAGAAAATGGAGCTAAATTGGACAAACGATGATAGCATGTTTCGAATGATATGTAAAACTACAAGGTACTAGAAAAAATATGAAGGAAAGAAGCATGGACGGTCAATGAAAAGGGAATTTCCTTCAAAAACGTCAAACGCGCTAACAGTTTCCAACACTGGAAGGGTTTAGTATTTTGGCCATTACTCCCTCTACAAAGTTGCTATTGAGGTGATTCAAGTGGCTACGGAAAGCTAAGAGATATGGCTACAACTCTTATGAAGACCCTATAAGCAGATTTAGAAGTTTGGGTGACGCACGGCCCGTGTGTCATTTCGAGAGTCAAGCAGTCCTACGGCCTGACACACGACTTGGTCGTGTGTGAAGCGCACGGCCCATGCGTCTGTGTGGGAAAGTCAGATTTTGACAATTTTTAACTTAGGTTTTGACTCAATGGGAGTTTAAATATAGACGAGGCATCCCCAAACAAAGGGATACAGACTTTTGACCTAGAACGCAGAGAAAAGAGCAACCTTCTATCGAAGGATTGGAGAGATTGATGGAGGTCACAACCGCGCGCTTGAGGATTGAAGATAGATCGAGAGATCATCGACATCCCTGAGTTTTCTCATTCCATCGTATCATTTACTTTCAATTAGTTAGATATGAACTTGAATAATTTGTCTATGGATTATTTATTTTCTATGTCTGGCTAAACATCTTGTGATTCCCGGGTTTGGGATTAGGTTAATGGATACTTTTGTTGGATGATTAATTGCAATTGAAGTTATTTTTTTCAAACCCTATTTGAGTACTTTGTTTTAATTCTTATTTTATCAAAACGCGTTTGGTTTAACTTGCTTTGATGTATTGATTCATAATTCGAGAGATGAGTTTCAATACTAGATCTGTGAGTACTTGACATGAATATTTGCAAGATTGAGAAGTCTGTGAATATTTGTGAGGATATTTAATCTTTTGTGCTTTTGGCAGTTGGATATCTTATGTTGAGTAGAGATGCTAGCATAGATATCCAATCAACGTTTTTACATGTATCTCAAGAGAGGGTAAAATATTTTTTGTGATTGTCTTATAGGGAAAAACAATAATAACTTTGGTTGTGATTAATCTGATAATAAAAGGGGATATTAACTGGAACCATAGCCCTGGAATCCATTCATCTCCTTGATCTTTCAATCAACTTTTACTTTGTCTTTTTAGGATAAATTATTGTCTTGCATTAACAAAACCAATCACTCAATTTCAATCGTCTGGATAAAAATAAGACTATTACAATCTCAATACTTAGTACATTAATTTATTAGTCTCTGTGGGTTCGACCTTGCTAACCCTATTCTATAAACTACACCGTACACTTGCGGTGAAGCTAAAAATAAGGCGAACAAGTTTTTTGGCGCCGTTGCCGGGGACTAATCAAATTTGTAGTGCTAATATTGCGATAAATAGAATTATTTTTAATTTAGATAGTTTTTTTCTTTCTTTTCATTTTATTTAATTCCACTCCTACATTATTTGATTTGTTTCTTTGAGTTGGTTCAGGTAGTGCACGAACACCCGCTCTGATGGAGGAAGCCAATTATTTCAATAACTGGAATTTCTACAATTACTGGAATAATCCTACTCCTACGTACTATTGTCTGGAGGCAAAGCCATCTATGGAAGACGTCCTTAATGCATTTATGAATGAAACAAGGAACCAGTTCAACAAACATGAGGCTAAGCTGGACAAAATCAAGGCACAGTCGCACAATTGGCTAACACTCTGGGCACACAAATCAAAAATCTTGGAACCCAGATTAGCCAATTAACCACGATCGTTGGTGGACAACATCAAAAGGGCCAGTTTCCGAGCAACACTGAAGTTAACCCAAAGAAACAATGTAATGTCATTCATCTGAGGAGTGGTACAGAGTATGAGGGGCCAGAGATTCTAGGAAAGCAAGCAAGTTCGGAACCACGCACGGACCATGCGTCTATGCATGATCAGCCCATGTGTGGTGCCGTAGAAGAGCAAAAACAGGATGATATATGCACGAGCCGTGCATGTACACACGGGCAGCTTGTGCGTGATGCTGTGAGAAAGCTGTTCCAGAATGAGATGAGCACGGGTCGTGCGTACGCGCACGGTCAGCCCGTGCATGACCAGGATCAGTATATCGTGACACCAGGACTCAAATCCTTTCTTGGAAACCCTAAGTATGCATTACTAGATGCAAACAATGCTAATACAGTTCTTGACCAAGACCCAAAGCAGTTAATATATGCATTTAAAGGGGGTACGAGTTTATGCGAGTTGATATGTCGGGGAGAAGTGCAAGATGATGCTACAGAGATCACTTATCAGGTGACCACAACGTTGGGTAGACGTTGGGGTCACTACCCACCACCGCCTTCTCTTTAAGTCAGGTTATCTCCATACTTCTTTTTAGCTTGAAATTCTATCTTCTCATACGTGCGATATAATGTCATTCAAGTTTTGGGGGGAGAGATAGTTCATTTTGATATGAAGGGTGTGGAAAGAAAAAAATTTGCATTCACATAGTTGCATGTAGAGCATTTAGGTTGCATTGCATTAGAAACACGTTTACAGTTTTAGCACGTTTATTGCTTTAGTAGGTTTTAGGGAGTGAGTAAACTATTTTTGTGGTGTGCGTTGCGCCTTGGGAGTTTATTTGAAAATTTTGTGCTATTTTGAATTGGGTGTTGAGTGTGAATTAATCATGATGAGAATAGATGATATGGAGCATGTGGATATTGAGAACATGGATGTTATGCTTTGAGTTACGACTTTGCAAGCCTCCGAGCTTTGAGCCTTTTCGCTTTCATATTATGCGATCTTGTTTGTTGATTGTGTGTCATTCATGTTGATTTGAATTCTAGAACTTGCTCGTATCTCTGTCAAAGCCACATGTTGTATGCGATTTATGAAAATGATTTAAGGCCATTTTTGTTAAGCCTTTCAAGCCTTTTCCCTACCTAATGACATTGAATTTCCCTAGTTAGCCAATTTGAGCCTGTTGCCTAATTTTTGATAGCCACATTTCAAGTCTTAACTTGATATATCTATTACCCTAGACTTGAGCGTATATCATTGAGTAAGGGGATTGAATAAGGTTGAATGGGATGATGTCAAGAATTTAGATAATTGTGATAGTGTTGGTTGATGGGAATAAAAGAAGAAAAGAAAAGGAGGAAAAGAAAGGATGAATACTCATGAAAAAGTCGGAAAAAAAAAAAGAAAAAGAAATCGACTTTATAAATGAGTCTGCTTTAAATGAAATTGTAGGCTGGGATTTGTGATGTGAGGTGAAAGAAAGTGGAGTCTATAAAAGAAAGAAAAAAATGGGAGAAAAGAAATACTAAAAGTTGATAAGAACGAGAGGTGATTGGCGTAGCATATTGGGTTTAAATGAGAATAATTGATTGAATGAAATATGTGCTTACCAGTCTACACGCTTGAGTTTGAGTCACTTTTTCCATATTTCCCTACCCTAACCAAAGAGCCTTCATTACAACCAAAAGAAAAAGTCCATTTTTGATTTATGAATCACATACATTCGAGTGGCGGAGATGTGAGAAGATTTGCAAGCTTATGGTAATTCTTCAACATTGATATGATTTGAGCGAATACACGTCCCTTATTATTCTTGAGAGGAGAGTATATACTTAATCTGTGAGAGTCGTGATTCGAAGCATTTGCCATGGTTTTAATTGACATGTGTTCTATGTTGGATGTTTGAGGTTTGGTTGATTTATTGCTTGACATCTATGGATAAAACGGCATGAATTTTGATGAGTTGTTCTTGATTGCTTTTCATTCCTCCAATTTGTGTTTTGATCGGGACTGTCAACAGTTTAAGTTTGGGGGTATTTGATTAGTGTAAAATATACATGCATTTGAGGGCTTAAAATGAAATATATTTGATGCATTTGCATGCATATTCAGTGTGTTTTACTTGGTTTCCCTTGTTCGGCATGATACTGCGTACTCTTGTGAATTTTGCAGAAAATGGAGCTAAATTGGACAAAAGTGTAAGTCCAAGCGGCTACGATAATCTAGAGGGGGTGTGAATAGATTATCTCCATCTTTTCGATTTTGCCCTCTTTTTCAAACTGAATGCTCAAAGACAATAATTAAGGTGCGGAATGTAAACTACACACGTCGATTTATAGAAGTTCAACCCACTTAGGGCCTAATCCTCTACCACCCCAGTATATCCGGGATGGATTTCAAAAAGAAAAAAAGATTTTATTAATTACCAAAATTAATATAACACCAAATTTATAAAGAACACCTTGAAGAGCACCACACTCTTCTTCAAACACCACCTTTGAGATTACCACAATCTCTCTTGAAGATTACCACAATCTCCAACGACACCTTGTGAAGATTACCACAACCTTCAACCTTGAAGAATACCAAATTCTTCAATACCTCAACAAGAAGATTACCACAATCTTCTTACACCTAACACCTAGATCACCCAAGTGTGTTCTTACCACAAGAACACTCACAAGGATATCTTGTGTTGAATGATAACCCAAAAATTCAAGATTACAACTCGATAATGAATTATACAATTGAGTGCAAGTGTAATCAAGAATAGCCTAGACCTCAAGGATGTGAAAGTGATAAGCTAGGCAAATTACAACAAGAATAAAGACAATAGAAGACCAAGTGTTTGCTTGAGAATATCTTGTTGTGTTGTGTTGTTCTCTCAAATTGTTGTGCTTCAAATCTTCCTCTATTTATAGGAGATGTCTTGTACATGATAGGCTCCTCTTGGGGACTTGAATTCTGTAAAAAATTGCAAGACAATTGAAGAAAAGAGTCTGTTAGATATCAACTCCATGATTTAAGGAAATGTTGTGCATGCAAACGGTCGAATTTTCTTTGTCAAAACATAGGGTGATCGGTCGCGCGTTAAAACAGAAAAGAGATTACACAGCAAAATTCATCAGGGGGACCGGTCCTTGGGGGGCTCGACCGGTCGCCCTGGGGTGCAACCGATCGCCCGATATGGGGACCGGTCACCCTGACCATTTTTGTGGGTTTCAAGTTTTCTTTTTCACGAAACTTGTTCCTGTGCACGGCTCTTTTCTTTGGTCGACCTGGCCGACCTCCTAAATGAAATGTTGTCCGATTTTTGTCGAAAATAAACCTCAAGAAATACTCCAAAAAATTCTTAAAAATATTTTAAACCGATCGAGAGTATTTAGGACAACATTAGAAATATGGTTTTGATGAAATAACACATTAACACAAAAAGTGTTGTCCGATATAAATTCCAGTAAATACTCCGAAAAATAGTAAAAGCATTTTAGACCAATCGGGAGTATTAGGACAACATTTAGAAACATAGTTTCGATGTAAAAACCCATTGACATAAAATCATTAAATGTGTTGTCCAATATTGTCGGAAATAAACTTGAGGAAATACTCTGGAAAATATTAAAACCATTTTAAATCATTTAGGAGTATTTGGACAACCTTTAAAAACATTGTTTTGGTATAAAAACAAAATCATCAAAATCATGATAAAACCATTTATCAAACAATCTCCCCCTTTTTGATGATTACAAACCAAAACAATTTTAACGAGGTCGATTTTGAAAACAAAACATATTTACCGGTTAAAAATAACTATTCGTTGTGAGCGACAACATTCTACGTAATATAAATACAAGGATGGGAATATAGATTTAAAAAAAAAACAATTTTGCAAAAGCTCCCCCTATCAATATGCACAACAAGAGTAATGTAAAAGCAATCAACCACAAGCTAAAAGCTTAGATTTTACATATTGATCTTAAGCTCAAGATCTTATAAGCTTCCCCTGTCAACAAAACATCATTAGATAAGTATATGAGTCCATCATACAACAATTGGATTATGGCTTTAGGAAGCCATAGCTTATAGTTTCTTTTGTTTAGCTTAACTTAGCTTCTGTGAGCTAATAAGCTTATAACCTGTTTCTCCCCCTTTGGGATCATCAAAAAAAATGTTAGCACGATAAAAACATCATATAATCATATCAAAGTGCGTAACTAAACCGATGTATCGAGCTATTTGAACATTGAAGCTTATAGACCAAATAGGAGGAAAGAGTCGATCATACGACTTCTAGAAGCTTATAAAAACTCATTTGATTTGCAAAACATGATCTCTATAAATATACAAGGCTTTTGAAATCGAGAGAATCATGTAGGTGATGAATTTTTCATTGAGACATTTTATCGAACACTTGGCGGGCGTCAAAAATTGAAGAAGATATATATAACCCTTGTAAATGAAATTAAGCCAAGTTTTTCATCACCAAAAGCAATTTGATAAATATCATCCATCAACAATCATCAATTACAGCACAATTATGTAAGAATTACATCAAGAAATATACATATAGGCCAAGTTCTCAAGGGTTCAACCCAATTGAGATGAAGGAGTAGAAATCTTACCATTCAATCGGTAAAGACGAGCAATAATGATGATAGACGAACAATATAATCCCCAAAATATGTAATTTATGCAACAAAACTCATTTGTAGTGAAATTTGTGTGCAATTTGCGAAAGGGATGAAAAATGGCCAAAAGAGCCAAAAATGGCTAAGTCTGGAAAATAGACGCATTTTAAACCAAAAATCCATAAAGCGACGACGGTCCAGGGCATGGGCGACCGGTCGAGCTAGTGGGCGATCGGTCGGCCCCTACCCTCGGGATCCTTTGGTTCATTCGCATTTTTGAAATTAGAAATTTGATCCAAAATCCGATTTTTCGCCCCTAAGTTTTGAAAACGTGCAAAATGCAAATGTAGACCTCATTCAATATACATTATGTCATAATCAAGCTCGAAATGAGGTAAAATACTCGGCGGTGAGCGATTAAAAAGTCCGCGAGTTATCTTTGAGACGGAATTAAACACATCTCAAGTTTTTGTGAAAACATGCAATCCCAAAACAAATATCGAATCTCAATATGTTTAGTTTGATTATGACGAACCATATTTTGAAAATTTTACACCGGACTTGTTATCCCGAAAAATAATAACGTTTTAAAACTTTGAATGAACAAGTCATAAGAAGAAGTGCCTTACAGATATTTGAAAAGTTCTTTTAACGGCACTTTAAAGAGATTCGTTGGGATTGTTTTAAGTCGAGCATATAGACATAAGGCATATAGAATATCGAGTCTAAGGAGTAATAAACGAATGAACATACCTCGAATTTGTTTGTCAATGCCTACTTCAACCTTTTGTCAATTTTCGCATTTGTAGCCATATAGGTTGAAATAGTTCTTTCTTCTTCAATGTCTCACTTCTTCTTTTGAGTGTGGAATATAATCACTTTCTTGGCATTGTTGAACTTGAATTCCAATGATCAAATTTGAGCTCCCCTTGAGTTCACCTTGCATTGACTTGGAAAAATATCTTGCACAAATATTCATTAGTAGCACCAAAAATATTATCAACATAAATTTGCACAAGTAAACAACCTTGCCCTTTTTCAAAACAAGGAGTGTAGTATTAACTTTACCTTTTGTAAAATAATTTTGCAAAAATAGCTAAGTCCATCAAACCATATTCGGGGTACTTGTATCAACCGTACAAGGCCATTTATAAAAATCATTTGGCCAAAAATTTTAAACTCCGATAGACTTCTATTTGAATAAAACCATTTAGAAAATTGGATTTAACATCCATTTGGTAAAGCTTGAAATTTTCTCAAAACAAGAATGGGCAAGTAAAGTGCAAATAACTTCTAAATGTGCTATGAGTGCAAATATTACATCAAAATCATTACCTTCTTCTTGACAATACCCTTAGGCTACTAACCTTGCCTTGTTCCTTAAACTTGTTCCGAAATACCAAAAATTTCTGCAAAATCTCAACAAAGAATCTTGCACAAGAGCATAGTAATATCGAATGATAGAGACACTATAGCAAGTAACACATACTATGCTTAAAGAAAATCATCAAGAATATGATACAACATGTAAGTTCAAATAAGCTTATAGAAAGCTATATAAGGTCTCTTTTGAAATTTGAAAATCCGAGAGCATATAGTTGAGACCTCATTTAAAAGAAGCATTTGAACACGAGTTTTGACAAGAATGAATATGAGCAATCAAATGCATAATTTGAGAAGAGGATAAAAATTCAAATATTTTATCAAAACAAAATATAATCCTTTACAAATCTCGAATAAAACAAGCTATGTCAAATAATGCCTTTTCAAAAAAAAAAAAAAATCAAAACATCCTCTTAATGTCACTTGTTTAAAATAAGCACATAGGCATATGGCACAACATGTACCGAGTCTAAGAGATGAAATAACAATAGTGAGCGTACCTCGATAGTTCATGTTACTCTTGACATATTATGACGTAGATGGCCATTTGTGATGATATATGAATCCTACACAATTCTTAAACAAGACTTGCACAAAACAAAAATGATACAAGTGTAGGCTAAAACAATAAAAGATATCGCAAGTAAGCTCATGCCATAAAAATTCATAAGAAATGATAAATCAATATTAAGTCTAAGTAAATACACAAGAGTTTAATATAAGCATCATACAAGGTCTTCTTTTCAAGGAATTTTTTAAAAAACACAAATATATATTGAAGACCTTAATTTTAAAAATAATTTTTTTGAAAACTTATTTTGAAAATATAGGCACAAATAAAGACATGCATAATAACTAAATAAAATACATATTTAAATAGGGAGATACGGTTTACCAATTTCGCCATTTCCATGGGTTGTGTCGTTCCCATTGTTGATGATATCTTCCCCTTTGAAAATCATCTTGTTGATGATAGCTTCTCCGATTATTCCATTTCCAAGGATTATGTCTTTCCCATTGTTGATAATTTCTTTCTCTTGGAAATTCGTTGTGGTGATGTCTTCTCTTTTGATTAAACGAGATGGTCATTTGATGTCTCCTTGGTAGTATGAATTTTCTTCGATTATTATTTCGCCGGGTACCTAATATAACATTGTTTTGTGGTACCCTCAAGTGCTTGGGTCCTTTAGGATTAGTCTTGAGACTTTTAGGTCTCCAACAATAATTAGAGCTATTTCTAGCCCGACAAGTATTTTTACCGTATGACCCTTCTTACGCAATAAAAGCAAGTAATATCACTAACATGTATAAGAACTCAATTCTTTTTCATATGATTGACAACATTAGGCGTATGATCAAGTTCACTATTCCAATTACCACAACCATTATCATTTACAACATTGGGCAATTTATTGGTACTCAAGTTAATTTTTGATAAATCATTTTTCATACAATTAATATCCTCAACAAGAGTACTATTTTGTTTTTCAAGGTTTCTAACCTTGTCAAGAGTGGTGGTGTGAGCACATGATAGTGATTCATAGGAAGTAAACAAACTATCCTTTTAATTTTTCAAAATATTGAATTCCTTTTTCAAATTTTTGTACTTAACAAGTAAATTTTGGAATTCATTTTGAAGATCATCAAAATCATTTTGCAAATCACTATAATCATTTTGAATAACAATATCATAGGAAGTAGAGGGTTTAAGACATACCTCATTTTCTTCTTCGATGCCCATAAAACATTGTTCGACTACTTCATAGTTGGAAGTTGTAAAAGGCTTGTTCCTTAGATTTGACCTTGTATTCTTTTGAGAAGTAGATGCTTTTGTTTGACTCCTTTCATTTGCATATACTTTATAGATGGCTTCTAATTTTTGCCATACTTCATGTGCCGATCGAATTCCTACAATATGTTCATATTCCAAATTAGTAAGTGAACAATACAAAATATTGAGAGCTTTACCGTTTAAGGAGACGATTTTCTTCTCTTCCTCATTGAGCTCTTTGAAAGCTTTGGAGGTGTATGGTGTGTCTATTATCGGAATGGATTCTCCATTTATGACGATGTTCCAAATATCGAACCCGCAACCTTGTAAATAGCATTCCATTCTTTCTTTCCAAAATGTAAAATCTTTGGAATCAAACCGAGGTGGCTTGGTGGTGCAGGTGCCAGAAAGGTGAGCTTCATTCGTAGCCGACGATCGTTCCTCTTCACTCGCGATGTGAAACGAGCTTGCCAAAGAGATTGGCTTTGATACCACTTGTAAGTCCAAGCGGCTACGATAATCTAGAGGGGGGGTGAATAGATTATCTCCATCTTTTCGATTTTGCCCTCTTTTTCAAACCGAATGCTCAAAGACAATAAGTAAGGTACGGAATGTAAACTACACACGTCGATTTATAGAGGTTCAACCCACCTAGGGCCTAATCCTCTACCACCCCAGTATATCCGGGATGGATTTCCAAAAGAAAAAAAGATTTTATTAATTACCAAAATTAATACAACACCAGCTTACAACAACACCTTGAAGAGCACCACACTCTTCTTCAAACACCACCTTTGAGATTACCACAATCTCTCTTGAAGATTACCACAATCTCCAACGGCACCTTGTGAAGATTACCACAATCTTCAACCTTGAAGAATACCAAATTCTTCAACACCTCAACAAGAAGATTACCACAATCTTCTTACACCTAACACCTAGATCACCCAAGTGTGTTCTTACCACAAGAACACTCACAAGGATATCTTGTGTTGAATGATAACCCAAAAATTCAAGATTACAACTCGATAATGAATTATACAATTGAGTGCAAGTGTAATCAAGAATAGCCTAGACCTCAAGGATGTGAAAGTGATAAGCTAGGCAAATTACAACAAGAATAAAGACAATAGAAGACCAAGTGTTTGCTTGAGAATATCTTGTTGTGTTGTGTTGTTCTCTCTTATTGTTGTGCTTCAAATCTTCCTCTATTTATAGGAGATGTCTTGTACATGATAGGCTCCTCTTGGGGACTTGAATTCTGTAAAAAATTGCAAGACAATTGAAGAAAAGAGCTCTTAGAAATCAACTCCATGATTTAAGGAAATGTTGTCTGCTGTCAAACGGTCAGAATTTTGCTGTCAAAACATAGGGCGACCGGTCGCGCGTTAAAACAGAAAAGAGATTACACAGCAAAATTCATCAGGGGGACCGGTCCTTGGGGGGCTCGACCGGTTGCCCTGGGGTGCGACCGGTCGCCCCCTATGGGTGCCGGTCACCCTGACCATTTTTGTGGGTTTCAAGTTTACATTTTCACGAAACTTGTTCCCAGTGCAATGTCGCCTCTTTGGTCGACGAGTGTCGACTCCTAAATGAAATGTTGTCCGATTTTTGTCGAAAATAAACCTCAAGAAATACTCGAAAAATTCGTAAAAAAATTTTAAACCGATCGGGAGTATTTAGGACAACATTAGAAATATGGTTTTAATGAAATAACACATTAACACAAAAAGTGTTGTCCGATATAAATTCCAGTAAATACTCTGAAAAATAATAAAAGCATTTTGGACCAATCGGGAGTATTAAGACAACATTTAGAAACATAGTTTCGATGTAAAAACCCATTGACATAAAATCATTAAATGTGTTGTCCAATATTGTCGAAAATAAACTTGAGGAAATAGTCCGGAAAATATTAAAACCATTTTAAATCATTTAGGAGTATTTGGACAACCTTTAAAAACATTGTTTTGGTATAAAAACAAAATCATCAAAATTATGATAAAACCATTTATCCAACAAAAAGATGATAGCATGTTTCGAATGATATGTAAAAAGACAAGGTACTAGCAAAAATATGAGGGAAAGAAGCATGGACGGTCAAAGAAAAGGGAATTTCCTTCAAAAACGTCAAACGCGCTAACGGTTTCCAGCACTGGAAGGGTTTAGTATTTTGGCCATAACTCCATCTACAAATTTGCTATTGAGGTGATTCAAGTGGCTACGGAAAGAAAAAAGATAGGGCAACAACTCTTATGAAGACCCCATAAGAAGATTCGGAAGTTTGGGTGATGCACGGCCCGTGCATCGACGCACGACTGGTCGTGCGTTATTTCGAGAGTCAAGCGATCCCACGTCTTGACGCATGACCTGGTCGTGCGTGAAGCGCCGACGGCCCTTGCGTCTGTGGGGAAAGTTAGATTTTGACGATTTTTAACTTAGGTTTTGACCTAATGGGAGTATAAATAGAGACGAGGCGGCCTCAAACAAAGGGATACTGAGACTTTTTGCCCTAGAACGCAGAGAAAAGAGCAACCTTCTACCGAATGATTGGAGAGATTGATAGAGGTCACAACCACACGTTTGAGGATTGAAGATAGATCGAGAGATCATCGACATCCCTGAGTTTTCTCATTCCATCGTATCATTTACTTTCGATTAGTTAGATATGAACTTGAATAATTTGTCTATGGATTATTTATTTTCTATGTCTGGCTAAACATCTTGTGATTCCCGGGTTTGGGATTAGGTTAATGGATACTTTTGTTGGATGATTAATTGCAATTGAAGTTATTGTTTTCAAACCCTATTCGAGTACTTTGTTTTATTTCTTGTTTTATCAAAACGCATTTGGTTTAACTTGCTTTGATGTATTGATTCATAATTCGAGAGATGAGTTTCAATACTAGATCTGTGAATACTTGACATGAATATTTGCAAGATTGAGAAGTCTGTGAATATTTGTGAGGATATTTAATCTTTTGTGATTTTGGGAGTTAGATATCTTATATTGAGTAGAAATGCTAGCATAGATATCCAATCAACGTTTTTACATGCATCTCGAGAGAGAGAGAGTGTAAAATACTTTTCGTGATTGTCTTATAGGGAAGAACAATAATAACTTTGGTTGTGATTAATCTGTTAATAAAAAGGGATATTAACTGAAACCATAGCCCTGGAATCCATTCATCTCCTTGATCTTTCAATCAACTTTTACTTTGTCTTCTTAGGATAAATTCTTGTCTTGCATTAACAAAACCAATCACTCAATTTCGATCGTGCGGATAAAAATAAGACTATTACAAACCCAATACTTAGTGCGTTATTTTATTAGTCTGTGGATTCGACCTTGCTAACCCTATTCTATAAACTATACCGTAGTACTTTGCGGTGAAGCTAAAAATAAGGGGAACAATGATGCCAAAACTTAAAAACATTCAACGAGAATATAAAAAAGACAAAGATACATACAGACAATGCGGTAACAAAAGAATGTATGCATAGAATAGATCGCTTTATTAACGTCAAATCCTTTGAATGTTCTCCTCATTGTTTATCCCTTCTTCTCGCCTTGATTCCTTTAACTTCTCTTCTTTCGACTTCCTTAGGAGTCCTCTTTCCCCTTTTTGGCATCATCAAAAAAAGAGGGACCCAGGGGAACATGCTGCGAGCATAAAGTCGAGTGCGCTAAGAGCGGAATTGTGTTTGAGTCTGGCTTTCTTTGCATAAGATGTTCGAAGTCGAGCGAGTGGCTTTGGACTCGGCTACCACCAACTTCATTTCAGCCATGAGGTGGCTGGATTTGTCATTCATAGAGTTCTCAAGGCACGAAATTTCTTTTCTCGGAATTTTTGCAACAACTCCATTTTTGTTTTGTGAGATGCATGCAACCTTTCGATGTACGCTGCATCCTTTGTTTGATATCGGCATTATCGTCCATCCAAATAAGCATTACGCCATACGATGCTTTAAAATAATGAACTTGCTCGATTCTCATGGCGATTCTTATTGAGATCATTCTCGGATCCGCACCATTATCCCTCTCGGGTCCTTTGTGAGGGTAGCATCCCTGTTGTCGATCTTAGGTCGAGTGAGGCCGATGTCTTTCAATCTTCTCAATCTCTTCACGATTCTTGAAGATCTCACGAAATTTAGTTGTCTCACTTGATTCAGTGCGAGCCACTCTTGACAAAGTTGAACTTGGTGGAACAATTGTGTCGATAGGGATGATTGGATCTTCTCTCACGGTGAATCTTCGTTGCTCAATAGCGGTCTTCTTCCAAACGGTAGGATCGGCGTGAAAGGAAATATCTTTGGAAAGGCATCATCATCGCACATATGAGATGGGTTGTGAGGTTGTGCTGTGATGATTGACTCTTCGTGCCTCGCCCACGATTGCTTCATCAGCGGTGGTCACATATGTGGGAGCCTGTGGAGCGGTGTAGTGTAGTGGGTTATCTTCTGCTTGCATTTTGTGAAACTGCGTGATGGGTAATATGGTTCAGAGCGATTGAGATATTTTGCCCGGATGATCGAGCCTGTTGTCTTACGAGCGTCTTCGATCTCAGTGGATTTTTCTAAGTGAATAACCGGTTCCTCTACTGCATCATCAGCATCCTCGGATGATGATGAGACCTGGGGGCTTGATCATCGAAATTAAATTTTTGACGAGCAACTTTATCACTTAGCTGACTCATAGTTTTGAGAACATCCTCAGCTGGGTCCTTTAAATATGCAACAGGAGTGGACTTAGCTTCATCTTCAGATCCCAAGAATGATGTATCAAGGTTCTCCTGGGAGTCATGAAGTGCACTTATCTCCTTCTCAATTTCAGCGCTTTGAACATGAGGAATGTTCTGAGTCTCTTGAGCTTTACCCAGAGAAGTCACAACCTCCCTTGGGCCTTTAATACCTCCAGCAGACTCAACTGCTGCGAGGCTTTCAGTATTCCCTTTGACAGTCACAGGAGTCTCAACCCCTAGGATTGCACTTTCATCACCCAGAGTGTTAACTTCCGGGGCATTGCCATCCTATGCCTCGACTGTAAGAACAGTGTCATCAGCCTTCAAAGCAGTTGATATTTTAGCTGGGATAGACTCAACTGTCCGAGCTTCGTCAATATCAATCTGTTGTGGTTCTTTCTCAGTTTCCACTTCGCCTCCTTGCTTCAAAGTTGAGTCATCCACAGCAACCTCCAACCCTGCTATGGTGGAGTGAGTTTCCCCTTCAGCTGGCACACCAGTTAAGTGACTAAGGGTGGGGTCACTCTGCTCCAGACTCACGGCTTCTTCCGTTGAGTGCTCAGTCGCTGGGGTAGGTGGTAAAACACCTTCTTTAGGGGTTGGCTCAACTTGGGTGCCCACGATCCCAGTGTCATTGCCAATTCCCTTGGAACCATTCTCCGATTGCAGGGGACGTGGCTACGGTGCAGAAACCGAGGCAATCTGGCCGCACCACTCCCAATGGGTTGATTTGCAAGAGAGATTGTGAGGACTCTCCTAGTCCTTCAAACAGTTGCTGCTCATGTAATTGCCTGGATTCTCTTATAGCTTGTTGCATGTCTAACTTCCATTTGCATCAGTGGGATCCTCATCACTTTCTGAGTATATATCTAGATGTGTATGAGTATGAGATGGAGAGTTTGTGAATTCACACATCATGGCTTTTTCTAGGACACGGGCTTCCTCTTCAGCTTTGTCCTTATCATCGCTTTAATGATGTGGAGGATATCCATACAATTATCTTCGTCAAATCGAGGGCACATCGAGCAGTCAAGACCCCAAGAAAATGAAGCAACTCTTCTTCCTCCTCGATGTACTCAGGATGAGCGAAGTGCATCCTTGAGTGATCAAGTTTCCATGCCCTCCATTCTCGTAGACGTCTTTGGATATCGGGATACATTGGAGAATACATGACAACATCCTCATCTTCATCATCTCTTTTCTCCGGGATTGAAGACAAGAGGTTCTGTTCTTCCTCGCCTTCAACAGCGTTAGTGGCAGGTGGAGAGACAACTCTTTCAACTATGGGTTCAGTTGTCTCTGTTGTCTCACTATCCTCAGCTGTTTTCTTCACATCTGGGTCTTGATGAGGCCTTTCTTTGGTCACCTCGGCCAGACTTGGCGAGTACATCAATAACCGGAGAGGCTGCTCTTCTAGATTACCGTAGTCTCAAATTGTGACTCGGTGAGTAGCGATTGACTTTCTTTTCAAGCTCGATTGCTTGAAAATTCTTCTTCTTTTGGCCCAAACCGAGGAGGGACTTAAGTTCTTCTTCTTCTTCGATTCTTTGGCGGCGGGGCAGGGCATCTTTCTTGGAAAGAGCTGCCTTCCTTGATTTGCGAGTCCTCTTCTTCCATATGACTGGAGAAGGGATTTGGGTTTCCTTCTCAACCTCGGCTGCAGGGCAAGATACCCATTGCCACAGGCGGGCGACTCAGCTGCGGGGGTAGGAGCATCCTTTTTCTTAGTTTGTAGGGCGACCTTCTTCTTACAGTGCGGGGGGCTTTCTTCTTTGGTGGAGGGTAGCGGTGTGTCCTCGGGTTGGTGATTCCCCCTCACTTGTGTCGCATTCTTTGCATGGACACTCTGCGGGCACCGAGAGAGGTTAGCGAGAACATCTTCTTGTTGACATGGAAGGATTTTCCATCTTGAATGGGAATACCCTTCACTTCCATCGGGTGGCCAATCACGAGGCCATATCAAGAGATCCTCTAAAGGATCCATCCTCCTTGAACGTCTATTCATTACATTTAGGCGAGTCTATTGTACACGAACTTCGGCCAGTTTACTTTCTTGCCTGCATGATCACAACCATGACGATCGGCTTAATCTTTGTGGTTGGTTGAAGCGCCAAACTTCATGTCTACACACTTGGAGACGACATCCATCAACTTATGATAGTCATCCTTGACAATTTCTTATCATTTGTGGTCGACCACCTTAAGCAACACACGCTCTGGTTTGGCTACCTCTTTCCACGCAGCGACCAAATCAACATCATCTTCATTAATCTTCTTCAAGCTTCCGATGGCAACAAGCGTGCTCGCAAGGTCTTAACATTTATCATTATATCCTTGCGGTGAGCGAGAAGACTTGATTCCTTCATCTGCATTTTCGCATTAACATATAACTAAGCTACCTCTTCAAGGTAGGTGTGCGAGAGTACTCCATGGTCGAAAAGCCTTGAGACTGACTTTTCTAGCATTTCGGCAATTTTTCTTGACAAGGGTTTCATCGAACCCTGTTTCACCATGCCTTCGAAATCACCGATGCTCCTGAGTGGATTTGCTTTGAAGCTTGACGAAATCGAACTTCGGTGCCATTTTGAGATTTTTACCGATTAACAACGACAAACTTGCTTGAGCACACTTAGGGTTTTGAGAGAGAAATATGGCCTGCTTGCTTTTTGCTTGAAGATGAATAGTTTCGTATGAGAGAGAAAAGCTAGAAAATGTATATATAAGGGTTATGAAAGGACATGTCTTGATTTTGAAATTTTGATCGAGATCAACGATTGATTTAGGGCGTCAAAGCGCATTTACTTCCTCGCATTTAATGTGGCAGCATTTATATCCAAAAATATGCTTATTGTGCGACTTTTTTACTATGCCCGTCATTATTACGCGATGTCCTCTTAAAAACATTCCGCTCATTAAAAGCGACTTCGTTTTTGTCACTTAGCTCATAAATGACTCAACTTATATCAAATTTGACTTAACTCGCTTCTCTCTTTTCATTAGTGACTCATTTGTCGACTAACTCGATCGGTGACTTTCCGATATGGTGATTTACTCGGTGATGAGTGAAATTTGCTTTTTACTCAATTTTTCATCTCTATCTCTTGATTGAGTTTCACGAGTGTCAACTCAGCTCAATTAACCCTAGCTCATTCTTAAGCTCTTCAAATCTTGACTCACATAGGGGCTTGGTGAATATGTCAGCTATTTGCTAATCATTTGAGATATATTCCAAAGTGATGTCTTACTTTTCAGCATGATCTCTTATAAAATGATACCTGGCATCAATGTGCTTTGTTCTTGAATGCAACACAGGATTCTGAGTGATTGCAATAGCACTTGTGTTATCACACATAATTAGAATCTATTTTTCTTCAATCGCATAATCTCTCAACTGTTGTCTCATCCATAAGACTTGGGCAGAACAGCTGCCCGCATCTATGTACTTTGCTTCAGTTGTGGATGTGGCTATTGAGTTTTGCTTCTTGCTAAATCAGGAAACCAATCTATTTTCAAGCATTTGACATGTACCAGAGGTACTTTTCCTGTCAAATCTACATCCAGCATAGTCTGAGTCTGAGTAACCAATAAGCTTGAATCCACCTTCCTTTGGATACCATAAGCCAACTTCCTGGCATCCCTTCAGATATCTTAGGATTCTTTTAGCTACAGTCATGTGGCTCTTTTTTGGTGATGATTGAAATCTTGCACATACACCTTTTGCAAAGGTGATGTCTAGCTTTTGGTTGTTAAGTAGAGCAATGATCCAATGAGTGCTCTATATCACGGTTTGATCTACGACCTTGCCATCCGCATCCATGTCCATCTTGGTGATGTGTTCATTGGTATTTTCACGAGAAGACTTCTCTTCCATACCAAATTTCTTCATTAAATCTACGGTGTACTTTGTTTGACTTATGAAGGTTCCATCCTTCAATTGATTGACTTGAAGTCTAGGAAGAAAGTCGGCTCTCCCATCATGCTCATCTCAAATTTGTCTTGCATGAGGTTTGAGAACTTATCACATGACTCTTTATTTGTGGATCCAAAAATAATATCATCCACATATATTTGAAAAAGCGATACTCTCTTCATCTTGAATTAAGAAGAGTGTTTACGTCACTTTGCCTTTGGTGAATCCATTATCAGTTAGAAATTGAGACAATGTATCATACCATGCTCTTGGTGCTTGTTTCAATCTATATAATGCTTTCTTGAGCTTGTACACCTTATCTCCAATAGTCTTCTGCTCAAAACCTGGAGGTGGTTCAACATAGACTTCTTCCTCTAGCAGTCTATTTAGAAATGAACTCTTCACATCTATTTGATACACAGTGAAGTTCTTATGTGCAGCATAGGCAAGAAACATCCTTATTGCTTCTAATCTTGCAACATGAGCAAATGTTTCATCAAAATCTATACTCTCTTCTTGGCAATACCCTTTGGCTACCAATCTTGCTTTGTTTCTTACCACAAATCCTTCCTCATTCATCTTGTTTCTGAAAACTCATTTTGTGCTAATAACATTTTGATGGGTTGGTCTCTGCACCAATTCCCATACCTTGTTCCATTCAAACTGATTTAGCTCATCTTGCATGGCTTGAATCCAATATGTGTCATCCAATGCTTGAGACGCATCTTTTAGCTCTATTTGGGAAATAAAACAAGTGAACATTGCTTCTTGTTGTGCTCGAATCTGGTTCTTACACCATCTCTAATATCTCCAATAACTAACTCACAGTGGATGGTCTCTCGACCATCTTACATCAAAGGTTGGAGCAAGTCGGCTAGATTGGTAGTCTCATGACTATGTTGTCTTGAACAACTCTTTCATCGTCATTCAGCTGTAGATTTCCAGCTGTCTTTGGGATTGAGCTATCTCATCTTCATCTGGGTTGATTGCTCTTATTTCAGCTTCAACATAAGGACTCTTCTGCATAGTTGGCCGATTCATCTTGTCAGCTAACTCTTCAATGTCTTCTCCATCCACATTAGGTTCATAAAAAATCACATGGATAGCTTCTTCTGTGACTATAGTCCTATTGTTCAGCACTCTATAGGTTTTGCTCTCAGCTGAGTATCCCAAAAAGATACCTTCATCAGCTTTAGCATCGAAAGCCTTCAAATTATCTTTGCCATTGTTGTGGAAGCATTTACATCCAAATATCTTGAAATACCCAACATTTGGCTTTCTCCCTGTCCAGATCTCATAGGGAGTCTTGGTTAATTGCCTATTTATCATGGATCTATTTTGAGTATAACATGTTGTATTGATGGCTTCAGCCCAAAATCTCTTAGGCAATCCAGCTTCAGCTAACATGATCCTTGCAGCTTCATTGAGAGTTATGTTCTTTCTTTCAGCTACTCCATTCTGTTGTGGAGTTCTTGCTGCTGATAACTCATGAGCAATACCATTTTCAACACAATACTAAGTAATTATCCCATTGACAAACTCAGTTCCTCTGTCAGACCTTATCTTTATAATAGTTTGGCTCTTTTCATTTTGAACTCTTTTCATCAGTTGAGGTTTCCTTCTGCAAAGTTTCCTTCTTTTTGCACATGAAGATTGTCATGTATATCTTGAATAATCATCTACCACCACTAAGGTGTATTTCTTTCCACTTATGCTGGTTGGTTCAACTGGACCAAATAGATCCATATGCAACAGATGTAATGTCCTTGTTGAAGAAGGATTTGGCTTATCCTTGAATGAAGATTTTATCTGTTTTCCCATATGGCATGCATCACATACACTTTTGTCTTGTACACCGAGTCAGTAATCCTTCCAAAGGTGACTCCTTGCAAGATTGTTAATTGTCTTGAAGTTGAGATGACTCGATTTCTTGTGCCATAGCCAACTTGATTCGGTTGTGCTTTTTGCTAATAGACAAGTGATTGGTGTAGCGAGAGACCAATCTTCCACATACATATTCTTATGTCTTGTTCCTTGCAAAAAGACACTATTTCATTGGATTCATCATCTTTGATCGGTACACTCCATATTAAATCCAACATTGTAGCCCTTGTCGCGAGTTGGTGATGCTTAACGAGGTTGAAGTTGAGGCCTTCAACATAAGCAACATTTGTGATTTCAATCCATTCTTCTTAATGAAATCTTGTGCCTTTGATTTCCCTGGAGCTTCATTTCCTCCAAATATGACTTTTGCATCTCTAATCTCCTTGAATCTTGACAGAGTTTTCTTGTTTCTGTCATATGTCCGGGAACGACCACTATCCATGTCAGGTTCCTTGGCACTCGGCTTTTCCTTGAACCGCAATCAAGAAAATTAGTTTTAGGTACCCATACTTGCACAGGTCCGAGGGGTTAGTCTTTATAAAATGATCCAACCAACCTATAGCCAAAGGACTTGACTCTAAGAGGTTGTCATCTATACGTGCCATAATCATAGTGCACATTTGCAAATTGCAAGTAGTCTCTTTTATGCTTTGTATGCTGTGTGTGTTTTAGCAAGCTGCTTTCTTGTGATAGTTGTGATATTTTGAGTGTAGTGCTTGGGTGCATATGTGTCTTGATAATAGCTCTTTTGCCTTTGGAATGACCTTTGTTGATGTTTAGGTCTTTGGCATTTAGACTTGTATTCCGTTGGTCTCTGTGATATTTCACATTATTCCAATCGGCTTGGCTTGGGTAGTTTTTACCATTCCCATCATATATTTTTCTCGATGAAACTTCTAGGGTTTTGGTAGCTTGTTTATTCTTGAGTACTTTCTATTTGGAGTTGGGTGAGGAACTCATTGGATTTCTTCTTAGGTGTCCTCTCGGCATACTGCGGCTGCTATTTTCCTTTTCCTTTATATCAAGGCCAGTTTGTTTGTGATTGAGCTTTGGGATGAATGGGTACAACATTTGGTGTTTTGGATTTTCAAATGCAATTGCTTGAAGATCATTTTGGTGTTTTGGATTTTGAAATGCTTTATTGCTTGAAGATCATTTCTCCAAACCACTCTTGGGTTTAATGTGCACAAGGAATTGAATCATATGCACGTCATATCTCCACATTCCTTTTGAATCATTATAAGGTCATCAATGATTTAGATGCCTTTGTAAAAAAGCAATCACATTTTTGAGATCTTTTTCCCTCTTTTCTATAGCGACTATCTCTGCTTTATTAGTTTGGCATTCTCGGCCTTGACTCTGTATTCCAACAGCTATGTGACTTAGAGTACTCAGCTCCTTAGTCAGTTGTGAGTTTTGGCTTTTGACCTGGTTGTTTTCCTTATTTAGAAGTGTGTGAGAGGATTTATTGTGCTCAAAGTCTTTCATAATTTTGCCTAATGAATCATAAAGATCAGTGGGTGATGAAGTGTGTGTATCACAATCACTATCACTTAAATCTGAATGAGATGAGTTAGAGTGTACCTCATCTTCTTGATCTGGTTGATCTTGTTCTGTAGCAATAAGGCAGATCATGGTTTCTTCTTCAGAATCACTTGAGTAGTCAGCTGCACTACTCTCTCTCTTTCTTTTCGACTTAGTTGTCTGATCTCTCAGCTGACATGGCTTTCTTCTTTTCTGTATTCTTTCTGAAGACCTTTCTTTCTTCTTCATTCCTATATTTGTTGGTGGTGGATAGGAGCAATACTGCGCAAAATATCTGGTTGTCTGCGAGGTCCAACACGGAGTTCTCTTCCCATTGGTTAGCTCTCTCTGTTCTTGGGTTTCGGCTCGCCGATATTTAACCCTTTGATGCTCGGCTCTCATCGGTGGCCTATCTTCCCTTGACTTAGAGGGTGTTGAATGTCTCCTGGAGGTTTTGATGATTCAAAAGCTACCTTTAAAACCTTAGGCAAGTGCACCTATTGTTTTATAGTATAGATTATTGAGTACCGAGTGTTATTCCCACGAGGATTGTAAGTACTAATAATTATCGTCGTTTTGTTATCTAATCTAGCAATTTTCAAAATTTTGTTGGTTTAAAAATGAAAAACAAAAGAATTTAAAATAATTGCACTTACAATAGATCAAATAAAAGTAGATTGTAGAATTAAGAAATCAAGAGCTAGAAATGTGTTTGAATGTAAATCCCTCTAGAATGTTTTTGTGATTTAACAAGATAAAGATACAACCAAAAACCCTTTTAGCAAAAATCATCCTCTTTTAATAAAATCTCATGTTTCATGGACCGTAGAAATCCCCGATTTAAGTTAAACCCTCTATCGGCCTTGAATAACTTCTAACCTCAAGTTGATTAAGTGAAATCTCTTTCTAGTTAAAACCCCAAGACTGACATTATAACGATTTGTGAATTCCCATATTAGGTTTGACCCTAATCCAGAAGATTTATGTCGTCCTATATCTAGGATTGCATGCAACTCTTTTCACTTATATAGGTTCTATTTCACCATGAATCTCTTGATTTCTCGGTGAAAAATAAACTTCAAATCAATATTGCGCATATACCAATTCGAATGAATAAAGTACAATATAAGTGAATAACACAAAACATGAAGATTTTATTAAAATCATACAAGCCTTAATCACAAATTCATTCTAGAGTTCATCACATTCAAACACTATAAATTTAGCTAAACTATAAATTTAGCTACATAAGAAGATTTGAATAAAATGAACTTGGTGTACTTAGCTCTTATTCAAGACCAATACAAGACTTCCTCCTTGGTTGATTGCAATGATGTTGAGATCAAGCCTTCTCTCTATTGTTCTTCAACTTCCAACTCTACCTCTCTTTTATACTCTCAATGTATTTTGCTTTGAAACTTAGAGTGAATGAATGAATGAATTACAATGAACGGAATGCCTCCTCCAACCCAAACTCTTGGCTTTTATAGACATTGTTGTTGTGAAAGAACACACATTAACAATGTCATCTTTTGACAAATAATTGCTCCACTTCCATAGTTGGGTTGTTGAATCCTTGTTTTCATATGATAATTGAGGGAATAATGGGACTTAATGCGACAAAATGATATATAAAAGTTGTACAAAAGTTGTCCAAAAGCAAAAAGGAAAAGCTTCCATAATTTACGCCAAAAGAATGTCTAGACTGGAAGAAAAGCACGCCGTGCTTTAAAAGCACGATCAGGCGTGTTCGCGGATTTTGTCGAACACGGCCATGTTTAATGCGTCGTGGCGAGAAATTTTGCTCATTTTGGCTCCTCAAATGCACGCGACCGTGCTTTCAAAGCACACTGGGCCGTGTTTGGAAAAAAGGCCTCGAAATGACGCATTTAGCTTGGGATTTGAGTGTTTTTGCATCTATAAACCCCGGGGTATGTTTTGACATGAAACCATGGCCCAAAATTCACCAAAAACAACTCTGAATCATTAATCTACACCAATAAAAGCACCTCAGAGTAATATGAACTATGTACAATAAAAAAAATTTATAAAACTAACAATGAAATAACTCATCATACTCAAATATACACATAAAACATGCATAAAAAGACCCTTATTAGGTTTCACCATTATTTCTTTTATAGTTCTTATTGAAGAACTTGTTGAATCTTTTAACCATCGGGCTATTTCCTCTGGTCTATGGCTTCCCAGGTTGACTCTCTTTCCATCTTCGACTATCGGTCTGTTTGTTTTGGGTCTGATTGTCTCCTCTTGATCTTTTCTTCTCAGCTCAAACTCATAGGCTTTGAGGTCTGAGAATAGCTTATGATTGGATGTTTTTGGGGGGTCCATTGAATGTCTTAGAGTAGTCTTCATTTCCCATTCAGCTGGGGGGCTTCTCAAGATCTTCATACACATCTCCTTTTGTGTGTATTCCTTTCCAAGAGCTGAAAGCTCATTTGTTATTTCAGTGAATCTCGCATCCAGCTGATCCATAGATTCTCCTGCAAATATTTTAAAATTTTTAAATTTTTGAACAGCAACAGATAATTTATTTTCTTTAATTTGCTTTGATCCTTCGCAAATTAAAGTTAGTTTATTCCAGATTTCTTTTGCTGTTTTGCAGGATTTGACTTTATTGAACATTGCTTTATCCAAAGTCTTGTAGAGTATGTCCTTGGCCACATTGTCCAAGTTGTATCTCTTTCTATCATATCATTTGTCCACTCAGTCCTTGGTTTTTCAACCATGGCTGGTCTTTCTTCAACAGCAGCTCCTTCTCCTTCAGCTGCAGTTGCTCTCCTTACAGCCGTGTTCACTTTTAATATTTGTAGTGGCCCATCCTCTATCACAAGCCACATTTCATCGTGTAGAGCAGACAGATGAGCCTTCATACGAATTTTCCAGTCATCAAATTCCTCAACAGTGAACATAGGAATGTGTGTCAAATTTGCTTCCATGATAATAACTCTTGCTAAGAGTGAAAGATTTTGAAAATGCAAGTGTTTAAAGCCTTTTGAAAAGATAAAGATCTAGTTCAGTAACCAGTGCGGAAGGCTCATTGAACCAACTGCTCTGATACCACTTGTAGGTCCCAAGGGGTGTGAGTAAGGTTTAGAAGGGGGGTTGAATAAACCTTACCAACTTTTTGATTTTAGTCCTTTTAAAATATCACAGAGTTAACTCAAACAGTTGCGTCCTTGAGGAACAGCTAAGTTGGTTAGTCAGCCGAGTTAGCCACTCAACAGACTCAATAGAGCTGTTGATAGAATAACTCAGCTGTTGAACATGAACCTTAACTTGGTTGTGTTGGTTTTATCAGCGGAAGACTTAACACCCTTTGAATTGTTTTAAACTTGTTTTAACATTTGATTTTAGCACTTGGTTATTAATCAGTTGGATAGCAAATAAGTTTATCAGCAGATATAATGTAAGTATGCAGAAATGTAAATGTGCTGAAAAATAAATGACACAGTTAATTTTTATAGAGGTTCGAAGATGGGGTAATTCTTCTAATCCTCTCTTCTCCAACTCCTGGAGGAATCCACTATGTAAAAGATCTGTTTACAAAGTGGTCAACAGTCTAGAGACAGCCTGATCACACAGCTGGCTTCTCGTCCGACTTAGCTTCTTCACAGGACACCTTCCTTGCTACTTCAACTCACTTTCTCAAGCTCTTGGATTTGATCACGAAGCCCTCCAATAACTTGATACTGGTTCGACCTTGAACCTTCCTACAATACTCCTTGGAAAGTAGACCCCTTTTGATTCTTCAAAAGTTTCCTATTCAACAGTTTGAAGTTGTCTTTCCTTCTTTTGCTTTTGTTGGATCGATTTCCTTGAGTTTCGAGGCTTGAGGATTTGCTTGAATATACTTGAGAATATTGCAGGTTAATAGCTTGAATATTGCTTGCTTATTCATGGTTCAGGTCACCTTTTCTCAATGAATTTCCTTAGCCTTTTGTAGTGAACTTTCAAAATCGCCCATTGAAGAGATAGGTGATTTCAAAAGTCAATTGTGTTCGTTGGCTTGTCTTTTCTTGGTCCTCAATCTTGAGATGTAGACCCTTCCCGTATTAAATGAATTTGCGGCTTTTCGAGGTTCGACACGATGTGCGAGTGCTTCCCATTGGTTTATTCCTTTTGCACGCTTAAGGATGAGCACTTTAAGACTGGTGACATGGAAGTATTACTTATTTAAGTAATGTTCTTAACTTCTGTGCAACGGATTCATTTCAGTTAACTCCTCTTGGATGCTGCCTTTTTCCCCAGGTAGTCTGCTCCAATCATTGGATGACTCATCTGTCACTTCAACTTGAGACTTGGCTTCTTGAGTTGACTTGACTGACTCTTCACACAGCTGTTCCTCAGCTGATACTTCTTCAATCGAGTTCTTGATCTTCTATCTTGGCCATACTGTTTTTGTTCCAGTGGAGTTTTCACTTCAGTCTTCAGTTGACTTCTTGTATTTCCAGGCGTAGCTGACTTGACTCAGTTTTTCCATCCCTATCTATTACAATGTAAATTACAAGAAAAATGGGTGTCAACTTTCTAGTTTAAGTTTTACATGGCATTCATCAAAATCTGTAAAATAAATTTCCCAACAGTGGGACAAAATCGTAATACGTAAGAAGGATGGTGGTTTGGGCTTCGTAATTTACTGCTTCAATGTAGCACTATTAGGGAAACAAGGATGGAAATTCTTGACAGATCCAAACGCGTTAATTTGCAAGGTCTTCAAAGCTAAATATTTTCCAAAAGGTGACTTTCTAAATGCAAAGCTAGGGTGTAATCCTAGTTATACATGGCGGAGTGTTTGGCATTCTCGAGTTGTGCTTGAGAGAGGTATGAGATGGAGGATTGGGACGGGACAAAATATTAAAGTTTGGGATGAACCATGGTTGCGTAATGATGATAACTATCATTGTGTTTGAAACACCTATCATTGAGGAGTTGCAAAATATCACAGTTAGTGAACTTTTTGTTCCTGGGAGCAGAAATTGGGATGTGGAGTTAATTGAAGATTTATTTTGTGAACGCGATGTAAAGGGCATTACGAATATACCGTTGTCTGAAAGGGCAGGAGAGGATACTAGAGTTTGACATTTCGATAAGAAAGGTAAATATTCAGTTAAGAGTGGATATAGAATTGCTTGCTCTATCTTTCACATTTCTTCACAGTCAACTCCAGGGATGGAAATCAAATATTCCCCCAAAGATCAAACAGTACTTTGTGTGGCGAGCAAGTAGAGACTGTCTACCCACACGTAGCAACTTGGCGTGCAGGAGGATGCCCGTTTCCCAGGTTTGTGTTTTATGTCAGCAAGGTTTGGAAAATGGGTGTCACGTTTTTGTTTCTTGTCCATTTGTTCAAAAATGTTATGAGATTTCTGGTATTTTATATTTGGTGGATGAATGGGCTAATGGTCTGACTCTTTCATGGAATTCATTATGAAATGCTTGCAATATTATGATAACTTTGCAATTATTAAATGCCTTTTAATTTGTTGGAGTGTGTGGAGACAAAGGAATGAAAATGTGGAATTTGAAGCATGATAATCCTAGAACTACTGTATTGCTATGCATTTTTATCAAGATTGGAGCTCTGCTATGCGTCGTTCTCCTCAGCAAGTAATGAATAATGGTGATTATGTCAGTCCAAGGCAATAGCAGGCCCCTGTTTTCCCCTTTCTTAAATGCAATGAAGATGCATCCTTACATCAAAGCTCTAATTCAACGGGGATCGGTATGGTTCTTCGTAATGACTTGGGAGAGTTTATGGTTGCAAAAACACGTAAATGGTATGGACTTTATGATGCAAGAGAGCCTGAAGCAATTGGTGTAAGGAAGCACTTTCATGGATCCGTAATTTGGGTTTCGTGCAAGTTGTAATCGAGACGAATACCAAAGGAGTGGTGGATGGTGTGACTTCATTTATTAGGGGAGATTCGGAATTTGACATTTTGCTACAAGAGTGTCAGTGATCTTCTGCATGGTGTGCCGGATATTTCTATTACCTATGTTAGTCGACAGGGTAATTCGGTTGCTCATGAATTAGCGAAGGCATCTTTTTTCCTTTGTTAATCCATCTGTGTGGACTAGTCCACCTCCATGTATTGCTACTATTTTGATTGCTCATATGGTGCATTAATAAAATATGTTCCTTTCAAAAAAAAAAAACTAACTTATTTAATTTTGAACTAAAAATAGTTCGAATTGTGCATGCATGCATGCGTCACAATAATCTAGTAAGATCTCAAAGTGCCCAGGGCATAGCTCAACCGGTAAAAGATCTAGTGACGTGTTGTCTACTTGTTGGCACCATGCGGCATGGAGGTTCGAATCCCCCAGTAGCAGTGTAACGATCCAATTTTATGAAATTAAAGTACTCTAAATATTATTAAGAAACCACGAATTTTTAAAATTAAAGTGATCCCAATAATTATCAAAAAGTCGATTTAGAATTTTTAATTCTTCAGGAAAAAATAATGATAATAATAATAATACGTCTTCCAAATTAAATATCCAACAATTATTCCAAGCATAAACCGAAATTAAAGATATAAATCCAGAATTTAGTTCGATCATAATTATATAAAATATAAATATAACATGATTTATTCCACCATCCACAACATCATATCTTCAGCCGGATTCCTCAACCTGAAAGTCATGATAATGATAGGGTGAGTTTCATCTCGCTCAGTAGGGATATATCTGTCAATATTTAATATAACATGAAAAGCATTCACAAAATTACAACAATAAATTCATTAATTTCCTCTTTTTCCTCTGACTGGCCAGTTCCTACATATAGCCTTACGGGTTCACCCCGAAGATACGTTTGATCCCGGACCCTTTTCATAGCCCCTAACTTATATGAATTTATTTCCTCTTGATATATATTGCAATAAGTGAAATACAATCATAAAACATTAAACAAAGACAAATAATACAGAAATTCTACCTTAATAATCGCAGATATTCGATGTAGAAAAATGAACAATAAAAGTCCTAGTCCTCGACCCCTTCGCTTTCAACATTAATTAAAATTATATAATTAATATGTGATTTGAATAAATCAAACTAATTTGTGAAAAATATTGAAAGAATGCTTGTGAATTGTGAATATATATATATATATAACTTGAAGTAGAAAAAATATAATTATTAGAAATATGGTGTAAAATGTGTATGAAATTACACATATTTATAGTAGTTAGTTCCAACCCCTAAACCTAAATTAGCCCCTAATAACTAACTAATAAGTCCCTAAAAATAACCCCTAATCTAACCCCTAAATTAACCCTTATTATTTTTTAAAAAAATTTGGGATATTACATACCATCCCTCTTAATAAAATTCCGTCCTCGAAATTCTTTAACTCAATAATTTTCGGAAACAAAAATGTTTTTTTTTTTTTTACACGGGGAGTTCTTTGTTTAATATGGAAATACGGATGCAATAATACTTTTAAAAATGATGACTTGAATTCATAAAATGTAATTCTAAAATATGATAATATAATATGACATTTTGAATAAAGCATGACATAATGAATTGCATACCTTGAGAAATCCGACGAGATATGACGGAGGTGGATGTTATTAGACTATTTTCTTTTAAAATATTTGAAAGACATTTTTTTCTAAATAAGTCTACAGAACCGTAGACCTGGCTCTGATACCACTTGTAACGACCCAATTTTATGAAATTAAAGTACTCTAAATATTATTAAAAACCACGAATTTATAAATTAAAGTGATCCCAATAATTATCAAAAAGTCAATTTAGAATTTTAAATTCTTAAGGAAAAAAAATAATGATAATAATAATAATACATCTTCCAAATTAAATAAACCGGAAAAATTAAAGATATAAATCCAGAATTTAGTTCGATCATAATTATATAAAATATAAATATAACATAATTTATTCCACCATCCACAACATCATATCTTCTGGCAGATTCCTCAACCTGAAAGTCATGATAATGGTAGGGTGTGTTTCATCTCGCTCAGTAGGATCTGTCAATATTTAATATAACATGAAAAGCATTCACATAATTACAACAATAAATTCATTAATTTCCTCTTTTTCCTCTGACTGACCAGTTCCTGCATATAGCCTTGCGGGTTCACCCCGAAGATACGTTTGATCCCGGACCCTTTTCATAGCTCCTAGCTTATATGAATTTATTTCCTCTTGACATATATTGTAATCAATGAAATAAAATCATTAAACATTAAACAAAGACAAATAATATAGAAATCCCTACCTTAATAATCGCATATATTCGATGTAGAAAAATGAACAATAGAAGTCCTAGTCCTCGACCCCTTCGTTTTCAATATTAATTAAAATTATATAATTAATATGTGATTTGAATAAATCAAACTAATTAATGAAAGAATTTGTGAAAAATATTAAAAGAAGGCTTGTGAATTGTGAATATATATATAGATATATATATAACTTGAAGTAGAAAAAATATAATTATTAGAAATATGGTGTAAAATTGTGTATGAAATTTTATATATTTATAGTAGTTAATTCCAACCCCTAAACCTAAATTAGCCCCTAATAACTAACTCGTAAGTCCCCTAAAAATAACCCCTAATCTAACCCCTAAAATAACTCCTAAATTAACCCTTATTATTTTTTAAAAAAACATTTAGGATATTACATACTATCCCTCTTAATAAAATTTCGTCCTCGAAATACTTTAACTCAATAAATTTTCGGAAACAAAAATGTTTTTTTTTACACGAGGAGTTCTTTGTTTAATATGGAAAGTACAGATGCAATAATACTTTTAAAAATGACGACTTGAATTCATAAAATGTAATTCTAAAATATGATAATATAGTATGACATTTTGAATAGGATGACATAATAAATTGCATACCTTGATAAATCCGACGAGATAATATAATATGACGATCAAACATGAATTTTTCTTTTATATATTATTTGAATCAATAATTACAAAAACTAAATTAAATATATTTTCATTTTTCATACAATTCTAAGACAACTCCTCTAAATTGTTCTTAATAATAATTTTCACAAAATAATAATAAACATAGCCTCAAATTTGATTTCTAGAAAACATAGATGAGTAAATTGTTATTTCTTTACCATGGGAATCCGAAAAAGCCGATTTTACCGGATACCGGCTGGAATTTAATGCAATGATTGACCTACTCAAAACCACGTTAGTTTTTCCATCTTCCGTATGAACAAAATTAATAAACAATATTTATATACACAATATTTATATACTAATATTATATTTTTATATTATATATATATATACTTATTCCATGTGACTATGTGAGCCCATACAAAAAATAATAATAAAACTAAAAATAACCGGTCTAATAAATTAACAGTTTTCTATTTATTTATTTTACCTTCTTTTGACTTTAACCCTGAGACAACTTCTGTTGACTCCAATCATTGAGAAATATAAAATTGCAAAGGACCTCTGAAATTAGTGGGCTATGGCCGAATGAAAAGCTGGGAATTAATGTGAAGTTCGAGGCCCAAATTTGTGCAGGGCCAGTTGCTTCAATTTCTATGGATAATATATTATTTTTTACATAAAACAAACACCAAAATCTCGAAATTCGAAAATAATTCTTACTATATATTTCTAGCAACTCTCTGCAAAGTGCAAGGCATCGTATAGCGGTTCGGGAGGGTGATGTAAGCATATCATCAGTAATGACGTCATGAATTACTATTCCCTCAAAACAGTACAATGAGTTTGTTACATGTATTACTTTAATTTTTTTAATAATTTTCTTAAAATTTCATATTCAGAAGAATGGACAAGAAGTAGTCTAAAAATCTTCTATTCTAATTCCTAAATCATAATTTTTAAAAATTGTATGGAATAAAAAAAGGAGGAAATTTTAAATATTTCAGATATTTTAGTTAGGCAGTATATTTGTTGTTTCCTTTTCTTGGGCTTGCCTGCCTCCTTGCTACTCTGACTGTCCTAAAAGTTGATTTTTTTTCTTTTGAAAAACAGTTTATATGGATTTTATTTGTTTGGTATTGAAAACCAGATTTTCAGCTCAATGGGAAAAGATGGAGACAAAAGCAATCTTTGAGAAAGAGACCTTTCATTTAAAATGAAGTGAGAACACTCTCAAGTGTGCAAGTTTTCTCAATTAAATAGGAAAATGAAAATAAGAACACAATAAAGTCCTACTGAAATGAGGAAGTCTCTATACTTTACGAATCTTAAAACGCAATATCTATAATCCTTATTTACAAATCTTAAAATAACACACAGATCATTTATTATATTTCTTATTCCATATCATATTCTAATTATATATGATAGATGTTACGTGTACAATATATCATAATTGCAGACGTGCTATTATCAAGTGTGTTGGGAAATTATATGAAATATAAAATAGGGTATCCAGAATTAAAGTGTTGTACTGTAATTCTTTTCTCTTTTGCGTTCACAAAATAGACACACGGTAAAAGTAAAAACAAAAAATAAGAGAGTCGGTTTTTCAGGAGTATAAGAAAATTAATTATCTGAATTAAAAAAATTATCTTTTGATTCAGTCCCAAATAAAATAATTCATTTTGTAAAATGTAACTTGCAATTTTTTTCACCTTATTTTTTGTATTAATTTAAAAAATATTTTCTTCCTTGATCTCTTCTTTCAAAATAGAACCAAATATGTATCACATTTGCAAATGTTTTCCTCCTAACCACGAGCATTGTAGCTTAGGGCGGAGCTAGACATTCATTTGGGGGTTTTAATTAATTCATTAAAAAATAAATATTTAAATACCAACAACTTATAATTAAGTATAAAATGTTCTGAAGTAATAAGTACATGAATATATTTTGTTTTTGGATGGGGAGTTTGGTGGCGTGTGTTGAAGCCCCCACATCAATACGACGGGAGATGCACATCTTTTATTTCAAGTAGTATCATTCACCATTTGCAAGAGTGTTGATTAGGATTCGAATCGAGTTTTTCCGGTCTTCCTCTATGTTATATTAAACAAATAAAAATATTTAACTCATAATACATGTTGAATACAAAGTTACAGAATAGGGAATGCCTTCAAAATGGCAAATTACGAAAAAGAAAATTACGAAATTGAACTAACTATTACAATTGGTTAATAGAACTTCCGGAAGTTTAGTCGAGCGAATCTCTTTCCGCAAAGCAATTACGTCGGCTAGTGCTCACGGTTTGACGTATTGCTTCCAAAGATGAAACGGCTTACGTCTTACGTGTAGTAGCACCACTAACACGAAGCACCTTCGAACTAGAAAAGTCTTTCAAGATGGTTCTTGGACTTAGTGCGGATGTAGAAAATAGCTTTTGGAGGTGTATGAAATGCTATGAATTTTTCGTGTAAAATCTGCAATGCACAACAATGATTTTATAGACAACCAACACTGCAGGAGATAAAAAGGTAGTGGGCATTAATCCATTTGTAACATCCCGGATGTTACACCCCACTACTCCATAAGCTGGACAAGTAGTGGGCTCTTTTCACTGATCACTCTTTGTAGGAGTTACTAACTCCAGCGGTCACGAAACGGACCTACAATGCCCGATTCATTGCTTCAATTCAACATCCAACGATCACTCGAATCTGGGCCAAGCCCATTTTCGAGTGGCAAAACTTTAGTGGACCTGGACGGGCCCATAGGGCCGGGCTGCCCGACCCAAGCCTATCACAGGCCCATGCCCAAGCCCAAGCCCAGCCCCCAGGCCCAGGCCGAGCCGGGCGGGCGGCGAAGTAGCGCAGCGTGTGGCCCACTTGTGATCATCCACTTGTGTTATAGTTTATACAACAAATAACACCTTCTAGTAAATAAACTAGGATAAACTATGATTTGTATTCCATGTGGGATAAGGCATAAGCATTTTATCTCCTTTAAATAATCTTTACATAATGCCCATTTATGTGGCTACCTTCGTGTATTAATTTCTCACTCAGAAATTCGGTTTTAGAAATAAAAATACTACGAACATCTACTTTCGAACGTAGATTAATAATATATAATTTAATTCCTCAGAATTAAATATTTAGCCACCGAAAAATTGGTCAAAGTCGGTCGACACCCACTTTATCAAAACCAAAATTTCAACAATCCCCCACATGAGTGGAAATTAATGTATGCATGAATGCGGACACGCAAACCGATCCTCAAGAGACAATATTGCATTCGGAAAGGTAGCTTATGGCTTTGAACCTTAGTAGTCAATACCATCGGGTACACTTTGGCGGCTTAGTGGACGCAATGCCTTGAACTATTCCTCCACGGTGTATACCGAGTCAACAATATTAACACTGATAATGTCTCAACACCTTCGTTCTCACGTTTTGTGTCCTGTTTTGACCATGGACACCACTTTGGATTCATAAGTGTTACTTTGAAGCGCCCGCACTTCTCACTTATATAGGTGATCTCCTATCCGAGTATCTGCCATACTCAACCTCAACGAGGTGTAGGAATCATTAAAAGTCAAATGACTTAGCCTCACCACAACTTTGCGGGTGTTTCAACACTTGGTTTTGCTTTTTAGGGATGGGTTATAACATTGTTTTCGGTGTTACAACATAACCTTCATAGTTTAGTTTTCCCATTGAACCAAGTTCTTGGGATCTCGATCATCATGGTTGGGTTACCACTATGATAGTTATTTTTACTTTGTGGACTTCAAGCCCATTCCCTCAGCAATTTACCCAATTGATCTCGATTCAATCCTTTTGTCAAAGGATCTCGCGGGTGTCTTTTGACTTTACGTAGTCAATTGACATCACACCATTTGAGATCAACTGTCTAACGGTATTGTGTCTCCGGCGAATATGTCAGACTTACCGTTATACATATTACTCTGTGCCCTTCCTATAGCCGCTTGGCTATCACGGTGAATCGTCACGGAAGCGCACGGGCTTCCTCCAACATGGAATATCTTCCGAAAGTTTAAAGCCACTGCCTCTTCTTCTGCTTTATCCAAAGCTATAAACTCGATTCCATGGTGGACCGAGCTATACATGTTTTGCCGTGGACTTCCACGATACCGCACCACCTCCAATGGTGAATATGTATCCACTAGTTGAATAAGAATCTTCGAATCTGAAATCCAACTAGCATCACTATATCCTTCAAGAATTTGGATATCTTGAGTAGTATAGCCCATAATCCAGGTATACTTCAAGTATTTTAACACCCACAGTTAACGCTTTCCAATGCTCATGGCTTGGATTGCTCGTGAACCTACTCAACATATTTCTGAGGGTAGGCCAAGTGCGGGCGTGTACAATTTGTGATGTACATCGATCGCCTATTATACGTGAGTATTCCATCCGAGCCACGGTTACGCTTTATTAGCAACCAGGATGTATACTTAAATCAATGGGCGTCTTTGACGGTGGTATCAAAAGCATTGAATTTCTTGAGCACTTTCTCCACATAGTGGGATTGTGACAAGATAATTCCATTAGGAGTTCTTTGATTTTTATCCCAAGGATTACATCGGCGGTCCCCATATCCTTCATGTCAAAGTTCCTCTTTAACATTCTTTTAGTCTCCATGATAGTATCATGACTCACGCCCATGATTAACAAATCGTCTCACGTATAGACAAACTATGACAAATGCTTGATGTCCCTTTGACATATACGCATTTATCACACTCGTTGATTTTAAATCCATTTGACAACATCGTATTGTCAAACTTAAGATGCCATTGTTTTGGAGCTTGTTTGATCCGTCAAGGATCTTATTAACTTGCACACCTTCTTTTCTTGACGGGTGCAACAAACCCTTCAGAGTTGTTCCATGTATATTTCAAAGATCTATCTCTCCATTGAAACGCCGTCTTGACGTCCATCGATGAATCTCTAGATTGTGCAAAGCAAAGCAATCGCAAGAAGCACCGAATAGACGCAATCCTCATTCTTGGAGAATAGGTGTCAAAGAAGTCATATCCTTCTTTTTGTTTAAAGCCTTTGGCTACAAGCCGTGCTTTATACTTATCAATAGTTCCATCTCGCTTTATACTTCTTCTTTAGGATCCATTTACATCCTAAAGGTTTATGACACGAGGAGATCAACCAACTCCCAAGTATGGTTCGAGAATGGACTCGATTTCACTATTGATAGCTTCCGCAGAGCGGAGCATCCGGATTTCGCTTAAGAGAGCCTCTTTAATCGAGTTTGGCTCACCATCTAACATAAATGTTATGTAATCGGCCCAAAAGACTTAGCCGTCTTAGACCTCTTCTGCGTCTCCAGGTTCTTCACTAATTGGTGTTGAACCATTTGCGGTTCGTGAGTTCTTTTATTAGTACTCACTTCTAACTTTTCTCTACAAGGGTAGACATCCTCAAAGAATATAGCATTCCTTGATTCGATTATGGTACCTTCAGTCATTTCGGATTTTTCGACTTATGTATCATAAACCTATATGCACTACTTTGGTATGCATATCCCACAAAGACACAATCAATCTGTCTTTGGTCCAATTTTAACTTGTTTTGGTTCAGGTATTGCTACCTTAGCCAAACACCCCACACTTTAAGGTATTTATAAGAGGCTTACGATTTTTCCACAATTCGTAAGGTGTCTTATCTTTCCCTTTAAGTGGTATTTTATTCAATATGTGGTTGGTGTTAAAAAAAGCCTTCCCCCACATATTGCGGGGTAATCGGAACTTATCAACATGGCATTCATCATCTCTTTTAGAGTCCGGTTTTTGCGTTCAAAGAACAGTTAGGATCGTAGTGAATATGGTCTTTGTTGTTTGATGAATTATGCCCGATCGAGTACATAGTTCTTCAAATGGTGCAACATATTCGCCACCTCTATCACTCGAATTATTTTAATCCTGCCAAGTTGATTTTCAACTTCATTTTTATAATTCTTAAAAGCCTCTAATGCTTCATCTTTGCTTCTTAACAAGTATAAGTAGCAAAACCTTGTGCAATCATCAATAAATGTGATGAAATATTTTTACCACCTTTAGTTTGCACAAATTTTAGATCACACGCATCGTGTGTGTATCAACTCTAAAGGTGAAGTGCTCCTTTCAACCGAATGAAACGGTAATTTAGCCATTTTAGCTTCAACACAAACTTCACATTTTCTTTGTGAGTTTACTTGAGTAAATTAATTAATTCTAAATTTACCAATCTTTTTATAGCATTGATTTACATGTCCTAATCTAATATGCCATAAATTAGAGCACTCAAAGAATATAAAAGAAGAAGATTCATTCTTATTCATATTCTCGCCAAAACGGCGTACAGTCATTACATTCATTTTGAACAGTCCTTTGTCTAGATAACCCCTACCAAGGAACTGTCCAAATTTGCTAAGTACAAATTTTTCAGACTCAAAAACTAGTCTAAACCCATGGTTGACAGCCGGCCGAACCCGAAACCAGATTTTTGCGGATGTCTGGGACATGCAGCACATCCTTCAGCTTCAACTCCTTTCCCGAAGTCAGCTTTAGCACCACCGTTCCAACGCCAGCAACATCAGAAGAGGCGTGATTCCCCATATGGAGCTTCCTTCCGGTCGATGGGATGTAAGAAGAGAATGCATCCTTATCAGAACAGACATGGCAAGTGGCACCGGTATCCACAAACCATTCTTTCGGGTTATCCACCAAATTGGCTTCAAACACCACCGCCGACATGTCAACTTCTGTCAGCTCCCTTTCTTCAACCACATTGGCATTGGACTGCGGTTTGGTTTTCTTTTTCTTTGGCTGACGGCAGTCCTTTGCCATATGGTTCGGTTTGCCACAGTTGTAGCAAGCTCCCTGGAATTTTCCAGCTGCCGGTTTCTTGCCTTTATCGTTAGGCCTTTTCTTCGAGTTACTTGACGAGCCGTGCTCCATCAAGTTGGCTTTTGACTCCATAGGGACAAGCTTGGACTTAGAGTCAATCCTCCTATTGTCTTCCTCAATTCTGAGTTTGACAATCAGATCCTCTAGTCCCATCTCCTTTCGCTTATGTTTGAGATAATTCTTGAAATCCCTCCAACTTGGGGGCAATTTCTCAATCAAGGCGGCCACTTGGAATGCTTCCGGCAAAGCCATTCCCTCGGCAGAGATTTCATGTAGGATCAATGGAACTTCGAACTTGTTCCATCACGGTTTTAGAATCAACCATCACAAAATCCAAGAACTTACCGACAACAAATTTCTTTGTCTTTAGGCATCCTCGTTTTTGTCTTCTTCTCCAAAGAATCCCACAATTCTTTGGAGGATTTCACAAAGACAATACTGTGGCTGTAAAGTGCATCACTAAGTCCGTTTAGGACATAGTTACGCGACAGAAATCACCCTGGCCCCATGCATCAAACGCAGCGCGTTTTCAAACATTTGTTTCGTTCTCTCAAGAACAACAAGAGCGTCCTCGGTCGGATCTTCGCGGACTCGAGTAGTCGGATAAAACGGCATTTTTCTTTGCCATCTCTTGAAGTCGAAACCCATGAATTTTTCGGGTTTCTCGGCAGGCGGGAAGGATGATTGGGGTTCGCTTGAGCTTGCCATCGTGAAGTTCGGATAATTGCTTTGCGTTTGTTGAATACAAAGTTCTGAGAATAGGGAATGCCTTCAAAATGGCAAATTACGAAAGCAGAAAATTACGAGAAATTGAACTAACTATTACAATGGTTAATAGAACTTCCGGAAGCGAGTCGAGACGAATCTCTTTTCGCAAAGCAATTACGTCCCGGCTAGTGCTCACGGTTTGACGTATTGCTTCCAAAGATGAAACGCTTACGTCTTACGTGTAGTAGCACCACTAACACGAAGCACCTTCGAACTAGAAAAGTCAAGAGAAGGCTGGTTCTTTGGACTTAGTGCGGATGTAGAAAATAGCTTTTGGAGGTGTATGAAATGCTATGAATTTTTCTCGTGTAAAATCGCAATGCACAAAGAATGATTTTATAGACAACCAACACTGCGGGGAGATAAAAGGTAGTGGGCATTAATCCAATTGTAACATCCCGGATGTTACACCCCACTACTCCATAACGAGACAAGTAGTGGGCTCTTTCACCGGTGATCACTCTCGTAGGAGTTACTAACTCCAACAAATACACGAATCACGGACACCTACAATGTCGGATTCATGGCTTCAAGTCAGCCGATCGCTCGAATCGGGCCAAGCCCATTTTCGAGTGGCAAAACTTTAGTGGACTGGACCGGGCCCAATAGGCCGGGCCGCCCCAAGCCCAAGCCAGCCCCAGGCCCAGGCCCCGGCCGGGGTAGAAGGGCAGTGTGGCCCACGTGTGGCCCACTTGTGATCATCCACTTGTGTTATAGTTTATACAACAAATAACACCTTCTAGTAAATAAACTAGGATAAACTATGATTTGTATTCCATGTGGGATAAGGCATAAGCCTTTTATCTCCCTTTAAATAATCTTTACATAATGCCCATTTATGTGGCTACCTTCGTGTATTAATTTCTCACTCACCGAAATTCGGTTTGAGAAATAAAAATACTACGAACATCTACTCTCTAACGTAGATTAATAATATATAATTTAATTCCTCCAGAATTAAATATTTAGCCACCGAAAAATTGGTCAAAGTCGGGTCGACACCCACTTTATCAAAACCAAAATTTCCAACAATACATACATTATTTCAAACTAATCTTTTACCCGTGCGATGCACAGGGTGTATATCTGTAAGGTCTCTGTTTTGTACTGCTACATGTACAATTTCCTATGAATTCTATCACCTGCAGTGACGAAGCCAGAAATTTTGTGTAGGGGGCCCAATTATAAAAATAAAATACGATACATCAACTCTAAACATAATACTATAAATAAATACTAATTTTGATAATGTCAATGTATTACCTCAATTACATCTTAATATTAGAAAAAAAAAATAACATAATACAATTACATCAATATATCATAGCATTCCTCTTTTATTCTCATATTTTGAAATCGTTGCATAATATCTTCATTGGTAATATACATATTGTTTAGTGTATGTTACCAAATAATCATTCAATACTCATCACCAATGTTGAAGTCTTTAGTGGGAGTTTGACAATGAACCTTAAATAATCCCAAAAGAGATGAATAGAGAGAATAATGCCAAAATTCAAATTCAATGTTATGGTGGAGCAAAAGAAAATATACGAAATTTTGAGAAAGGAGAAAAAAGGATCAAGACTCAAATATTTTTCAAGATTCAAAAATGAGAAGGGAACAACAAAAATGAAGGAATTGAAAGCTTTGTTCCATTTTTCTTATTTTCTGCATTTTTTTAAGCTTAAAAGGTGAAATACCAAAATACCCTTAATTTTTTCAAAATTTTAGGGGGCCCAGTGCCCCCTTGGCCCTAAGGGCTTCGTGCACGATCACCGCATTTAGGGATGGTAACATTCTCGTGGGAAACCATCTCCATTGTGTAATCGAATAGAATGGGATGGAAAATCCCTATTAATTTGAGGATGAGAGCGGGGATTGTGATTCTCCGCTTTTCTAGAATAGGGGATGGGGCATAGACGATATTTATTTATTCATGTCCACTTTCCCATTCGGATTAGGTAAAACGGTGATTATCCGTTCTCATTCCCATTATATTGTATTTATCTATTATTAATATTAATTCTATTTATAATTTTTATATTATTAATTCTAAAAGTTAAACCGATAAATCTTTATAATTTTACTTATTATTATTCTTTATTTTATAAATTATGGATATATGTTTCTATGTTAAAAAAATAGTTATTGCTTTAAGTTTTATATTTCCAAAAATAATTTGATTATAAATCATATGATTACATGATAAAAAATAAATTATGACAATTTATCAAAAAAGATCTTTAAATTCGAAATATTTGGTTATGTGAGTATGAACTATATATATTTATAAAACATATTTATCAATTATCTATAAGAATATAAAAGTTTGAAAAAAGTTTTAAGCGCCCAATATTGATTTTAATTACCGTCCTAATCTTTGAATATTTAATAAATTGTATTTACAATTAATAAGGTCATTTCAAATTCTAATATTATTTGGGATTTATAAAGTTGAACAATTGTCTAAATTATTAAAGAAATTAAACAAAAAGCATATTTTATTAAACAACGGATTTTTAAGGGAAAGGAAACTTTTCGAAAAAAACAAAAATATTTTATTTTTATATATATTCATATATGAAAAAAATTATCAAACAGACAAATTCATATCTAATTCCAAATATACAACTTTGAAACTTTAATATCAAAATATATTGATAAATTTAAAAAATTATTAACATAAAAAGTACGATAATATATAAAAAGTATTTTTGACATATAAAATACTATTATGAATATAATCTCATATTATATTTTGAGATATTTTGTTCAATTAAAATAGAGTTCGTCGGATTTTGTCTTTTTCTCCGTAGCAAAGATGTTTTTAAGTCATTTTTAGTTCAAATGTCCACTTTACCCTTTTCTTTATTTTTGGGGACAAGCACAAAACTTGGTACTGAGTTAAGGACCATATTTTTTGAAAAATGACAAATGTCTCACTGGAGAATACGTGAAGGGTATGATAATCAATTTTTATTCAAAATGGATAAAAACATATTTTTGAAAATACATGACTACTAGAATAACCCCCGTGTGTTACACGGGATTTGTCCAAAAATAAAATTTCAGTGTCACAAATTTAAAAGATAGTGTAAATAGAATCTTGATTTTTGGATTATTTTTATCTCTTAATTTTTTATCTTTTAAATTCAAAAATATATAGTCTGAACTAATAGAATATTTTCCAATAAAAAATCTTTGGATATATTTGATTTTTTCCAAATTAATTGTGAAAAATCATTTATTTCTGATAAAATAATTGTGAACAAATCCTTTATTTTTGGTAAAATAATTGTGAACAAATCCTTTTAGGATCTTCATTAAATTTGTTATCTTTTCAATTTGTTATATTTTAATTTTATACATAGAATTGCCACATAGATAAATGTGAAGCCGCCATGTGGAATTGGGAGGATGAGAAATTGAAAAATGCCTAAAATTAATGAGGTGATGACATGTGGCAATTTGTTTTTTCTTTTAGTATATAGGGTAGATTTTTCATTTTTCACAAAATAGAAATGGCAAATTTGGCATATTACCACATTATAAAATAAGTACTTTTTAATTGAATTTAATCAATTTAAATATAATGTTATATATTGCATAAGAAATGGGTTAAGCTCAAATAACAATTAAACATATATCATAAATATCCAATATACGTGAATATATGAATTGATGTCTGATAGCTCGAATGCATTATTTTTAAAGCCCATTACAAACTATAGAATTATAATTAAATATTTATTATATTTTTTTTTGGTTTATATATGAAACATGTGTATCAAACGTGAAATCATAAAAATAATTAATTTTGTATATTATGCATTAAAAATGGATCAAAATGAGAAAAAACTATTACTTTTTTTTATAAAATGAAAAAGATAAAATAATTATTGCACACAAAAGATTTGGAAAATTGATTTTATATAATTTTACTTTTTTATATCATGTCAAAAAGTAATAATTTAAATAAAGTTGACTACCAAAATAATGAAATACCAAATATTTATGCCTTCTTATCTTTACATATATTTTGATTAATTTTTATACTAACGACAAATGAACGGAAAAAAATCAACTTGCTATTTCCAGCCACTTTTTTTGTTTTTGATGGGAAAAGCAATATTATTAATCTTCTCTTTTTATTATATATAGATACTCTCATAAATACCCAAAAAAATTACCTAACATAACATAATTTTCTTGTCCTTTTTATCTTACCCAACAATTGAAGTCAAATAAGCTCAAAGAAAGTGGTAATTTCAAGAAAGAATGGTGAATATTTTGGCGCTTTGACGTCCAAGGCCCGGCACTTAACCCTTCTTCCACCGCTTTTAACGGCCACAGCCCTTCCGGAGAAATATACGTATATATAATATATATAATGTCCGTATTAGTTTTGCAGTATAATATAATAAATAATAATAATATGGAAAAAAGTCAAATTAACTGTTTTGCTTTTTCTTCTATATAACTTGATCACCACCCTCCCTTTTCTCTTCCCCTTTTCCTTTCCTCTTTCCACTCTGCTCTTCTTTTTAATTTTTTCCTTTTTTTGCCCCAACACACATTATTCCATTTTCCCCTTCATTTTCATTCATTCTTTTACACCTTCTCTGTTTTTCTCTATATATATCTTTGAAGAACAGCATTAGGATTCCCTCAATTTAAACACTTTTTTTTTTCAGATAATAGTGGGGAAAAAAGGGAATTTTATTTTTCTGGTCTTTTTAATTTTTGAAAATGGATAAAGATTACTTTATGAATGCTGAAATTCCATGGAATGGACTGAATAATTGCACAGCGGAGCAATCTTTCTTAGAACCCAACATGGATCAATTCTCGCATTTCGAGTCGTCTCTGAGCTCAGGCTTGTCAAATGACGCTTTTGTCCTCCGCGAGCTTATCGGAAAACTCGGCGGCGGCGCCGGCATTGGGACCTCCACCACTTTCGCGGCGGAGAGCCACCCTTTCACTAACAGCACCAACGATTCAAGCTCTTTGAGTTCGCCTAAGCTGAATTTCATGGGCAATTTGGTAAATTCAGTCCCCCTAACTCCTCCTCCTCCTCCATTGCCGTCACTCTCAACCGATCCAGGGTTTGCAGAGAGGGCCGCCAAATTCTCGTGCTTTGGAAGTAGGAGCTTTAATGGCAGAACATCATCCCCAATTCAACCATTAGGGCTAAACAATGGTGACGTGGCGCTTAGATCCAGCCACAATCCATTGATGGGCAATGGGAAGCTGCCACGTGTCTCGAGCACCCCTTCTCTTAATAAGCTGCAAAATGGATCGAACAAGAATTTGATGGAAATTCCAATTTCCAGGCCTGGAAATGGAAATGGAAATGGGATGGGTTTTGGTTCGGATAAGAAATTGAGCAAATTGTCAGGGTCGGGTGCAAATTCTAATGAGGAGTCCTCTGTTTCGGAGCAAATCATAAGTGGGGAAACGGGTTCCAAGATTTCTAATGAGATGAGTTCTAGGAAGAGGAAAGTGGTCTCCAAGGAAAACCTAAAGAAGATAGATCAACCTCAGCTAAGGTACAATTGTTTCACAATTTTCTTTATATTCAAGGTTAAATATTTTAGGTTCAGTATAATTGTGTAAAAACTCAGTTATGTTTTAGAATTCGTTTATATTTTACAAAATACACCTCAATATAAGTATTTTTAAGTAAAATTAAACTTCAAACGAGTGTTTCTGTGATAACTTAAAGGGTACGTGTGTAATTTTGAAAGATAACTAGAAAAAGGAAATTGGGGACTTTTCGTAATCTAATCCTTATGTTTATGTATAATTACAAAAACTGCCCCTGATGTTTGGATTAATTACAAAAAAACCCAAATTTGTTTGAAAATTACAAAATACCACCCGAGGTTTGGTTATGTTTAAAATATTTTTGGATATGAATAGTTTCAAGTGTAATAATACAGAGTCAAAACTCATTGGATATTTTTGTAATTTCAAACACATGCGGGTATTTTTGTAATTAACGCCATATTAGGGGTAATTTTGTATTTATCCCTTACATTTATGTATTTGAGAAAGCATTAAATTTAACAAAAAGTCGTCGTTTTCAGGGAGTTGAAGAGGGTGAGGATGGAAATGCAAAACGTGCAAAAGCAGCAGAAATTGAGACCAAAAATGAAGAGGAAACAAAAGGAGGGTGTAATGATGAAAGCGAGAAACAAAAGGGAAATCAAAAGCCACCTGAGCCACCAAAAGATTATATCCATGTCAGAGCAAGAAGGGGCCAAGCCACTGATAGCCATAGTCTTGCAGAAAGAGTAATGCATTATTACTATTATTATTATTTTTTTACCTCAATTTTCAAGAATTTGCTGAAATCCAATTTATTTATTTATTTATTATCATTTTTATTAGGTTCGGCGTGAGAAAATCAGCGAGAGAATGAAACTTCTCCAGGATCTTGTCCCAGGTTGCAATAAGGTCTGCACAAATTACTTTTATCTCCATCCAGGGGCTGAAAATCTGTTATAATTTTTACCAAAGTAAAGTGAAATTAAATAACCGCAAGTTTTTGTTTATCAGGTGACTGGAAAAGCACTTATGCTTGATGAAATCATTAATTATGTTCAGTCATTGCAACGCCAGGTCGAGGTAAACTTAAATAACTTCAGTTAAAAGTTGTCAGTGTGGAATAGATAGGGAGTGTTTGCAAATTCTAAAAAAAGCGATTCTCAGCTTTTTTTTTTTGTGGGAAAAAAAAGTTGAGAATACTTTTTCTTAGAGTTTGCAACACTACCATAATTAACCTGCCTCTCGAGTTTTATTGACTTTTTTTTTTTTTTTTTTTTAATTTTTACAGTTTCTATCAATGAAGTTGGCCTCAGTAAACCCAGGCCTGGATGTTAACATGGAAAATCTTCTCTCCAAGGATGTGAGTGAAATTAAATTTACTTCAACAATTTTTTTACCCTGGAGTTAAAAAATTTCTTAACAAATGATTTGCTGGGTCCATTTTGATTTGCAGATGTTTCAACAAAATACAAGTCTGCCCCAGCAAATGTACCCTTTGGATTCCTCTGGACCAGCATTCTATCATCAGCAAAATGTACAACAATTACATAATACCAACATTTCCAGTGGGCCATTAGTGGACCCGTTACCTTTAGATGCCCCAAACTTAGGAATTCATTTGCCATCTGTTGATGGATTTAATGAAAGTCTTTCTCAGGTAAATTTTTTTTGTCCTAACTGCTGAGTTCTTTATTATTACCACTGTACAAGGTTAATTTCTAAAAATTTTTTAAAAAAAAACTAGAAGGAAAATGCATAATTATTTTTCTGATGTCAATTTCATTTGAATCAGTTTTCTGCATTTACTGAGGATGATTTGCAGAGCATTGTGCAGATGGGTTTTATCCAAAATCCAGTCAGCTTTCCAGGTAATGTCACAGTAAATTAGATTACCTTAAGGGTAATTTAAAGGATACCAGAATAAAGTTAGCTAAACAGTTGACAATTATTGATGATTGTTTATGTTTATCTGCAGTCCCAAATCAAGCAACCAACATGAAAGTTGAGCGGTGACCACCCCTGAATTTATGCTAAATTACACTTGAGGCCCTGGAGGAGGAAACATGCTCTGCTGTATATAAATGAGACTTTTAGTTCACCAGGCTGGATGATTAATTGCTAATCATCCTTAGAACTAGTCCAAGAATTTTATTTTTCTTTATGTCTACAAAATTATGTACTTAATTAATTATTATGTCTTCCAAATTTTTGGAGTACCCTCAGCTGCCTATTTATGGTGCAAAGTCTTGATTACAGCACCTAAATATTTGTACTATATAGGATGTAAGATATTCTCTTAGTTAAAGAATTGAGAAATGATATATAGACTTTTCTATGGCTATCTTTTGCATCAAAATTGACATTGTTGTATTTTTCTAAATGTCAATTCAATTAATTCTATGCGAGATCTATTGCAATCCTTTTTTTCGATATTTTAAATATGGTTGGGGTCAAATTATACAGTAGTAAATCGCGTTTTCTGGTGGTTATGATGGTTACTTATGTTGTAACCAGCTGTATGAGTGGGGTACTTTCATCTTTTAAAGTCTTAATACGAATGATAATGACAATAATTAAATCTTCGGTTGGGGTCAATCATAAAATCTGGCACATTTCCGGGAAGAGGGGCCCTGGAATTTTTACTGATTAATCTGTAACATAAGAAGCTTCTTGTTGTCTTATTTTTTAAGGGATAATTACAAAAAGCCCCCTGAGGTTTCGTCTAATTACAAAAAATCCTGATTTGTTTAAAATTACAAAAGCCTTTCAGGTTTTATTATGTCTTTTTTTTTTTTTTTTTTTTTTTTTGAGGGGAGGTTTGATTATGTCTTAAATATAAGGGATAATCGGATTTTTGAAATTGGTTATGAAGGGGAAAATGTAAGACGGAATCAAACTTTAAGGGGTTTTTTGTAATTTTCAAAAATAGTTTTTTGTAAGTAGCCTAAACCTCAGTTATTTTTTTTTTGTAATTATTCCTTTTTTTTATTTTTATTTTTATTTTTATTTTTATTTTTGGGTGTTGCTATTGCGTATTAACCATGCACCAGAATAAAACAAATCAAAGAGGCTAATGGTCAATTAGAAAGTCATTTTTACACGCACACATATATATATGTGTGTGTATGATATATTTATTTAAGGTTAGAGATAATTACAAAAATTAACCCCATGTAGGGGTAATTATGAAAAAACCAGAGAAGATTTAATTTGAAAAGACAAAAACCTCCTCGAGATTTGAATTTGTCTTACATTTTATTCCATTCTGAGAATTTGTGATGTCATCAAATATCTTACTTTACATCTTTCAACTTTTCTAAATGTTACAGTATCCTCAACTTTTTGACTCGGTATTAGTAATATTTAAAAAATTTAAGAATGTAGTTGTAAAATGTATGACGAAAAATTTGGGTTATTTGTAATATATAAAAAAGTGGAGGAAAGTAATTATAGAAAAAATGGTGAAGTCAATAAATTCCGTCGTTTAACTAACCATTGGTCTAAAAAGGTAAAGACAAAAGCAAACATTAAGAGGAATTGTATTACCCCAAACCTAGAGGGTATTTTTGTAGTTCTACCTTACTTTTATGTAAATGGACATAAAAAGAATCCCAGGTTGGCAATAGTGAGTTTCTGACTAGACCCAATGAATCTGGGATTTAATATTTGGCTGATAATATTTTAAAATTAAAGAACCGGAAAAGGTTAAGTAGTGGGAGTTTTGGAGGGTATGGAAAGATGCCCTTAAAGATAGATTAATCATTTGTTGAGAGGTGGTTAGTGAAAACTAATTTTTTTGTGGGGTGGTTTTAACAAAAGATTTATGCGTTTGCATCACTTTTAAATATTTTAAAATGGAGGGTTCCATTATTGATCACAGTGACTTAATTATCCCAAAGATTCTTTGAAAATGATCTTTTGCTTATAAGCGTTAAACAACATATATTATTCTATAATTGAAAAAGGGTTTTTGGTTGATCATAGACCTGTCAGCTGAAAATAGTAAAAAATAAACAATCATGCAAGGAAATGTGTATGGCAGTTGGATTTATATATAAATAACTTTTTATTTCAAGATTCTGCCCGTGATGCCAAATTTGCCCTTGGACCTTAGTTCCCTAGCTTACTGTCTAAGAAACCTTTGTGAATTTGGAGAAATTACATAAATATTAAAAAAACATATTGTTTTCATGAAGTAATGTGGCATTAGCATGCTCGGATTTAGGTCCGTTTTGAAAACTGTTTTTTTTTTTTTTTTATACCGAGTTTCCATGTTTACAAAATGACTAGTTCTTGTTGGTAAAATGTATCCTTTCGAAAATGACTAAGTGTTTGAGTATTTAGGCTTTAGTCGAGGCCTGAATTGGATTCGGTCTCCGCAAGACGAAAATGCCCCATATACAAGTGTTAACGGTTCCAACGTACGCCCTTAAAAATACAACGACTATTTCGGTTTGAGTTTACAAAGACTTGCAAACCCAAAACACATGAACAACAAGGTGTTAAGACTTTCCAAACTTTTTGAAGGAGGTGTGTCAATATGCTCGAATGCAAATGACGGTTTATTATCCGATGATTTCGTGTTGTTATTCCATCTGCAGAGGTCGAGTTTTATAGGCATCGGTGCCTCGTATGGAAGAACACGTCTTTTGCCTCGAAAAGACGGGTTTTCACCGAAACAGACGATCATTCTTCACTTCGCATTGACGCACGACTGGCGCCACGGCCCGCGCGCCCGTGCATGGATACGAACCAAAATGACAAAGTTACCTGGCGCACGACCGAATCACGGGCCGTCGGCCCCGTCTTCGGATCTTGTCAGTCCGATCGACGACGACCGATGCATGGGCGTGCTCGGGTGCGAACACTTCCCAGCTGTAACGTTTAATTAATTACAAAATTAATTATTTATTTATTTTTAAAGGTTTTTGGTCCAAAAGAATAAGGACCTTGAAGCCCAAGCCCAACCCCAACCCTGCCGGTGCCGGGCCGAGCCGATGGGTGGGTGACGGCGGCACGCTCGTGCTTTGAACCAAACCTACAAGCATGTAGGTCCTCACCCCTTTAAAAACTTGGGTGCCCCCAAGGGCCTCAAAACCATAAGTCCATCTTGGGATATATCAAGTGAGCAAACTTTGCCTCCTTTTCCTATATGGAATGGAGCATTTCTCCTTCCCCACATTTTCCATTTTCCATACCATTTACTTGTATTAAGTGGCTAACTTCTAGCATTAATTTTTCATTCACCCAGAATTGGTTTTGAGAAATTCCAAATGCTATTTTCATCTACTCTCTTAGTAGAATTTTCACAAATAATTTAATTTCATTTTTCACTAATGGAAACCACTTAATTATTTGGTCAAAATGGGGTCAACACCTATTTTACAAAGACCAAATTCCAACAATCCCCCACATGAATGAAATTAATGCATGTGTGTATGTAGATTTGCTTAAAAGTCTCGGCGAACTGTTATTACATCGGGATAGGTAGCTTGTGGCTTTGAACCTTCCTTAGTAAAATACTATCGGATTTACTAGTTGCTTAGCGCGATGTCTTGAACTACTCAGCCGTTTGTGTAAACCGAGACAACAGACTTACACAATAACAACTCTAACACTTGTTGTTCTCACGTTGCGTCCATTTTGGCCCTGGACCATATCTTAGATTTATAAGCGTTTCTTTGAAGCGGTCATTACTTCTCGCTTATATAGGTGACCTCCTATTGAAGAGTATCCTGTCATACTCCACCTTTCGTTATAGGAATCATTAAAAGTTTTAAACTTAACCTCACCACATTCAACAGGTTTTCATTCACTTGGATGTTTCGAGAATGAGTTCAGTGTTCAATCGAACATTCATCACTTAGTTGTCCCATTGAACCAAGGTCTTGGGATCTCTAATTCACAAGGTTGGAGTTCTTGCTTATGAACATTCTTTACGTTGTGGAGTTTAAACCCATTTCCTTAACAGTTTATTCAATTAATCTCGATTTATGCCTTTTTGTAGCGATCCGCAAGGTTTTCCTTTGACTTCATGTAGTTAACCGAAATAACCCCATTCGAAATCAACTGTTTTATTGGTATTATGTCTTTGACAAAAATGTGTAGACTTACCTATTTCCTTTTCAAGAAAAGACACATTTTTATAAATACAACATTCTCTTTGATTTAATGATCGTACCATCATTTATATCCAAAATCTTTGAATTTATTTTCTTGGTTGCTTCTACTTTATCCAAAGCACCCCCACACTTCAAGCTATCCTCATTTATGTGGTTTGCTAAAAAATAAAGCTTCCTTACAATTTCGATATCCTTGTTCAACACAAGATTATCCAGAGCTTCTATGGCTCTCGGCCACTTTCATTTTATTTTATTAGAACTTTGTCCCAATAATCCAGTTAGAATCTCGTTCTAATCGATTTGAATCTTAAACGGTGTTATCACATCTTTAGTAACACTTTGGATTTTAACTTGTTAATGTGTCTACCTCTAATGTTACAACACTTTGGGCAACACTTCATGCAATTGTGGTTTTGGTGTTATAACACTTTTTGCAACACTTTCTGTCACATTTAAAAATGCAACAGAAACTCCATCGGTATTCTATAAAGTGTGGTCACACCCCCACATTTGCCGATTTCCACTCGGAATCCCGATTGTCTTCCTCAATCAAGTCGACTATCAAAACCTCAAGCCCCATTTCCTTCCGCTTATGCTTGAGGTAGTTCCTAAAATCTTTCCACGATGGCGGTAATTTTTCGATAATCGCAGCCACTTGAACGACTCACTCGAGAATAATCCCTTCGAGACACTAAGTCATGAAGTATGATCTGAATTTCTTGAACTTGGGTGATCAACGTCTTGGTGTCAACCATCTTGTACTCGAGAAATTGACAATAACTTTTTTGTGTCGGCATCTTCTGCTTGTATCTTCTTCTCCAAAGAGTCCCACAACTCTTTGGAACGTTGAAACGTGCTTATAGACATTATAGAGGGTGTCGTCTAGCCCGTTCAATACGTAGTTTCGGACCTACGTAAAAAAATTGTTGTTATGCCAAGCATCCGAGCGATTCTCGGTTCTGTCGCCGATTTCTTCATCGCTACGGAAGGGGATCGATCCTTGAAAAACGAGGCCCCAAGGTGATAAGGTAGAACAAAGATCTTTCGTTGCGGCGTTTAAAGTCGGGCGCCGAAGAACTTGGCGGCTTTTCACCGTGAGCGTGGAGCAAATGACCATTGATGTGAATGAGATTGATGCCATCGTCTTCAATAGAAACGTACTTTTCATTTGCGATTGTTGGTAAAATGTATCGGTTTTGTTTCGGAAATGGGTAAGTGTTTGAGTGTTTAGGCTTGATCGAGGCCTCGAATTGATTCGCCTCCATAAGCCGAATATGCCCCGTATACAAGTGCTAACGGTTCCAGCGTACGTCCCTAAGATACAACGACTATTTCAGTTTCGAGTTTACAGCACTTGCAAACCCGAAACACTGCGAACATCAAGGTGTTAAGACTTTCAAGCTTTTTGAAGGAGGTGTGTCAATATGCTTGAATGCAAATTAAGGTTTATTATCCGATGATTTCGTGTTGTTATTCCATATGCGTGGTCGAGTTTTATAGGCATCGGGTGCCTCGTATGGAAGGAACACGTCTTTTGGCTCGAAAAGATAGGTTTTCACCGAACAAATGCATCATTCTTCACTTCGCATTGATGCACGACTGGCGCGCACTCTTTGCCGCCCGCGAACCAAAATAATAAAGTTATAGCCTGACGCACGACCCGACGCACGAGTTCTCAGATGCGTACGGTCTGACTGACGCACGACCCGACGCACGGGCCATGCGTCCACACGTGCTCGGGTGCGAACACTTCCCAGTTGTAAATCATTTAATTAATTACAAAAATTAATTAATTATTTATTTTTTAAAGGTTTTTGGTCCAAAAATAATAAGGGCCTTGAAGCCCATGCCCAGCCCCAGGCCGGGCCGAGCCGGCGCGCGCGAGCGCATGTGTGCTTTGAACCAAACTCACAAGCATGTAGGTCCTCACCCCTTTAAAAACTTGGGTGCCCCAAGGGCCCAAACCCATAAGTACATCTTGGGATATATCAAGTGAGCAAACTTTTCCTCCTTTTCCTATGTGGGATGGAGCATTTCTCCTTCCCCACATTTTCCATTTTCCATACCATTTACTTGTATTAAGTGGCTAACTTTTAGCATTGATTTCTCATTCGCCCGGAATTGGTTTTGAGAAATTCCAAATGTTATTATCATCTACTCTTTTAGTAGAATTTTTACAAATAATTTAATTTCATTTTTTACTAATGGAAACCACTTAATTATTTGGTCAAAATCGGGTCAACACCCATTTTACAAAGACCAAATTCCAACAGTTCTCAGAAAAATAGCCCCTATTTAAACCGCGAGAATCGCAGACAATTTCCAAGTCCTTAAGGCCTTGTATGGTTGTGTTTTCAACACCATTTTTCTATTTTCCAACTATTACGGAAAATGAATTTATGTTTGTTTCAAAAGTTTCAAGAGAAATGAATTCATTTCTAGTTTTCACTTTTTATGGAAAATAATCTTTTGAAAATACAACCAAACAATTTTTCATTACAATTACGCAAACCTAAGTAAAAATACACTACAATCATGCAAACATATGTCAAAAATACATTTGAAAAACTATAACCAAACATATTCTCATTTTCAAATGTAAATTAGGACAACAAACCAAATATATTCTCAATTCTCACACAAAAACCAATAAAGTTTGAAAATTCATTCTCTAACACTAGAAACTGGAAATTGAACTTGGAAATACATCCATACGAGCCCTAATATTCTCAACTACCGCGCACGATGAGTCGTTGCCCGACTGATTACTCCATGCATGACTCCCAACTATCCAATAGCAGATTCCTACCGAGATTCAGCCTCACAGCTCCCACATTGCCAGTTGACGGCCTCAATATTAATTGATTCTTGATTTTTTGTAGTATGTGATTTCATGAAATTTGATCGTACGCGAATAATTAGTTTTATTAAAGTTTGAGTCCAAGTACTAGATTAATTTCTTTTAAGTTTCCGTAACATTTCTTTTCAGTTTTTGTGAAATATATTATATATTGCATTTAATTTGGACTTCGGAGAAACAAAACTGATTTATGCAATAATGTTAATTAGATCATAGTTATTTTAATTTTATTTATTAATTATAAGCTAGCTCTTACAAATTATGTAAACATCAAGAATAATCTTGAAGCCAAATGCTGGGAGAAAATCATTCTATAATTTTCATTAGTTTGATCCGTTCCAATTTTTGTTTTAATATGGCGGCCATAACTCATAATGTACTTTATATAATACATGATACGTGTATGAAATATTATTTTTAATTTATAATTAGAGTAATTAATATATATTTGATATGAATATGTGACTCTATGACAATATAAGATGAAATTGAAAATCGAAATTGAAAGTGATAGTGTTAACCAAAAATATTTGGATCATACAACCGCAAGTGTACAATGTAGTTTATAGAATAATAGCAAACAAGGTCATATTCCTCAGGGGATTGATATGTGAATCACTTAGGATATAATAACATCGCATTCCAATTTTATTGAAGCGTAGAATATCAATTGTGTAATAAAATTCAAAATAAAGAAATAAAAGAATTAAATTTGTGAATTCCACAAGTATTTTCAACAACCACGGAAGCAATCTTAGGCACATAATCTCAACATGTTTCTTCAATATTAAATCCAATTAAAGTTTCAAAAACAAATTCATGCGATTCTATGGATTCAATTCCTAAAATAGCTTATTCCCCCTCCCAGGTGGCGCATAAACAGTAGATTAATAATAATCGAGGTCTCCCGATTCATCACAACTATTATTAACTCCCAAAAGATCTTTGAATTGAAATACTCCTCACAAAAAGTAGTCTCCCGATACATTACCCACGTTTATGTCTCGAAATCGATTTCGTGTTGTTAGAACTCACATCCGGATTATGGACTAACAAGTATGAAATGTAAATTATTGATCGTGTAATCGACAATTATAAATAAGCAATCAAATTCATAAAATAGAACACATGAATCAATTAAGAAAATAATTAATTAAGATTTAACATGAATCCACAGTTTTGATTATGCCCCTAAGATCCGAACGATTAACCAAACACTAATTCATAGATAAATTCGAAATCAACATTATGACGTCGTTTAAGCACATACAAGAGATTTAGACATAGAGAGAAAACCTCTTCTCGTCAGGATGGATTCCCTCCTAAGCCTTCAAGCTCTTGTGCTCCGTAGATGCGAAAGGTCTTGTGGTGTTCTTCGCGACCTAACTCTCTCTCTCTCAGAAGACCTCAGATCTTGTATTCCTGCGTAATTTGATGTGTTTTCAGTGGTATGAATGTTCTAATTTTCTTGCAAGTCTTGGGTCCCTTTTATAGATGCTGGAGAGATCACTTGTAGAGTTGAACGGAAAAAGAACTCTAGAAAACCGCGTGATGAGTCCCACATGGCCTGGCGTGTGACATCACACGGCCGTGTTGGTCTTTGTGTTGCCCAATACCACACGACCATGTGGACCCACACGGTTCGGCCATGCAGCGTGGTTCTATCTCTGTTTCTTTTCCTTTTTCACACGGTTGTGTCATTTCACATGGGTATTTTCACATGGCGTGTGGCACCACACGGTCCGGCCGTGTGACGTGTTCTTATCCGCTTTTCTTTGTGTTTTTGATATTCTCTTTGCATTAGTCAGTCTTATCCAGGCCTTCCAACCGATATTTCTTTGTTTTAAGCCCGCGTTTCTGTAAAAATTTACAAGAATGCGCAGATCATGTCCTTCTAAGCAAACTAAGTAAAACACATTAAATATGCGTGCAAATGTATCAAATATATATCATTTTAAGCCCCAAAATGCACGTATATTTTACACTCATCAAAATCCCCCAAACTTAAAGCATTGCTCGTCCTCGAGCAAATTTAGAAAAATAATATCAAGGGGTAAAAAGAACACACAAGAATACTATGAACATTAAATCTCATTTGACTCCATACTTAAGAAAATCATGTAATTCATAATCAAGAAGTGATCAGTCATAAACTTGGCATAGTCAATACTCTCTTGGGTACTCGACATCGCGACTCACAAGTAGATAGTGTATCATTCGACTCTCAAAAGTTTATGGATAGTGTTTATGCTCAAATTCATTTCTGTGAAAGTAGAACTACCATAGGCTTACAAATCGTCTAACATCTCGACCACTTTTGTGTGCAGAATCTAAGAATCAAAAATGATTTTTCATTTGGTTGTAATGTAGGCTCTTTGGTAAGGGTAGAGAAATTTGGATTAAGTGACTTCGCTGAGCAAATAGAATTTAAGCATATAGACTTGAAATTCACCAACCCAATTTCATATAATACTCATTTTCTTTTCAACTCGATTCCACCCTTATTTCTCCTTTTTCATTCTTTAGGCCTTTTTACTTTTACCTCTTTTTTCTTTTTTTAGCCTCAAGCTCTCATTTTTTTCACAATTTTCAGAATTTTTCTTTTTAGGCTCATTTTTCTCTATATATTTTTCAGAGATTTTCTTTTTCCGAGCTTCATGCATTCTTCATTCACCTAGATATCGCTTGTTAAGTTGGTATTTTACCAACTTATTTGATATTTTAGAGTAGAATTTGGTTTTATCTTGGGTGTTTTTAGAGTCGTTAGAGTCCTATTTATTTCAATTAGAGTCGATGTAGAGTCAATACAGATTTGGTAGCCAGAAATGAAGAAAACGGTGAAAAACGGCTTGAAGAAAGAAGAAATCACGTAGAAAGAAGGAAAAAATCGTATTTTGACAAGGAAGAAGGGCGCAATGCGCCAGCCCTGCCTCAGCGCAGAAGTAGCGAGGAAGGCGGAAGGGAAGATAATTTGAGGCATGTGATGCGCTGCAGCGCCCGGGCGGCAATTGTGCGAGAAAAATGATGGGCGCGCAACGCCATGCTGCGCGCCCCATGGCCGCCGTGCGATAAGTTGTGCGAGCGATCTGCGGGCGCAGCAGCCCGTGCGATAAAATGGGACGATATTTTTGGCGCTAGTGGCTCATGCGCGGGCGCCGCAGCGCCCGGGGGCGGAAAATCCTATGTTCACCTACCCCCTTCTTGGACTTTTGTGTACTATAAATATCATCCTTGGGGCTTGAAATCAGGGCATCTTGGAACCCTTGGGAAGACAATAAAAACAGCTACAAGACAAGGAAGAAGAATTTGAGCACTTTGAGAAGAATTTGGAGAAGAAGATTGGAGGCTTCTATCATCTAGAAATAGAGAAGATCCTCAACTCTTGTTCTTATTTTGTTGCTTTCTTCATATCTTGTAAGATGTATTGTTGTATTTTCTTGGATTCATTTTCTTCAATCATGAGCTAAACACTATAATTCTAGAGGATTGGTGTAATCTATGTTTGAACTTATGTTTTGAGATTGTGGTTTGTCAATCTAGATCTATCAATTTATTTGTGCTATTTGGATCTATTGCTTCTAAATTACTTGATCAATAATTTAGATTGTTTGGTGTATTTGATTTGACACTTGAGAGAGGTAATTGAATACATGACCTTGGAATAACATAACCAGATTTCATAGAATTGAGAGATTTGTGAATCCTTTGAAGTCATTTATCAAGATTCATAGCTTTTATTGAGATTTTAATTGGTGATTTTTATAGAGATGTTGATTTCCCAATTGAATCTAAAATCATTCGCACTTGAGAGAGGGAATGATTATTGTAGAAATCTTGACTTATAAATTGATAATTGATGATTGATAAACCATATTGACAACATAAGGGATAACTAGATTCATCATACCTCTAGAATTCATTTAATCATTTGGATAAACTCATTGATATTTTCATATTCTTGATTTATTTTTAGTATTTTTAGTATAATCAACTCCATCATATATTGAATTTCTAAATAAAGTTAGACTACTATATTATAGTACTTAGCAATAATTCGATAATTATTCCTGTGGATTCGACAACCTTACTTCTCTATATTAAAACTTGACACCGTAGACTTGCGGTTAGAAAATTATCTAACAAGTTTTGGCGCCGTTGTCGGGAATAATTCATCTTATTTGCGCTAATATTATTACTTAGTAGTTTTACTTTAATTTAGATTGGTTTCTTTTGTTACAATAGGGTCATTGTCATTTTTGTGTTTTCTTGTTGATGTGAAAAAATAAAAGTGCTAATTTAATCTTATTTGATCCAAATTGAAAGAACGCCGAAAGATTAGAGCCGCACGAAGAATCGAATTCACAAAAATGGTGAATCGGTGATGATGAAGACCGCATACCTATTGTTGCACCACCGGAAAGGGCCATTCGGGACTATTTTCGACCAACCACAAATCAAAACTATTCGGGCATTGTTCGCCAACCTATCAATGCGAATAATTTTGAATTGAAGCCGGCCCTAATAAATATGGTGCAACAAAATCAGTTTGGGGGAAGTGCCGTAGATGACCCGAACGCTCATTTGGCTATTTTTCTTGAGATATGTGACACTATCAAAATGAATGGGGTTCCCGATGAAGCTATTCGGTTGAGGTTATTTCCGTTTTCACTTCGGGATAAAGCTAGACAGTGGCTTCAAACCTTTCCACCTGGAAGTATCACTAGTTGGAATGATCTCACTGAAAAATTCATGGCAAAATTCTTTCCACCTAGTAAGACACTTCAATTGAAAAGTGAGATTGCTCAATTTCATCAACTCGACTTTGAGCCACTCTACGAAGCTTGGGAGCGATTCAAAGAATTATTGAGGAGGTGTCCACAACACGGGTACGCAGATTGGCAAAAGGTTCAATATTTCTACAATGGTATGAATGGGCATTCAAGAACTATTATAGATTTGCAAGGGAGGTACATTGATGGCTAAAACTCCAAGTGAAGCCATGCTTTTATCGAAGAAATGGCGCCAATAGTTATCAATGGCGTCTCAAAGATCTACACCAAGAAAAGTTGCGGTGTTCTTGAACTTGATACTATGTCCGGATTGGCCTCTCAAATTTCCGCCTTGTCAAAACAAATTGCTACACTAAGTCCGGTGGTGGGAAACAACAATCGGAGGCGATCATGGAGATAAGTCAAGAAATTGTGAATCCCGACACGGAACAAGCGAATTATGTGAATAATCGGGGTTTCAACAATAGAGGGAATCAATTGCCGACACATTATCATCCGGGACTTCGCAATCATGAAAACTTCTCGTATAGCAATACGAGAAATGTGTTGCAACCACCTCCGGATATCGAATCAAGCAAGTACGAGTACACATGTGGGAGAACAAAAGCCATCTTTGGAGGAATTACTTAGATTATTCCTTGTAGAATCAAGAGCAAGGATGAACAAGGCCGATTCTAACATAGAAAATCTGGGTTCAAGGGTTACAACAATTGAAAGTCATCTCAAATCTTTGGGGACACATGTGGGTCAATTGGCCACGCTATTAATTCACAACAAAAGTTGATACGTTTCCAAGTAACACCGAGGTGAACCACGGAACATTGCAAGGCCATTAAGTTGAGAAGTGGGACGAAGTATGATGAACCAAAGATGCCTCGCTCATGCTACCAAAGAACGAAGCAAGCTCAAACACTCCAAAATGAAGAAGGCATTGATAAGCAATCAGAAAAGGCAAAAATTGAGGTAAAACCAATTTCCAATTCTGATAATGTGTTACCAAATGCTCTTCCTTTTCCACAGAGATTTCAGAAGAAAAAGTTGGATGCTCAATTTTCCAAGTTTTTGGAAATATTCAAGAAAATTCACATCAACATCCCTTTTGCCGATGCACTCGAGCAAATGCCAAACTATGCAAAATTCATGAAGGATGTGATGTCGAGAAAGAGAAGGTTGGAAGCATATGAGACGGTTAATCTCACGGAAGAGTGTAGCGCCATTTTGCAAAGAAAGCTACCACAAAAATTAAGAGATCCGGGGAGTTTCACTATCCCTTGCACTATTGGTGATTCTTATTTTAATAAAGCTCTTTGTGATTTAGGTGCTAGCAAGATTAATCTTATGCCGTTGTCTTGTTTTTGAAACCGGGCCTTGGAGAAATAACGCCATCCACCATCACATTGCAATTAGCCGATAGATCACTCACCTACCCAAGAGGAGTGATTGAAGATGTGTTGATCAAAGTGGATAAATTCATATTTCCGCGGACTTTGTGGTGTTGGATATGGAGGAAGATCATGAAATGCCATTGATTCTTGGGAGACCTTTTCTAGCAACGGACGAGCTTTAATTGACGTGCAACGAGGAGAGTTAACATTACGGGTAAATGATGATGAGGTACTATTTAACATTTATAAAGCAATGAAATTTCAAGAGGAACCTCACACATGTCATTTTATTGATAAAATCGAACAATGTGATCAAACGGAAGTTATAAAACAAGATTTAAAAGATCCGTTAGAACATTGTTTGATTAATTCAATAATGAAATGTGATGAGGAAGATAGTGATGATATTGATTTGCTTGAGTTTATTCTTTCCCTTGAGGCTAAAGAAATTGTAAAAGAAAAACAAAAGGAAGCATTAGAAAATGCCAATATTGAAAATATTCCAAAGGTACTTTAGAACTAAAGGAACTTCCTAACATCTTCAATATGCATTTTTGGGAAAAGATAAAACTTACCCGGTAATTGTTTCGCTTCATTATCTTCATCCGAATTGGATAAGTTGTTGCGTGTGCTTCGTGAACATAAGTCGGCCTTAGGTTGGTATATTTCGATTTGAAAGGTATAAGTCCTTCCATTGTAATGCACAAAATTTTAATGGAAGAATCTTATAAACCATCTATTGAACACCAAAGACGACTTAATCCCGCAACGAAAGAAGTCGTGAGAAATGAGGTTTTAAAGTGGCTAAAGGCAGGTATAATTTATGCCATTTCGATAGTTCATGGGTGAGTCCTAGAGACAGTTGTCCCTGGGGGAGGTATGACAGCTTGTGAAAAATGATAACAATGAATTAATTTCTACACGAATCGTCACAGGATGGCAGTATGTATGACTATAGAAAATTGAATAAAGCTACTCGTAGGATCATTTTCCCCTCCCCTTTATTGATCAAATGTTGACGGGTTGGCAGTTACGAATATTATTGTTTTCTTGATGGCTATTCAGGATACAATCAAATCGCTATTGCCCCGAAGATCAAGAAAAGACTACTTTTACATGTCCATATGGTACTTTGCATTTTCGCAGATGCCATTTGGATTATGTAATGCACCGCTACTTTTCGAGGTGTATGATGGCGATTTTTCATGGTATGGTTGAGGAAATCATGGAAATTTTTATGGACGATTTTTCTATTTTTGGTACTTCTTTTGACCATTGTTTGCATAACTTATCTATGGTTTTGCAACGTTGTGAGGAAACTAATCTTGTACTTAATTGGGAAAAATGTCACTTTATGGTCAAAGAAGGGATTGTACTTGGACATCGTATTTCTTGTACGGGTTTGGAAGTTGACAGGCGAAGGTTGTGGCTATTGAAAAGCTACCCCCACCTTCAAATGTGAAAGGCATAAGAAGTTTTTAGGGCATGCGAGGATTTTATAGGAGATTCATAAAAGATTTTTCAAAAATTGTTAAACCACTTTGTAATCTCCTTGAAAAAGATGCTATCTTTTGCTTTGATGAGTTGTGTTTGCGGGCATTTGAACAGATAAAAAGGCACTCATTTCACTCCGATTATGATAGATTGGACTCAACCATTTGAGCTCATGTGCGATGCAAGTGATTATGCAAAGGTGCCGTTCTTGGTCAAAGGCGAGATAGAATTTTTAAAGCTATTTACTACGCAAAGCAGGACCATGGACAACGCCCAACAAAACTACACCACCACGAGAAAAAGAGATGTTGGCGGTAGTTTTTGCATTTGATAAGTTCCGAGCTTACTTGGTGGGTACGAAGGTGATTGTTTATACGATCATCATGCGGCAATCCGATATCTTTTCTCCAAAAGGATGCAAAACCTCGATTAATTCGATGGATTTTGCTCTTGCAAGAATTTGATATTGAGATTCGAGACAAAAAGGAAGCGAGAATGGGGTTGCCGATCATCTATCCCGTCTTGAGCAACCTTACGAGGTGATTGAGAGTCCAATAAAAGAATCATTTCTCGATGAACAAATTATGCGTCGAGATATCATTACCTTGGTACGCAGATTTTGTTAATTACCTCGCAGGAGGAGTTTTGCCATAGGACTTGACTTCACACCAAAAAGAAAAATTCTTACATGATGTCAAGTCTTATTTGTGGGATGATCCGTTATTGTTCAAGAGATGCGCGGATTCTATCATTCGCCGTTGTGTTCCTAAGGAAGAAATTGAGAGATTCTTCAACATTGTCATTCATCATCTTATGGGGACATTTCGCCAACCCGAACCGCCGCAAAGGTACTACAACTGTTTTTTATTGGCCAACATTATTCAAGGATTGTTATGCCTTTGTGAAAACTTGTGATCGATGCCAAAGGGTTGGTAATATTTCACGGCGTCATGAGCTTCCTTTGACAAACATAATGGAGGTGGAATTGTTTGATGTATGGGGTATTGACTTTATGGGACCATTTCCCGTCCTTTGGAAATTTGTACATTTTGCTTGCGGTTGATTATGTCTCCAAGTGGGTTGAGGCGATTGCTACACCAACGAATGATGCTAAGGTAGTACTCAAATTCTTGCACAAGCATATTTTTACTCGGTTCGGTACTCCTCGAGCTATTGTAAGTGATGAAGGCACGCATTTTTGTAATAAATTATTTAACAACCTTCTTGCTAAATTTGGTGCGTCATAAGATTGCGCTTGGTTACCATCCTCAATCTAATGGTCAAGCCGAAATTTCCAATCGTGAAGTGAAACAAATTCTTGAAAAACGGTGAGTTTTAATCGAAAGGATTGGGCACAAAAGCTTGATGATGCTTTGTGGGCTTATCAGACGGCTTATAAAACACCCATTGGTATGTCACCGTATCGATTGGTGTTTGGTAAAGCGTGTCATTTGCCGGTTGAACTTGAGCATCGAGCTTATTGGGCAATTAAGAAATTGAATTTTAACTTGAAAGAGGCGGTGAAAACCGATTACTTCAATTAAACGAAATGAAAGAATTTCGTCAAGAATCATATGAAAATGCCAAAATGTATAAGGAAAAACGAAAAAAATGGCATGATCAAATGATTTTGCGACGTGAATTCTTACCCGCCAACAAGTGTTATTGTTCAACTCTCGATTGAAACTTTTTCCGGTAAACTCAAATCACGATGGTCAGGACCGTTTGTGGTTGAACGTGTGTTTCCATATGGTGCCGTCGAGTTAAGAGGGAACGATGGGAATTCGTCCAAGTAAACGGACAAAGATTGAAACATTATTTTGGGAATGAAGCAAGGAAGGTTTTAAATCTTCCACTTGGTGATGAAATTTCTTGAGTCCGAATAGTTGAGTCCTGGCTAACGACTATAAATTTAGCGCTTCTTGGGAGGCAACCCAAGCGATTTTCGTGTGATCGAATTTTGTGTGATTTTATTTTCTTTTAATTTGGTGTGTATTTATTTGAATTTTGGTGTGATTTTTGTGTAAATTAATTTGTGTGTGATTTTGAATTTTTGATTAAATTGAAAAAAAAAAAAAAAAATAAAAGAGGGAAAATACGGGCAGCGCCCCCCCAAGCTGGCGCTGGCGCCCGATGATTTCTCCGGGCGATTAAAGTGGTCATCACCGATCGGCCGACTCTCATTTTTTTACAAACAAAACACACACACACACGCCTATCTTCATCCCTTCTACAAAAATCCCACCTTGCTTTCACTTATACACCATTCAAGTGGGCATTTGAGCAACTTAATCATCATCTTCATCTTCTTCATCAATTGGGTAAGTGAGCTTCAATTGTACACCAATTTTCTTCAAATTTTCAAGCTTAGGTTAAAAATGTGGGAATTTTCATTATCATTATAATTTCGAAATTCTTGATAAATTCTTGATAAATTGTGATGATATATGAATAATATTGTGCTTGAATTGATTGGTGTTGAAAAATGGGCATGAATTGAATTTCAAGTTTGGTGAACATCTCTTCTTTGCATGTATGCCTACAAGGTGTTTGTTAAAATGCATCAATGAAAAATATTACACCTAGGCATTTGATTCTTGTCATCATTGTGTACTAAAGGTTATTTGATCATGAATTGATGACAAAGATGCATAATTCTTGAGTTGTTGCAAAATTCTAACCACTAACTCGTATTCGTATTGGCCCCATGTGTTATGTTGCTTGTGTCATTTTTCGTGTGATTTTCAAATCAATCACAATGCCAAGAACAAAGAATGCAAGCAAGGGCAAAAGGTGGCGAGTACCTCCGAGGAATATGATACTAGTCGTTTCGTAGCTTAGAGGCACAAAATCATTTTTATGAGAAATTAAGCACAAAGAGCATAGCGGGAACGGGGTTACAAAGGGGCCAAATGATGGTGAACTTGCACAAATGATACATCAGAAGCAATGGGAAAAACTTTGTGCACAACCTAGACCATTCGCACCGAATATAGTCAGAGAGTTTTATGCAAATGCAAAGACCAAAAACGGCTATAAGTCAGAGGTTTTCGTACGTGGAATAAACAAGGTATACACTCATTCAGTAGCGATAAGAGAATATTATGGACTCCCGGAGGTGGATCACTCACCATACGTTGAATTTATCTCGCAACCACCGAGTATGGAGGAGATTTGTAATACCTTATGCCGGCCGAAGCGTGGTACGTCATATAAAAGTTGTGGGAGGTGCATGCTTTTCCGAAAACGAGTCTTAGTCGATATGGGCGAGCTTGGTACCACTTCATATGCAACAACTTGATACCAACCAAGCATGTTAGTGATGTAACTAAGGAACGAGCTCATCTTCTATATGCCATAGTTACTGACATACAATTCGACCATGTAATTATTGCAACGTCCCTTCATAACAAAATGCTACAACCCAAAACAGGGGGACTAATCTTACCGAGTTTAATTTGTGGGTTATGTAAAGAGAAGGGTGTTACATGGGATAACTCCGAGCCATTGAAAATCCAAAGGGACCCATAGATTCGGCTACTATTGCTTCTTATGACGAGTGGGCGGGCGGTGTGCCTAATCCGAAGGGTGCGGGATATATTCTTCATCCCGGTGCTTGCCGGCTATTGAGCCGATACTCATGCCCAACCACGAATCATTAACGTTCCATCCGGTTGGGCGGCAAGACGTTCTCGTTCTAGACGCTCACATAACAGCTCTTCGGGACGCACTAGTTCGCGACGAATCGAGTGAGAAGGGCTTTTGAAGTGAGCAACGCCACAGAGCACGAGAAGAATATGAGAATGAGCACAACCGAGTACTTGCTAGATATACTGACCACACACCCGCAATTCCAGGTTCCCAATACCACCACCACCGGCCCTATTGCTCATTTTTCACCACACGACTCCGATGAGGAGTCCTAGGTGCTCGGCTATCAAGAAAGTTTTCTCACTCTCCATTGAGGACAATGTTCAATTTAAGTTTGGGGGTGTAATCAGATTTGTGTCTTTTGAGTCGTGTCGAGTCGAAAAAAAAATCGAGTTGAGTCGAGTCGGGTAGTTTGTTGAACTATAGAACTACATGACTAAGTAGATTTGTTGATTGCGAGTTGAACTGTCACGAAAGCATGCTTTTAAGTGGTGATCTATATTTTGCTTCATTGATTTCATATTCATGCATAATTCTGTTAATTTATTTGAAAATGATTAATGAAGTCGAGTGTTGCTTGTATGATCCCACCGGATTCTAGAACTTGTTTGATCACTAATTGAGGCGAAATCCTAGGTGAAATAACATAAGGAAATGATTTAGGCCATCTTTGAATAAAAGCTAGAGCCAAAATGACTACCTTTTTGTACGATACAATTTCACTAGTGTCCCTTTTGAGCCTATTAAACCTTTTCTTTGGCAACCAATTGTTTTCACCTTGAGCTTACATGTGAAAATCCTAATTACCCATCACTCATACACACAAAATGATTGAAGGTTGAGGAGGATGTAATAAGTAAGGTAGATGTTCATTCGCATGAAATTGCCGAGAAAAAGAAATAATGAAACCCCATGTGTTAAAATATGCAAAAGACCAAGTTTGGGGTCTCGAAAAAAAAAAAACAAAATGTTGAAAATAGAGGCTCGTAAAGGGAGAATAATTGAAAATTCAACAAAAGTGAAGATAGCCATTTTGTTTGGCAATTGGTGATTTGAAGAGGTAATTGTGTGTTTGGGTGAATTGAGCCACTTAATCCTAAATTTTCCTACCCGACCCTAAGCCACATTACAAGCTTTGGAAGTCCTATTGATCCATGTGTTATATTAGCCTACATTAGTGGAGATTAGTGGGAATAACAAGCCTATGGAATCCGGTAGTCATTATCTTTTGATATTTAGTAGTGGATCATCTTGATAACATTTGATTGCGTAAATCAATTTGAATAATGTAAACGGAATTTTCATGAATATTCAACACTTTTGATCACAATGATAAAATGCATGCTTGATTGATAGTGAAATGAGTTTTTAGACAAATTTTATTGTTTTATGGAGTTTTGTAGTTGTTTGTGTTGTTGTTTTGTTTGTTTTTCATTTTGGAGTTATAATTGTTTGAGGACAAACAATAGCTTAAGTTTGGGGTATTTGTTAAGTTGGTATTTTACCAACTTATTTGATATTTTAGAGTAGAATTTGGTTTTATCTTGGGTGTTTTTAGAGTCGTTAGAGTCTGTTATTTGCTGGCGCAGTCGGCTCATGCGATAAAATGGGACGATATTTCTTTCAGCGCGCAGAATCTCATGCTGCTGGCGCCCATGGCGGGGCGGAAAATCCTATGTTCACCTACCCCTTCTTGGACTTTTGTGTACTATAAATACCATCCTTGGGGCTTGAAATCGGGCATCTTGGAACCCTTGGGAAGACAATAAAATGACTACAAGACAAGGAAGAAGAATTTGAGCACTTTGAGAAGAATTTGGAGAAGAAGATTGGAGGCTTCTATCATCTAGAAATAGAGAAGATCCCTCAACTCTTGTTCTTATTTTGTTGCTTTCTTCATATCTTGTAAGATGTATTGTTGTATTTTCTTGGATTCATTTTCTTCAATCATGAGCTAAACACTATAATTCTAGAGGATTGGTGTAATCTATGTTTGAACTTATGTTTTGAGATTGTGGTTTGTCAATCTAGATATATCAATTTATTTGTGCTATTTGGATCTATTGCTTCTAAATTACTTGATCAATAATTTAGATTGTTTGGTGTATTTGATTTGACACTTGAGAGAGGTAATTGAATACATGACCTTGGAATAACATAACCAAGGATTTCATAGAATTGAGAGATTTGTGAATCCTTTGAAGTCATTTATCAAGATTCATAGCTTTTATTGAGATTTTAATTGGTGATTTTTATAGAGATATTGATTTCCCAATTGAATCTAAAATCATTGGCACTTGAGAGAGGGAATGATTATTGTAGAAATCTTGACTTATAAATTGATAATTGATGATTGATAAACCATATTGACAACATAAGGGATAACTAGATTCATCATACCTCTAGAATTCATTTAATCATTTGGATAAACTCATTGATATTTTCATATTCTTGATTTATTTTTAGTATTTTTAGTATAATCAACTCCATCATATATTGAATTTCTAAATAAAGTTAGACTACTATATTATAGTACTTAGCAATAATTCGATAATTATTCCTGTGGATTCGACAACCTTACTTCTCTATATTAAAACTTGACATCAGTAGACTTGCGGTTAGAAAATTATCTAACACTGCTCATCTCTCTTTCTTTTTGCCAACTTCCTCTCTTTTTTTCATAAGTTTTCACCATATCTCCCCCAAACTTGTTCATATTCTATAAGCTCAAGAAATTTTAGGGACAAAATCATGTTATAGATTAATGTGGCTCACAATAAAAAGTTTTGGCTCAAAATTGGCTAACTAAGGAATCATGAGTTCATAGGTAGGCTTTTTAGGTTAAGTAGACTAAACAAAGATGGCCTTAAATCCTTTTAAAAAATTGCACACACACATGGATTTAATGAAGATACTAGAGCAAGTTCTAGAGTTCTGTCAATCATGAATGACACACTCAAGAAAAAAATAAGTCTGCATAATTTAAAGCAGTTATAGGCATAAAAGCACACAGTTTATTTTTCTCAATATGCTCAAATACCCAATTTCCCAACTAATGCTAAGCAAATAAATGACATCTTCCCAACATTTCATCACATTATTCCCAAAAGTATGTTATCTCATTCTATAAAATGCTCATAGTAAAATCATACTTTAAAACGGACATTTTCAAAAACCTTGATTAATAATCACACATAAAAGCAATTAAACGTCTTTGAAAGCGATAAACAAGCTAAAAATAAAATAAAAAATAAAAAAAAAAATTTGAAAATTTTAATGCAAATACGCTCTACATGCAATCCTAAATGTAATGCAAAATGCAAGAAAATACTAAATTTACACATTCTTGACAACCTCCCCTAAAAAAAAACTTAAAATATGCTTGGTCCAGAACATATGAGGAAATTATCAAAAGAATAGAGGAATGCGTAATAAGTACTTACATGGATCATCAGTAGTGGTGGAGGTGGAGGGTAGTGGCCTTATGAGATATGTCATTTGGTCCATATGAGACATCATCTCGTACATATATTTTTCTTTCTTGGGTGATGTCATCGAATTGTTGTAAGTACTCTGGTGGTACTCACCCGGTAGCCGCCAATCGACACGTGCCACCTATCAATCTGCCTATGTCAGCTTCCACCATTTCGAGCCTCTCACTCATAGTAAATGGACGGTTACCCCCTTGTCTAGAGGATTCTGGCATCTCCCTCATCGGCTCATCTTGCTCTTCTTGAGCAGCAGCCCCCTGTTCACATCTAAGCAGCCAATTACCCTTATTTCTTATGGATTTCGCTTAAGGGTTATGAAGCTTAACCTTTGTTCTATCTGACTGATTGAGCCAGTAATCACGCCCATCGAATTTTATCATCTTCATAGCAGTTAGAACAGTCAGATATCAATTTAGGCCCCGCAACCTCCTCATACCCTTCCAAGTTAATATTGAAGTATTTAGCAATAGGGGTAATCATCCCCCCAATGCAAATTCCACCTCTCTCCGATTTTCTTATTCTATCAAATTGCCGGGCTATCATAGCCCCCACGTTTGGCACAATTTCAGTCTCCGACGCCATACACCATATGATGAATAATTCATCTACCGTCAATGCCCCTTTACTCTCCTCCCTCACAAAAATCGTTTCTGCTAAGGCTCGCTGGACATAGCGGAATACTGTGTTTCAAATACTAGATGCCTTTGAGGTACCCGGTTTGTAGATTCGTTTCCCAGTTATTTCTCTCCAAAACCTATCCTTGTCAAATTTCTCGTGCTTCTCAACCCCATAAGCCAGAGTCTTATAAATTTCATTCAAATCATCAATACTCAACTCCCTCGGCTCATTCTCCAATCGAAACCTAATTCCCATCAAGTTTTTTTTTGAACCACCAATTCAAAGCTACTCAAAAATTCAAGTGTGATAATCGAATAAGTGGCCTAATGCCAATTCAAGAATTAATGCCAATCAATTCGACCACACATAGCTCGAAATCTTCCAATAAACCTAAATTAGCAAGAGTATGTTCATTGGTATACCTTGTGTTAAACCATGGACGAAAGCAGAGTATCGTCCATCTAGCTCGGTGTGTGTCGTGTGGCAAGATGACATTCGAAGCTTCGGACTCTTCAGGATCAAATATTAGTTGAGGCTCGAGTTCGGGCTTTGGAGTTGCTCCTTTCTTCTTCTTGTATTTCTCCTTGTTCATCTTTCACCCCTAAAAGCCATGAAATTCAAGATTTTGAGGTGAAAAGATCTGAAATTTGAAGTTTTGAAGAACCCCCAAACTTGGTGTAGAACTTGGAGAGGTTGAAGATTTGAAGGTTGCTGGTGGTGGATTTCTTGAGAGGATGAAGGATTTGTGTTTTTGGGTTGAGATTTATGGTTAATTTGGAGAGATTTGGTGAGGAGTTTGAGAGTTTTGGGAGATAATTTTCGTGTGTTAGGATTTTGGTAGGAACAGTGGGAGAAAAAATGAGTTTTGGGGTATAAATTGGGTTCTCGCCCCCGTTACATTCGATCGCCACACGGCCGTGTGATTTCACACGGTCATGTGATTTCACACGGGCGTGCCGTGTGGCCACGGGCGTGTCTGTCCCCATTCTTCCTGCTGTCCCTCGTCCACATGATCGTGTGGTGCTGGGCGTCTCGTCTTCTCGCACGGCTGGGTCGTGTGGTCTCACACGCCCGTGTGAGGTTATTTCTGTACTTTTTTTTCTCTTTTCATAACCGGTAGTTTTCCGTGACGCCTCCTACACAACAACTCACAAAAACTAAACAAAACTAAAAATTAAGTTAATAGAAATAAAATTGAAATTAAAATTGAAGGCGATTGAAAATGAACAAAATAGAAAATAAATTGGGTTGCCTCCCATATTTGTCGTTTGAAATCTGTGAACCCTCAGTGCCATGTATCAGATGAATGGCATTGCATTGCTCTCTCGGATTCAACTCAGTATCGCTTGAGAATTCACCCTTTTGATGTTGGCCTCCCACAATAGTAGCGATTATGGCTGCTTGTGTCTCCAGAGTTTTCAGTCTCGCATTCAACAACAATATTGTTAGAAACAAAGCAATAAAACAATAAAAAATAAAAATTATTTACAAAATGCTTCAATTAAGATTGAACTACTTATTACTATATTTAAGTAAAAGAATCCCTGGCAACGACGCCAAAAACTTGTTCGCCAGAAATATTTGGATCATACAATTGCAAGTATACAATGTAGTTTATAAAATAATGGCAAGAAAGTTTGTATTCCTCAGTGATTGATATGTGAAACACTTAGGCTATAATAACATCGTATTTCAATTTTATTGAAGCGACCGAATATAAATTGTGTAATAAAAATCGAAAATAAAGACATAAAAGAATTAAATTTGCGAACCCCAAAAAGATTTTCAACAACTACGGATGTAACCTTAGGCACATAATCTCAACATGTTTCTCCAATATTAAATCCAATTAATGTTTCAAAAACCAATCATGCGATTCTATGGGTTCAATTTCTAAAATAGCTTATTCCCCCTCCTAGGTGGCGCATAAACAGTAGATTAATAATAATTGAGGTCTCCCGATCCATCACAACTATTATTAACTCCAAAAAGACCTTTGAATTGAAATACTCCCCACAAACAGAAGTAGTCTCCCGATACATTACCCTGTTTATGTCTAAATTCGATTTTCGTCTTGTTAGAACTCACCTCCCGGATTATGGACTAACAAGTATGACATGCACATTATTGATCAGATAATCGACAATTATAAATAAGCACTCGAATCATAAAATAGAACACATGAATCAATTACTAAAGTAATTAATCAAGATTTAACATGAATCCACATTTTTTATTATTCCCCTAAGATCCGAAAGATTGGCCAAACATTGATAACAAATTCATAGAAAATTTCGAAATTAATATTATGACATCGTTTAAGCACAGACAAGAGATTTAGACATAGAAAGAAAACATCTTTTTGTCATGATGGATTCCCTTCATAATCCTTCGAAGCTCTTGTACTCCCATAGATGCAAAAGACCTTGTGGTGTTCTTCGCGACCTAGATCTTCTCTCTCGAAGACCTCGGATCTTGTATTCCCGCATAATTTGATGTGTTTTTACGTGGTATGAATGTTCTAATTTTCCTGCAAGCCTTGGGGGTCCCTTTTATAGATGTTGGAGAGATCACTTGTAGAGTTGGAACGGGAAAAGAACTCCGGAAAACCGCGTGACATAGTCCCACACGGCTTGGCCATGTGACATCACACGGCCGTGTGGGTCTTTGTGTTGCCCAATACCACATGCACGTGTGGGCCAACACTGTCCGACCGTGTGGCTTGGTTCCGTCCCCTGTTTCTTCTTCTTTTTCACATAGTTGTGTCATTTCACAAGGGTATTTTCACACGGCCGTGTGGCACCATACGGTCGACCATGTGACGTGTTCTTGTCCATTTGATTCGTGTTTTTGACCACTAATAATAAAGGTTCAGAGTACAATAATTGGACTTAAACAATTTAAAGACTCCCTCTTTGAATCGTCACCGTTCTTGAACTCCTATTATTTTCGCCGAAATTATTCTTCCGAGAATCTTCTCAATGAAAGTCCTTCACTGTTGGACGCCTCCAAATCGCGGATCGTCTTCCTCCCGAAGACTCGCCTTCTTCCTCCCGAAGAATGTATTGCGTAACTTGAACACAAGAATGATTATTTGATCCAACGCGAACAACTCTCCAGCAGCACTTTGAAGAACACAAGTATGACTATGCTGGGGCACACAAAAGCCGATGCCTTTCAATTTTAATTTATCTCGTCTGTATCGTTTTTCTCTCTTCAAGGCATACAAAATATGTCATCTGTTGTCTTCTTTATATAGGCTAATAAAAATCACAAACCTATTCTTACTAGAATAGGAAAAAGACTCTAATAAAATAAATGTAAAATACAAAGTTCTCCTACTCATAATCTAACTCTTAATTGAACCAAGTTTTTACCATCAATAACAACTCCTTTTCCTTCATACTTCAAAGATATCGGATGTATCTTGTATTTGACTCCTTGTTAAACTAGACAAATGATCTCCATCTCCTTTTGAAAAAATATATCTGTAAAAATACAAACCAATATATCTTGACAAATAATGACAATTAATAAATTAAGTCTAAAATTTAGACTTAACAATCTCCCTTTGGCATTTTTGTCAAAACCAAACTCATCTAATGTCAAATTTTATCCAAAGCATATGATTCCCCTCAATCAAATCATTCTCCTCCTCAATCAAATAGTATCATTCTCTAAACAAGAACAAAAGAACTACATAGCTCCCCCTCAATCAAATACCCCACACTTACTCCCCCTTTTTGGCAAAAATGGCTAAAAGTAAATAAGATTTCCTTAAATTCGTTTAATCAACTCAAGGGATTCACCAACCACTTACATAGGGTTTCACAAAATTAGAGACATGGAGAGTTGGACAACGAAAAACTAAACCTAGTTTCTCCTTGAACGTCACTGGCCTTCATATTTTCCAAGGAAAGAGAGAGAGAGAAGAAGAAAAATAATAAACAAAAAATAAAAAAAAATTATTCCTAATGCATGAACGCAAATCACATACAAGATGTGCACACAAAAAATAAACATGTCAATTTTTATTAGGCGGATTTCAAAGAAATCAAATATCTGACCAACAATCCAAAATTTCATAATAAATCTTATAAGCCAAAGTCTCTAGAATCTACCAATTCTCTTGTTTCTTTTCCTTTTTTTTTTTTTTGCTAGGACGTTCGAGGTATTCTTCCACTAGGTTTAAATTTTGAATTTCCTTTCAAAAACTCCTAGGATGGTTTTCCATACTCATATTTGTGCCGCCGTTTTACATAAAAGACAAACATGAGGCTCATGAATGCTCCTAGTTACTAAGTAGCAACAAATATAGGAGTATAACCTCGATTGATCCCTTTTTTTGTACTCATTTTTGTACCGCCGTTTTACATAAGAGACAAACATGGGGCTCATGAATGCTCCTAGTTACTAAGCAGCAACAACTAAAGGAGTATAACCTTAATTGATCCCTTTTTTTTTTGAATATACATGAAGCAATATTGAAATCATCAAGATTCTAAGGCTAGACAGTTAAATTAAGTCCTTTCAGATAGAGGTCAAGAAAAAGATTTCAAGGAAATCCAAATCAATATATTACCATTATACAAAATGTCTAATGCAATCCTAAATGATGCGGAAAAAAAATAAAAAACAACCTATCAAACTACAAGAATGCAAAACAACACGTATCACATAATACAAATATCCAACAACTTTCTTAAAGTTTCTGCCTCTAAAGCCTTGGTTAATGTGTTAGCCATTTTATTCTCAGTCGAAACATGTTCAGTTAATACTATTCCACTCTCAACAAATTCTCTAATAAAGTGATTCAATGCATCAATGTGTTTTATCCAAGAGAGATGTGTTGAATTTTTGGAAATATTATATGCACTTAACCATTACAAATCACATTCACATATTTTTGAAAATTTTCATAAGAAAAATTCACACTCTTCAAAGAATGTAAGAGACACTTCCCTGGAATGCTTCTATAATGATCAATTTCTGCAGTCCAGGTAACATATCTATCACTTTTTAGATTTTCTGGCAGTTTCAGGTTCGATGTCGAACAGTCATGTTGCAACATGCGTTGCGACATGAAATTTTTCTTATGCTTTGTACTTCGCAAGTAACATGTATCCTCAAACTTCATCAATCGCTCAATTTTGTGGTTTATATAATTGGTCTCTTTCAGACTCATGTTGTGACATGAATTGTGATGCTCCAACCTGTAACAATTATTAGGACATTTTTTTCCTTGCAAAACACACTTGTTAGTTTTGTCAAAAACTTCACGTAAATCTTTTGTAAATCTGACAAAGAGATTTTGATCACATAATTGACTAATACTAATCAAATTTTGCATTCAAACCATCAATCAATAACATATTTTCAAGTCTAGGTAAGTCATCAATATTAAGAGTGCTTATTCCCATAATCTTCCCTTTTGCCCCATCCCCAAAAATCACAAAACCTTCATCTAATTTTTGAAAATTAGACAAGTTATTCCTATCACAACTCATGTGCATAGAACAACCACTATCAAAGTACCATGAAGGACTTGTGCATGCTTTTATGGATTTATTCACAAAGTTACATATGAGATCAGACTTCCTTATCCATATTCTATGAGGAAAATCACTTTTAACCCTAAGTGTTCGTCTAGGAGCAAACTGGGGGCCATGTTGGAAATTTCTGGAAAATGATTTTTGAACATGCTTACCATACCAAAGATCATTATGCAATTTGAAACAATTAGGACTAATGTGACCAACCACATTGCAATAATGACAAGTAGGAACAAACCTTTTACGTTTTGGTTGAACAATAAAATTATTACCAGATTGTGGAATCGGGGGATTTGAATTTGCACCTTTAATGAATTGAATATCATCTTTTGGATCCCTTTTTGAGTTGGAGCTTTAACCAATGTAACCCAAGCCTTGACGATTTCCTCCCAATTTACCAATCGAGAGGATCTCATTAAGCTTGGTTTTACCGGTGTTCATCTTAGATAAAGAAGCCTTAACATCTTTCAATTCATCCAATGTGTCTTCAAGTGTCTTGTCTTTTTTGCAACTGTTCCCTGCAGTGTTGAATCTCATGTTCGAACATCGCATTCCAACATGAGAGTTCAGTAATCCTTTCTTCAAGGGACTTGTTCGTACAACAAATCTCAATGAATTTTTCGAACATATGCTTGTACATAACTTGGACCTCATCTTCACTAGGAACATCATTCTCGCTGCTATAAACGAATATGAATCAATCAGTTCATCAATACTTGATTTCTTATTACCTTTTGATGCAAAGAATCGAATCACACGTTTTTATTGGTGTCGGAGCGGATGTTGCAACATGATTTGCGACATGACATATTCCAGAAAATCAAAGCATGCCGTGATCCGGAGAATCGTGATGAGTGCAACATGATTGCTCACTGCTTCTTTTTCATCTTGTGAATCCTCTGATTCTACATCGCTCCATGTGGTGTTTAAGGATTTGCCTTGTTTTTTGAGAGTGTTGGCACATTCGGCTTGTATGTGACCATATCTTTGACATTCCCTACATTGGATTCGCTTGTTTTTCCGCTAACACTTGAAGAAGAAGGACTTTTATAAGCACTTGAATTTTATTATAATTTTTGAAAACAAGAATTTCCCAAAATTCTCTTCAAGAAAATTTACTACATCGGCCATGTCAAAACGATGTTGCAACATCACTTGCGACATCGATCACCGGAATGCAATCCCTATGTCTTTCGCCGCTTGTTTTGGCAATGATTCATATCAAATGTTTGAAGAGACCCTATGAGTTCATCAAGACACATTTGAGTAATGACATTGGCTTCTTCAATTGCCGTCACCTTACTTGAGAATCTCTTTGGCAATGATCTAAGTGTTTTCTTTACCAACTTTGTATCGAATATTTTCACCTAGAGCATAAGATTCGTTTTGCGATGTCACAAAGTTTGGCATTGAAATCGCAATAGTTTCGTCTTCCTCCATTCTAAGAGTCTCAAATTGGGTTGCAAGCATCTGGAGTTTAGAAAGCCTAACTTGAGCAGTCCTTCATGTGCTACCGCGAGTATATCCCAAGCTTCCTTGGCCGTTTCACAGTTTCCAATAAGTCTGAATTGATTGGCATCAACAACACTGAAAATCGCATTCAAGGCTTTGGAATTGGCATGAACCAATTCGATCTCATCAGTCGTCCAAAATGATCTCACTTTTGGGACAATTTCCTTCTTCTCGTTTTTCGTAGTTGGATGTTCCCATCCATTAACAATCGATTCCCAGACCTTCTCATCCACAAATTTGATAAAGGCACGCATACGAGCTTTCCAGTAAGAGAAATTTGAACCTTCTAATAACGGTGGGCGAACAACGGAACCTTCTTCGCATAGTAGACTCATCTTCACAAATAATGGCAACAGTTTAATCCAAGATCAAAACCAAGTATATCTGGTAACCCTCTGATACCACTTGTTATAATTTGTTGCCCCAAATTATTAAATAATATCAACAACCTGAACAACCGATGTTGTAACTGATGTTACAACACCGTTTTTGACACAGATATTTCTGCAAAGTGGAAAATAAAAACACAACGATATTAACGTGGTTCGGATTAAATAATCCTGCCCCACGAGGCCACGCCTAGAGAAAAATAATTCCGCTAATAATAAAGGTTACAAAGTACAATAATTGGACTTAAACAATTTAAAGACTCCCTCTTTGAATCGTCGACGTCCTTGAACTCTCTTTATTTTCGCCGAAATTATTCTTCCGAGAATCCGCTTCAATGAAATCCCTTCACTGTTGGATGCCTCCAAATCGCGGATCGTCTTCCTCCCGAAGACTCACCTTCTTCCTCCCGAAGAATGTATTGCGTAACTTGAACACAAGAATGATTATTTAATCCAACTAGAACAACTCTCGAGTAAAGACTTTGAAGAACACAAATATGACTATGCTGGAGCACACAAAAGCCGATGTCTTTCAATTTTAGTTTCTCTCGTCTGTATCATTTTTCTCTATTCAAGGCATACAAAATATGTCATCTGTTTTCTTCTTTATATAGGCTAATAAAAATAAAAAACCTACTCTTACTAAAATAGGAAAAGGACTCCTAATAAAATAAACGTAAAATACAAAGTTCTCCTACTTATAATCTAACTCGTAAAATAAGTAAAATAATTAGAACAAGAAATGTTGGGAAAAGTCAATTTTGTACCCAAAACTCATATTACTACGTAATATGCACTTAATCTTCGGGACGCTCAAATCGAAATTGCATGCCATTTGGAGAATTCAACATGTTTGGCGATTGGTACCACTAGGTAAGGGTTATTTTAGTTTATAATTTAATGATATAGCTGACCGTAATCGTGTTTTCGTTTAAGCTTCATGGAATTTGAATTTGGGTATAATCCGCATCACTAATTGAATCCCGGATTTCAATCCTTATAAAATTAATACTTTTATAGCACAAGTTTGGGTTCGGATTTATGAACTATGTATCGAGTATTGACATCCCTCTTTGATTACGAATATTGCAAGTGTGATAGGTACTCCGATCCAAATTGATGGTCGTTCGTTGTCCGGGGAGGTGGGACATTTTGTTCGAGTGTTAGTTGAACTTGATTTGAATAAATCTCTTCAGAAATTTATTATGGTTGAAAGGGTGGGACATTGCTCCGTTGTTTCGATCAATTATGAGAATTTACCGAATTTTTGCGTTAATTGTCGGATTGTTAGGCATCGTATTGCAAATTATCACCATCAAGATGCGACAAAAAGAGCTGACATTGTTCAAACTGATAAGAGCCCGGTTCGTGGACGATCTATCATTAGAACGGGGAGTCGTGGTAAGATTCAGTTAACAAGGGTAAGGAAGTAGTTTGGAAACTTGGGTTCAAGTTAAGCCCGGAAAGCCCGTTCTACGGAGAGTGGCCCTAAGGAGGGTGGACCATCCACTTCGGGTATTCAAACACACAATTCTTTTAACGTAGTGGGTGATACATCAGAGGATTTACATGAAGAGAATGAGCCCTCATATGTCCGCAAGTGCGGATGAGGGCCTCAAAGGTTCGAATATCAATCGATAGGACTATGGTTCTTTATCAACCACGGAACGGAGTTCGGTTATTGTTCATGAGGACACGATGATCGCACACCAAAAGTTAGATGAAAAGAGTCAAGCGGATCTCCACAATGCCATGAAAGTTGTATCAAGAAATCATCCGCTTAATGATCGATCGAGGAGGAAGCAATGATCGCATCAACAGGGAAGCGTTGTCCGATATGTTGGATGAAGAAGAACAAGGCAAATATGAAGCTTTAAAGACCAAGCTAGACAACTCCTCAATCGCTCCACTTGTTATTCACTCATGTGCTCCCTCGAAGCTATGAAGTTTCGAAATTGCGGCTCGAAGATCCTGGACCGACATTCTACAAGCTACATCGGACCATCAAGACGATACTTTCGAGCACATACAAAACATACAAATGACAATATAACTCGAAAATCCTTGATACATAAACGCTTTTCATTTAAATTGCGGCATTATGTTATTTTATTATTTTTTCCTGAATTTTGCATTGTTTTTCCTTTGCTACCACGATCGGCTTGTGATCAGGACCTTTTCCTTTCTTTTTTTATATTTTTATTTATTTAGAAAAGGGGAGTGTTATTTGTATTAAACAAAAAAAAATCTTCGGGAAATGGTGAGAGGGGCTTGTTTCTAAATATATAAACACAGCTTTTCTTCTTTTTATTTTTCCCAAAATTAAATTTGATTACTCTTTTCATTTTTTTTTCCTCCAACTGTTATTGATCTCACAATTACCTTAATTTTTTTTATGTAGCCAGCAAATTAAAGGGCGTATCACATCATGCATTATAGTCACTGGCATTAGCATTTTTATAATCCACTTATCCGACAAAATGTCGGCAGATTGTGTAATTAATAATTTCTAATTTTAGCTGTATTAAAAGCTCTTTTGTTTGGAGTACGATAATATTATTACCTCAAGTGAACTTTTTTTGTTTTTTTGAAAAACTATTCTAAAAATAGAACGCCAATACGCCATTATTAGATGTCCGTAAGACTGTAGAAATAATAAATTTTGAGAGATAAAATAAATTTTGAAAAAGTATTCTAGAAGTATTATAATTTATAGATATATAATATCTTCAGTTTGATGTATGATATTCAAGTTAAATTTTGATTAATTTTTTTTAGAGAATTATATATATATATGTTTAATAAGTTAAGATATTGGTTGGAGTAGAGGGGATAAATTTCAAAAATCGAAAAATACAAGGTTCAACGTCAACACCATTACAAAAGATTAGCGATACCACTGATCTACAAACTCGTGGTTAGAGAATTATATATGATATAAATCTTCATGTGTGTTTTTTTTTAATCGAAAATATCTTCACGTGTTGATGTAATTGATATTAATCACTCTCAAAATAATTAAAGGAGAAAATGGTTTTGGTAGTCTTGTTTTCCCTCAAGGACTCTAAAGTAGTAGGGTAGGTGTTTTTATTATGTCCATTGGAAAAGAAAACGAGTAGTACACTAGTAAAAAATAAAAAGCAAAGGTGCCCCTAAAATTTTACTTATTTTGTCTACTTTTAGCTTTCTGTTTCTGGGGGAAATGTCTAGTGAAAAACTAGTATGATCTTTTTTTTTTCTTTTTCTTTTTCTCTCCAATTTCATTATATTTTCATTCCTTTAATTTCCCATTTTGTTTACATTTTACGCCACAAAAATTTGAATGGTAACAAATAATTGGTCATGAAAAGGTTTACCTCTAAAGTTATTGCAAATAAAGTTTGTTAAGAGACAAATATAATTTTAAAAGGATTAAAGTTTGGAGATAACATATATTTCTTTATGTCTGGAAGTCTTGGAGTAAGAATGCCGATGAAGAATGGGCGAAAAGGAATTTTGGTGATAATGGTCCATAATAGAATTTCAAGTTTGGTGTAATTGATGATTTTTGTTGGACAATTCATCTCATTTATGAAATAATCACACCATCCAACTTAAAATTTCTAGAATATATTTTGACCATAAAACTAATGATTTTAAACCACATTTGAAATTATAATTGAAACCTAAATTAATTAATGTGAAACTTTAGTAAGAGCAAATGAGTTAAAGACATAATAATTCACATAATTATCCATTAAAATACACATTTAATAAGAGTTTCTATTAGTATATTATTCAAATAATCACATGAAGTAAACATGCAATATGGGTAATTTCCAATTTTCTTTTAAATTATTTATGAAAGTCCAATTATTAACTTAGGCCAACAATTGCAATTGTATAAAATATCTAACAATTATCTATTATGTTAATATTCCTTGAGGCCCAACATTCTATTCAAGGCCCGTGAGGCCCAAGTCCGACAATAAATAGTTCATTTTGTCTCATTTGTAAGGTACACAATCTTCTACAGGCTTTAATCTTTTTAGATTTCTCTTAATCCTTTCATGGACTTAAGAATCAGAAGGGCCACCTTGAAATAATTCAAGACCCTTCTAATATTTATTCGTGTTGTAAGTTCGATCCCACTCGAAAATTTTGCATTTGGGATTACCATACCTGAGAAATCGTCAATAACAAATTTGAACAACATTAACATGAAATTAATAGATTAAATTGATTATAGTCTCATGTCTCATCACATTTTTTATTAATCATTCCTCATTCCAATAAAAAGAAAACCATCCCATATGAAAATTTGAAATCCTTCAGTCCAAATACAATCTTTTATAAACTTTAATTTAAGATAACTCAAAATTACTAAGTAATGGACAGAACTATTAATTTCATTTTGAAAATGATACCGCTCAAATTATTCGATTCTTTGAACACATTAAAGTGTAAAATATAAAAACAGAAAAACAAAAACAAAAGACAATATATATCATTTTCACTTCCTCGCCACGCAAAATTGTACAGCAATTATGGGGAATAAAGGACTGGTCTCCCATTTACGATTTACCATGCATGTGTATTTTTATTTCTTATTTAGGGGATGAATTTTTTAGCCCTATTTGAGGAGACAACGTTGAAATCAATTAATCAAATTTTATTGTTTCTTCTTTTATGCTACATACATATCTTCATCCCTCCCCACTCATTTATGATTTACCAATAAAATATATACTGCAAATAAAGCATTCTCCAATTTCTACCTGCATTGTCTACCTTATTATGATTTTATATTTTTGTTATTTTTGTAATAAAAAAGGAAAGCGGGGTCCCACCCCATACCCAAAAAGAAGATAAAAACAAAAGAAACATCATATTGGTAAATCGTCGTAATTGATCAAAATTTTCAACCAATAAAGGGTAAGGCTGCGATTTGATATGAAAAAGATTTCATTTTCGCTCCGCTGGATAATTCTTTTTGACCGAATATGCGATTATTTATGAAAAATTTCAGAAAATATACTATTATCTCACTTTCACTTTTTCTCATTTTTTCTTTCACCTATCACGTCTACACATTTTTACACAAAAAATTAATCATTATTACACATTCTCCCACAAATTTCACTATTTACTCACTCACATATTTCTAACTATCAATCACATCCAATCATTATTTTACTATTTATAAATCAAATCAACTTTCATCATTACATATCCATTCACACTCTCAAAATTTTTCAAAAACTTTCATCAGAATTTTTTTCCCACTATTCTCTAGCGAAAAGAAAATTTTCAAAATGAAAGCATATCCAATCGCACCCTAAATATTTTTGCTTTGATCGACACTTTTGACCTTTCTGTCAAAGTTGAGCAATTGCATTAAAAAATGGGTAAAAAGAGAGAAAAGGGTAATAAATCTCTTAACTACTAATGTAAACGAATCGAAGTAGGGCTATAAATAAATGATAACGATAATTTGATCCAATTTTTCCCCCTTTTTTAAAAGAGTATAGCATGGGGAAAGAAAGTGGAATAATGAGAGTAATGTTAGCATTCAAGAGGTGAATTCTCTGGATTTGTGGTGAGTGTGCGTTGTGCAAAATGTTGGCAACACTTAGGTGTCACACATCGGAAGATTTAGAAATATTAACACAATGTACAAGATACTATGGTAATTACTATGTACAATATAATAATTTTAATACATCCAAGATATAAAAAAATTTGTGCAAGTATAACACTTGCACGGTGTCCTTAAGGCAATAATCATTGAAGTGGAATGTTGATTACAAACAAAGATGAACAAGACAAAGACTTCCTTATTGCATTTGATCTTCAACTCAACCTTCTACCGTAAAAGTAAGAAAACAACTGAATCTAATCTAGATTACACTTGTCTCTCAAAAACATCAACAAGAACACTGAAGGAGAGTGTTGCAAAAAAGAGACACATGACCACTGAACACACTAGGCACATTCCCTTAAATCACTCTTGCATAAAATAAAAAACACATGGATTTTTCGTCTTTTTTACTCCTTGATCCACACTGAATTCCAACAGCTTCACACCTTTAAATAGCTAAGCAAACCTACAAAATAGATCATGCAAGAGAACGTCTATGTAGTGGGTGTGTGGGAGGTTGAAAGATAATGTTACTATAAAGTAGGATCCTTATCCAACTTATTTAACTCCCACGTACAACTGCTCCAACTTTCAAGCTCAAGAAAGAATCAAGGGAAAACATTCTTCTCCTCCGTGAAGCAATGAAAGATATGATATCAACCGAGTTACAATTCAATTTTTGCCCCTTTTGGATTCAGCTTCATGGACTCCCTTTAGGTTTATTTACGAAATCTTTCACGGAGCGAGCAGGAAATTATATTGGAAAATTCTTAGAAGTTCATTCGGACTCTCTGATTTCTATGGTTGGAAAATTCCTTCGAATTCATGTGGAAGTAGATATTGTTGGGAAATTTGTTTATTAGATTTTGATGAATGACATGTAAAACTTAGACTAGAATGTTGGCACCCCATTTTCCTTATAATTTGCATTAAAATAGATAGGGCTGTACGAGCTGAGTCAAGTCGGCTATGCCTGGATATACAAGAAGTCAATCAAGATCGGGATGAAGACTCATTGTGAAGCAAATTTGAGTATAGCAAGGAAAAGAAGACAAGAACTTGATCAAGGAGTAGCGGCTATGATACAATCTGTTGTGTGAAGTGTCGGTCAAGTCAACTCAAGATAGCCAAGTCTCAAGTTGAAGTGACGGATGAGTCATCCAATGATTGGAAGCGACTCAAGTCACCTGGGGAAGTTAAGGAAAGCGCAGTCAAGTCAAGACAATCGAAAAGAATCCGTTGCTACGTAAGTCAAGAATATTACATAAACAAGTAATACTTCCATGCTGCCATGTCTTAAAGTGCTCAATCCCAGAAGCGTGCAAAAGGAATAAACCAATGGGAAACACTGCACCTTGTGTCAGACTCTGAAAAGCTGAATGTTCATTTAATACGAGGAAATGTCAAGATCAAGGACTGCAACAAGACCAACCAACGAATACAAGTGACTTTTGGAATCAGCCTATCTCTTCAACGGGCAGATTTTTGAAAGTTCACTATAAAAGGCTGAGGAATCACTTAGAGAGAGGGTTACCTGAACCACGAACATTCGAGTTATCATTCGAGCTGTAACCTGCAAAAATATTCTCAAGTTATTCAAGCAAATCCTCAAGCCTAAATTTCGAAGGAAATCAAATCCAACACAAAGTTGTGAAGGAAAGACAACTTCAAACTGTTGAAGAGGAAACTTTTGAAGAATCAAAAGGGGTCTACATTCCAAGGAGGATTGCAATAAGGTTCAAGGTCGAACCAGTCTCAAGTTATTGGAGGGCTTCATGATCAAATCCAAGAAGCTTGAGCAAGTGAGCTGTAGTAGCAAGGCAACTGCCCTGTGAAGAAGCCGAGTCGCGAGAAGCCATTTGTGTGACCAAGGCATCTCCAGGCTGAGTCCCAAAGGATCAAGTCAGCTGTGTGATCAAGACTTGTATCTGGACTAATAACCACTTTGTACTCTGATCAATACTTAGTGGATTCCTCCAGGAGTTGGAGAAGAGAGGATTAGAAGAATTACCCCATCTTCGAACCTCTATAAAAATTATTGTGTCATTTACATTTCAACATTTACTTTATGCATATCATTTAATATCTGCTGATAATTTGCTATGCAATTGATAATTAACAAAGTGCTAAAACCAAGTGTTAAAACAAACTTAAACCAAATTCAAGGGTGTTAAGTCTTTCGCTGAAAATCTCATCACAGCCAAGTTAAGGTTTAGACTAAATAGCTGAGTTATTCTATCAATAGCTCAATTGAGTCTGTTGAGTGGCTAACTCTGCTGGGTAACTAACTTAGCTGTCCATCAAGGATATAGCTGTGTATTTAACTCTGTAATATTTTAAAAGAACTAAAATCGAAAAATTGGTAAGGTTTATTCAACCCCCCCTTCTAAACCATACTCACACCCCTTGGGACCTACAAGTGGTATCAGAGCGGTTGGTTCATTGAGCCTTCCGCACTGGTTACTGAACTAGATCTCCAATCTTTCAAAGAAGTTTTTTTTTAACACTTGTTCTTTCAAAAGCCATTTTTAAAAAAAAAAACAGCAAAGTTATTATCATGGAAGCAAATTTGACACGCATTCTTATGTTCACCGTTGAAGAATTTGATGACTGGAAAATACGTATGCAGGCTCATCTATCAGCTTTACATGATGAAATATGGATAGTGATAGAGGATGGGCCACTGCAAATAATGAAAGTGAACACAATTTGCTAGGAGAATTTCTTTGATTCGAGGAAGAGGAGGGTTCCTCCCGGACCGACTATGGTTGAAAAGCCAAGAGCTGAGTGGACAAATGATGATAGAAAAAGATACAACCTTGACAACGGGGCCAAGGATATACTTTACAAGACTTTGGACAAAGCCATGTTCAACAAAGTCAAATCTTTTGCAAAATAGCCAAAGAAATCTGGGATAAATTAACCTTAATTTGTGAAGGATCTGAGCAAATTAAGGAAAACAAATTATCTGTTGTTGTTCAAAAATTTGAAAATTTTAAAATGCTTTGGGTGAGACAATGGATCGGCTGGATGCTAGATTCACTGAAATAACGAATGAGCTCTCAGCACTTGGGAAAGAATACACACAGAAGGAGATGTGTATGAAGATACTAAGGAGCCTCCCAGCTGAGTGGGAAATGAAGACCATGGCTCTAAGGCACTCCATGGACCTATCAAAAACATCCAATCATGAGCTATTCTCAGACCTCAAAGCCTATGAGTTTGAGCTAAGAAGAAAGGATCAAGAGGAAATAGTTGTACCCAAAACAACTGCACTCATAGTCAAGGAAGGGAAAAGAGCTGAGACCAAAGAAGTCATTGACCAGGAGGAAATTGCCTTGATGGTTAAAAGATTCAACAAGTTCTTCAACAAGAACTACAAAAGAAACAAAGGTGAATCCTCCAGAAGACATTCAGCTCCCTCCAAGTCAAGGAAAGATAGACCACCAAAGAGAGCAGAATATCAAAAGGTCGAATATCAAAGAGCAGACAACCTAAGAAATGAGGGAGTTGATCAAAAAGTTGAAAACCTGTGTTGGAATTGCAGACAACCAGGACACTTTGCCATTGACTGTCCATATCATGTAGTCAATAAATACAGGAATGAAGAAGAAAGAAAAGTCTTCAGAGAAAGAAGGCAAGAAAAGAGAAGAGCAATGTTGGCTGTTGAGACTGTTGATACAACTAAGTCAAAAGAAGCAGCAGACTCAGAGAGTAGTGAAGCGACTACTCAAGTGACTCGAAGAAGAAGCCTTAACTGCCTAATGGCCAAAGAACAAGATCAACCTGACCAAGAAGATGAGGTACACTCTAACTCATCTCATTCAAATTCTAGTGATAGTGATTGTGACACACACACTTCATCACCCACTGATCTTTATGATTCATTAGGCAAAATGATGAAAGATTTTGAGCACATTAAATCCTCACACTCACTATTAAAAGGAAAACGGCCCATTTCAAAAGCCAAAACCCACGGTGACTAAGGAGCTGAGCACTCTAAGTCACATAGCTGATGAGAACAAAGAGCTGAAGGCTGAAAATGCTAAACTAACAGCAGAGATAACTGCTATAGAAAAGAGAGAAAATGACCTCAAAAATGTGATTGCTTCATTCACAAAGGCATCTAAATCATTGGGTGACCTTATTATGAGCCAAAAAAGGTCATTCCAAAGGCAAAAGAGTTATTATCAGCACACATATGCACCCAAGCACTACACTCAGAGATATCACAATTACCCAAAGAAGGCAATTGCTAAAACACACACAGGCCAGACAAAAGAGACAGTTGTATAAACCTAAAGCCCCCAAGCAATTTGCCAAAGTAAATTATGATTATGGCACAGATAGACGGTAACCTCATAGAGTCAAATTATTTGGCTATAGGTTGGTTGGATCATCTTACAGCACTAACCCCTCAGGACCCAGACAAGTATGGGTACCTAAAAACTAATTTCCTTGATTGCAGGTTCAAGGAACAACTGAGTGCCAAGGAACCTGGTACATGGATAATGGCTGTTCCAGACACTTGACAGGAAATAAGAAAAATCTGTCAAAATTTAAGGAGATTAGAGGTGCAAAAGTCATATTTGGAGGAAATGAAGCTCCAGGGGAAATTAGAGGCACTGGATCCATTAAGAAAAATGGATTATAAATCACAGATGTTGCATACGTTGAAGGCCTCAATTTTAACTTGTTAAGCATCAGCCAACTCTGTGACAAGGGCTACAATGTTGGATTCAATATGGGAGTATGCCAAATCAAAGACACTGAATCAAATGAAGTGGTGTTGCAAGGATCTAGACAAAAGAACATGTATGTGGTAGACTGGTCAACTGCTACACCAAGCACTTGTCTGCTAGCTAAGAGTACAAATCGAATCAAGTTGGGCAGTCGCGGGCACAAAAGTTTCGAGTCACCTGAATTTCCAGACAATTAACAAGCTTGCAAGAAGTAATCTTGTAGAAGGACTTCCAGACTCAGTGTACAAGAAGGAAAGTGTTTGTGATGCATGCCAGATGGGAAAGCAAATTAAATCATCATTTAAAGAGAAGTCAACTCCATCATCAACAAGGATATTGCATCTGTTACACATGGATCTATTTGGTCCAGTTGAGCTAGCTAGCATAAGTGGGAAGAAATACACTCTAGTAGTGGTGGATGCTTATTCAAGATATACATGGACAATCTTCATGTGTAAAAAGAAGGAAACCTTGCAGAAATTACCCTAACTGATGAAAAGAGTTCAAAATGAGAAGAGTCAAAAATAGAGAAACTGAATTTGTTAATGGAATAATAACTAAGTACTGTGTTGAAAATGGTATTGCTCATGAATTATCTGCAGCAAGGACTCCACAGCAGAATGGAGTTGCAGAAAGAAGGAATAGAACTCTCAAGGAAGCAACAAAGACCATGTTAGCTGAAGCGGGGTTGCCTAAAAGATTTTGGGGTTTATAAACACCGCATGCTATACTCAAAATATATGCATGATTAATAGCATCTGACAAAGACTCCCTATGAAATTTGGACAGGGAGAAAGCTAAGTGTTGGGTACTTTAAAATATTTGGATGTAAATGCTTCATCCACAACAATGGGAGGGATAATCTAAAGGCGTTTGATGCTAAAGGCGATGAAGGTATCTTTTGGGATACTCGGCCTAAAAGCAAAGCCTATAGAGTGCTGAACAATAGGACAATGGTCACATAAGAGTCCATCCATGTAGTGTTTGATGAACCTAATGTAAATGAAGAAGACCTTGAAGAGTTAGGCGATAAGCCGAATCACCCAATCGTGCGTAAGAGTCCTTATGTTGAAGCTAAAGTCGGAGTAATTAATCAAGGTGAAGATGAGATAGCTGAATCTCAAAGACAATTTGGACAATCTGACTAAGTGATGATGAGAAAGCTGCTCAAGATAACACAACGCAAGACGATCGAACCCGCCTAACATACTCCAACCTGATGTGAGATGGCTGAGAGACCATCCACCAGAGCTAGTCATTGGAGATGTAAGAGATGGTGTAAGAACCAGATCTAGAGCTCAATAAGAAGCAATGTTCACTTGTTTTATTTCCCAAATAGAGCCAAAAGATGTGTCCCAAGCATTGGACGGCACACATTGGATTCAGGCCATGCAAGAAGAGCTGAATCAGTTTGAAACAAACAAAGTTTGGGAATTGGTTCAAAGACCAACTCATCAGAATGTTATTGGCACAAAATGGGTTTTCAGAAACAAGATGAATGAAGACGGTTCTGTGGTAAGAAACAAAGCAAGATTGGTAGCCAAAGGGTATTGCCAAGAAGAAGGGATAGATTTTGATGAAACTTTTACCCCTATTGCAAGATTAGAAGCAATAAGGATGTTTCTTGCCTATGCTGCATACAAGAACTTCATTGTATACCAAATGGATGTAAAAAGTGCATTCTTGAATGGATTATTGGAAGAAGAAGTCTATGTTGAACAACCTCCAGGATTCGAGCAGAAGACTCTTGGAGATAAAGTGTACAAGCTCAAGAAAGCTCTATATGGATTGAAACAGGCACCTAGAGCATGATATGATACATTATCTCAATATCTGACAGATAATGGATTCACCAAATGCAAAGTGGATAGAACACTCTTCAGAATTCAAGATGGAGAGAGTATACTGCTTGTTCAAATATATGTGGATGACATTATTTTTGGATCCACAAACAAAGAGCTGTGTGATAAATTCTCAAACCTCATGCAAGGCAAATTTGAAATGAGCATGATGGGAGAGCTGACATTCTTTCTAGGACTTCAAGTTAAACAGCTGAAGGATGGAACCTTCATAAGTCAAACAAAGTATACCAGAAATTTAATGAAGAAATTTAGTATGGAAGAGAAGTCTTATGTGAAAATACCAATGAATACATTAGTCAAGATGGATATGGATGCAGATGGAAAGCCTGTGGATCAAACAAGATACAGAGCACTCATTGGATCACTGCTCTATCTCACAAAGAAGAGGCGGACATCACCTTTGCAAAGAGGTGTATGTGCAAGATTTCAATCTGCACCAAAAGAAAGCCATATATGATGCACTAAGAGAATCCTAAGATATTTGAAGGGATGCCAGGAAGTCGGCTTATGGTATCCAAAGGAAGGAGGATTCAAACTTATTGGTTACTCAGACTCTGACTATGCTGGATGTAGAGTTGACAGGAAGAGTACTTCAGGTACATGTCAAATGCTTGGAAACAGATTGGTTTCCTGGTTTAGCAAGAAGCAAAATTCAATAGCCACATCCACAGCTGAAGCAGAGTACATAGTTGCGGGCAGCTGTTGTGGCCAAGTCTTATGGATGAGACAACAGCTGAGAGATTATGAAATTGAAGAAAAAGAGATTCCAATTATGTGTGATAAAACAAGTGCTATTGCAATCACTCAAAATCCCGTGTTGCACTCAAGAACAAAGCACATTGATGTCAGATATCATTTTATAAGAGATCATGTTGAAAAGAAGGACATCACCTTGAAATACATCTCAACTGATAAACCGTTAGCTGATATACTCACAAAGCCATTATGTGAATCAAGATTTGAAGAACTCAAGCATGAGCTAGGGTTAATTGAGCTGAGTTAACACTCAGAAGACTCAAGGAGAAGAGATGAAACAAGAAAAGATGAAAATAGAGCTGAGTTCGTAAATCAACTAAGTGAATCAGCCGTATTGGAGAATCAACTGCATCAAGTTAGCTGACAACTGAGTACCTATGTGAAAAGAGAGAAGAGTTGAATCAGTTAAGGAGTAAGCTGAGTTATTTATGAGCTAAGTGACAAAAACGCAGTTGTTTTTATTAAGCGGGAATGTTTTAAGAATGATGTCAGCATAATAATGACAGGTACAGTCAAAAGCTGCACGACAAAGCATATGATTGGATATAAATGCTGCCGCATTAAATGCGAGAAATTAATTGCTAATCGGCGTGCTAAATCTGAGCCGTTGATCTTGATCAAATTTCAAAAACCGTATGCACGTCATTTCATAACCTATACATATACTATTTTGTCCGTTTTGTCTCTCACATTACTCAAACTTTTCATCTCTCCAAAAGCAAAGACTGTATTTTTCTCTCAAAACCCTATCAATCTTCAAGGCAAATTTCTAAGGTCTCGTTCGGTAAAACTCAAAAATGGCAACTACCTATGATTTTGCTAAGTTGGGAAAGCAAATCCACACTGGTTCTACCATGGATTTCGAAGGGATGATCATACAGGGGTCCGATGAAACCATTGTGAAGAAGATAGCTGAGAAAGTGGAGAAATCTGGACTGAAACCCTTTCTCACGATGGAGTTTCAGATGACATATGTGGAAGAGGTCGCACAGTTCTACGTGAACGCTGAAGTTCACGATGAAGGCATCAAGTCATCTGTTCACAGAAAGGAGTTTACGATCACTGCTGAAGACCTTGCGGAGCATTGCTTGCTGCCGTCAGAAGGTGTACCAGAAATATTCGAAGCCGATGTAAATCTGGCTGTTGCATGGAAGGAAGTGGCCAAACCGAATGTCTTTGCGAAGGTTGTCTACACAGCTGATAAGAAGCTGCTGAAGGAAGATTACCATAAGCTGTTGGACATTGTTGCCAAGTGTGTCGACATAAAATTTGGAAGCTTTAACCAGCTGTCCAAAACCAAGCTGATCGTAATGGCTGCGATCATGGAGGAGAAAAAGGTAAACTGGGTTGAGTTTGTATACAACAGACTCTGCCAAAATGTTGGAAATAAGTCTTTCAGGGAAGATGGGTCTTTCGGAGGATCCTTGGGGTATGGCCTTGTGATTGGCCGGTTGATGGAGGTGAAAGGAGTTCCACTCCGACATGGAAAGGCGTTCCATGTCAATAAGAAGATGTTCAGATCAAATCTTTCCGGAGCTGTAGTAGCAAGGCAGCTGCCCTGTGAAGAAGCTGAGTCGTACGAGAAGCCAGCTGTGTGACCAAGGCATCTCCAGGCTGAGTCACAAAGGATCAAGTCAGTTGTGTGATCAAGACTTGTATCTGGACTGATAACCACTTTGTACTCTGATCAATACTTAGTGGATTCCTCCATGAGTTGGAGAAGAGAGGATTAGAAGAATTACCCCAACTTCGAACCTCTATAAAAATTATTGTGTCATTTACATTTCAGCATTTACTTTCTGCATATCATTTAATATCTGCTGATAATTTGCTATCCAATTGATAATTAACAAAGTGATAAAACTAAGTGTTAAAACAAACTTAAACCAAATTCAAGGGTGTTAAGTCTTCCGCTGAAAATCTCATCACAGCCAAATTAAGGTTTAGACTAAACAACTGAGTTATTCTATCAACAGCTCAATTGAGTCTGTTGAGTGGCTAACTATGCTGGTTAACTAACTTAGCTGTCCATCAAGGACATAGTTGTGTATTTAACTCTGTAATATTTTAAAAGGACTAAAATCGAAAATTGGTAAGGTTTATTCAACACCCCCTTCTAAACCTTACTCACACCCCTTGGGACCTACAAATATCACAAAGCCTTTATGCCAGGTTATCCAGTTATACCAGAAATATGATTGTCGTTTAGTTGGACTAAAATTCGAGAGTCTCCCGGATTTTTGCTTCCATTGTGGCAGAATAGGCCATTTATTAAAAGACTGTGATGATTATGTTCTCCGGCAAACTCCATCCACATCTCCTCTCCAATATATGGGAATTAGCTTCGTGCCCCTTCAAATACTAATCCTTTCTCTACATATCGCCAAAACCCGTCAGCCCCATCCTCTCAAAATGATTCGGATATCCCCACTCCCCAGCCCATGCCATCACCTCATATACACCCTCAAAGCACCTCAGACTCCCCACACCCCCATGCACATTCTATTCACTCTCCCCAACTTTCCCCACCAAAATACAGCCATGCAGAAACGGACCCTATAACAGCACCCATTCTCCAACCATCTATCTGCCTTGATCAATCTTTTAAACCCCCCACCTCTTATCCCATCCCACCTACTAACAACACCACAAACTCATCTTCCTCAAATCCTAATATTATTAATCCATCCACTACACCTATATCTCCTCTCAAACTACAACATCCGAGATCCCTACAACACATTTCATCCCATAATTCCCCCATCAAAAAGCCTCCTATCACCTCTACCCAACATACCTCTCATCACCCACCCTCATCAACCATTTATTCGCTGACTAACCCCGACTCCTCACCTACAACCACTCACACTCAAAAACACCTCTCCCTGAACTCGACCATCTTAAATAGCTCATTCCTCGTCTCGGTCCCTATGCATTTAGATTCGCCCGCTCGAAAACTCACCCTTAAATTCCTCAAAATAAAAAACCGTATCCCACTGATAACTCTAGCTCCCTCTCTTCAGCTGGTGCCAAACAAAAATTACATCTCCTCTCAAATGAATCTGACCCTAGTCATGCTACCCCTATCGAAGTACTTTGCAAAAATCAAAACCTTCTGAACCCTCGTCGGATATTTCTTGTAATCTTATTAAAGATGTGCACCCCAATGAATCAGTTATGGCGGAGGCTGGAATTGTGCCCCAGCCCCGCCAATCGCCATGAATATCATAGGTTGGAACTGTTGAGAGCTTGGGAACCCTCGAATAGTTCAGGAGCTTCGGGATATAATTCGCACAAAGTCCCCACACCTGGTTTTCCTCTGCGAAACCAAGTGTTGTTCTCGTGTTATTGATAGCCTTAAAAATTCATTGGGATATTTTGGTTTCTCCGTGACACCCATTGGACGCTCATGGGGTCTTACTCTTCTATGGAGGAAATATATTGACGTTTCTCTTAAAGGCTTCAATGACCGCTTTATCGAAGTTACTATTAATTCTCAGACGTCTTCTTTTCGGCTTACTAGAATATATGGCCAACCAAATGTTTCTCTTCATCGCCAATTCTGGGCTCATTTTAAAAACTTGGTTGGGCCCTCCCACGAACCTTGGATACGTGTGGGTGATTTTAACGAGGTTTTGCAGCATAATGAATTTTCTAGCAGGAAAACTCGTGCTACTTGGCAGATTTCTCACTTTTGAGAAGTTATTGATTTCTGCAACCTCTCGGATATGGGTTTCAACGGTCTGAAATTCACCTGGCATGGGCTTTCCATCCACCCCTTCACTCAGCGTGCTAGACTGGATCATACACTTTGTAATCCGGCTTTCCACACTATATTCCCCCGCCACTGTGTTACCAACACCCCATCGTTCACCTCAGACCACTCCTACCTTGTTATCCATCTTCTTTCCTCTCCTCCAAATCACCATCCCTCCCGAAGGTGCCGACCCCGATATTTTGAGGCGTATTAGATAAAATACCCTAGTTGTGCTCAGATCAGTAGTGATAATTGGGCTAACTCTGAACAAGAGGTTCATGCTAAGATGTAAAAATGCTTGCTTGGGCTCATTAATTGGAATAAGCTCACTTTTGGAGACCTCAGAGAAAATATCAAAACTCAAGAAAGAAATCTCTGATTTAGAAGCTGGTGTGATCACCCCTCAGATAGAAATTTGACTTAACACCCTTGACTCAAATCTTGACTTGCTCTTGGAATTCGATGATTTAAAATGGAAGTAAAGAGCAAAACAACATTGGTACAAAAATGGGGATAGAGACACGGTTTTTTTCCATGCTCACGCCTCCAAACGTTGGGGTAGTAATCATATTGCTTCTCTTAAGGACCATCTGGGCAATCCACACACCCAACCTGCTACCATTGAAAAACTTGTTGTGCATTATTTTGAGGACATTTAACCCAGCCGAGAATAATATTCGTCAAGCGCTTAATCGAGTGAAGCCGAGAATCACTTATGAAATGGCAGATTGTTTTCGGTGTCCATTTACAGCCATTGAGATCGTGAAAGCTGTCAAGAAAATGCACCCGTTTAAGTCGCATGGAGCTGACGGTATGAGTCCTATATTATTTCAAAAAATTTTGTCTATCATTGGCGATGATATTTCAAAATTGGTTCTTCGCTTTCTTAACACTATGCATCTTCCACACGGTATGAATTTTATGCACATTGTTCTCATCCCAAAGGTCAAGAATCCTGATTTTGTTGCTCAATTTTGGCCTATTAGTCTTTGTAATGTAGTCTATATGATTGCATCAAAAGTTATCACTAATCGTATTAGACCTTTTTTAGGGACCATCATTTTTTATAACCAATCTTCTTTTATAGGCTTATTTCTGGTAATATTTTGGTGGCATATGAATTGCATCATTCCATGAAAGCAAAAGCACATGGTAAAAAAGGCCAGATGTCCATAAAACTTGATATGAGCAAAGCATTTGATAAAGTTGAATGGACTTTTGTGATTGCTTTTCTGAACTCCTTAGGCTTTCCAAGAAACCTTATTAATTTGATTCACCTCTGCATGTCATCGTCTTCTTTTTCATTTCTCTTAAATGGTACCCAATTTGGCGAGGTCAGGCCACAAAGGAGTATCCGGCAAGGGGACCCACTTTCACCATATATTTTCATTATATGTGCGAAAGTTTTCTCTCTTATTTTGCAGGATTTACAGGCGGCAGGAAAAATTCATGGCATCCAAATTAATAAAATGCCCTGAGCATCTCTCATTTATTTTTTGCCGACGATACCTTGTTGTTCGGAAATGCGACTATTGAGGAAGCCCGGTACCTTAAATTTTCCATCCAGCTCTTCGGACCAGCTTCGACCAACAAGTCAATTATGAAAAATCTAGAATCCTCTTTAGCTCCAACATGGACCCGACAACGGCCCATAACATATCCCAGATTCTGAATATTCCGATAGTGAGCTCGCATGAAAAATACTTAGGCTTGTTGTCAGTTATCAGAAAAAATAAACGAGAAGTCTTTGCGTCCATCCAAGATAAAGTGTGGAAGAGAATACAAGGATAGAAGGAAAAGACCTTATCTCAAGCAAGAAGAGATGTCCTAATTAAAGTGCTTGTGCAATCGATCCCGACTTACGCTATGTCGTGTGTTTTCGCCTTCCCGATGCGATCCTTGATAAAATCCAATTGATGGCGGCAAATTACATTTAGAGTGGCAGTGCTGAGGGTCGAAAGCTTCATTGGGTTTCATGGAAAAAACTTGCTTCAAATAAATCAACTGGTGGTCTTGGATATCGGCATCTTCGAGCGTTTAATCTTGCTCTTCTTGCTAAGCAAGCGTGGAAAATTATTACTCATCCCTCATCTTTATTGTCTCGTCTACTCTGGGCTACATACTACCCATCTGATAACTTCTTTAATGCCTAGCTCGGTTCTCAACCATCATGGAGTTGGAGAAGCATTCTTAAAACCCGACCAATCGTAATATTGGGAGCCCGTGTTGGAAATATTTAATTTGGACTTACATATGTTAATTAAATGTGCATAGCTGTCTCATGGTTTAATCCAATTAAAGTGATCTAATAAAGTTTTAATTTTGGATTAAAAGGGTATCAAATTGTCATGGGATTAAATGTGTAGATACTATTAGGTGATTTTCTATTTGTTGAGGGACCAATAGAAAATAAAGGGGATACTTATCCAAAATGGTTATGATCCCCGGGCAACAGTTCTTAAAAGTAGAAACGCATGTTCTCCTTTGACAGAACATTATACATAAAGGAGAAAGAAGAACCGCTCGTTTGGAAAACCAAAAACTAGATCCCAAAATCAAATCCAGATTTCTCACAAACCCTAATAGATTCAGGTACGTTTCCGTGTTTAAGATTAATTATTCTCTTTCTCGGATTATCATGGCAGATTGGTTCAAGCATGCTTTTATGGATTTCGTGAATTAAGATTTTGATTTCTAACAAGTGGTATCATAGCCACTCTACTCATGATTCTCCGAGAATTGCGAAGAATTTCGGGATAATTATATGGTACTTCATGAAAATAAAATTAGGGTTTCTGGTTTTTTCCGATCGATTATGATTTTTCAAGTTGTGGAATTTGATTTCCGAATGTCTTTTGGAATTCTGTGAAATATTCTTATTTCATATGCAAATTACGATTTCTGAATTTGTGGATTTGGTTCACGAACAATATTTTCTGAGTTTTTGTTCATGACCTATGGAATTTGGAATATGAATTGCGTTTTGATTATTTCAATTACGTGTTGCTGCGCATATGGATTCCGATTTAAAATAGAAATTGATGTTCTTGGATTTTGGGTTGTTTTAAGATATTTGTATTCAAGGTTAAAGGTGGTTACATGGTCCTTTGACCAGAAAATCTGAACCTTGGGGCTAATATGTAGTTTTCAAATTATGGGTTACATTGTTACTATTTTCTGTTTGGTACCCCTCTTCAGTTTATAATACTTACTAATTGGCCCCAGTAAATAAGGAACTCATGTGTATTATGTCCTAATACATGTTTTGATCATTTTATTTTAAATTTGTTTGGTACATCTCATGTCCCATTTTACTTTGTCTAATATTTAAATGAATTTATTGAAACAAGAAGTCGCCAAAGTGACCTATCTTGTGTAGATTTATTCATTAAGAATATTGGATGATTGTGTTTGTGTACATTCATGTGGGTATAAGTCGGCCCAAAAAAAGGTTTATACTTGGCCCAAAATGCACAAACATCTGTGGTGGTAAATGCGTGACAATTATAAGGTTATCCATGTAAGCAATTTGTCGGCCCAAAGAAAGCCAATGTCGCTTGATAGGATTTATTGTCAGTGTTTGATCACTACAAAGAGGTAGCCACTTACAAGTTAATATTACTGTCCAAAGACTTGATATTAATGTTGTGTTAGGTGCCTCGAGATGTTACCAGCTTATTTAAATTTGATGATTGATTATTTGGTTTAATGTGAGCATGATAGTTAATTTTGGTTTTGTTCTATGTTCAGCTATGATGTCTGCTACTTCTATTTCTGCTAACACCAACAACATTCCCATGCTCAATGTGTCGAACTTTAAGGATTGGAAAGAAAATATTCTGATCATTTTGGGCTGCATGGATCTGGACTATGCGCTAAGGGTTGAGCAACCCCCTTCTCTTACGGATGCAAGTTCTGCATAGGAAAAGCGGAACTTTGAGAAGTGGGAGCGCTCAAATCGCGTTAGTCTAATGATCATTAAGCGCGACATTCCAGAAGCTTTTTGAGGCACAACTTTTGAGGAAGTTACTACGACCAGTGAGTACCTTGTAGAAATTGAAAAGTGTTTTGTTAAAAACGATAAGGCCTAGAAAAGTACGCTTTTGGCTAACTTGATTTCACTTAAGTATAAGAGCATTGGAAACATAAGGGAGTACATCATGAGGATGTCTCACATTGCTTCAAAGTTAAGGGCACTAAAGCTCGAGGTGTCTGAGGACTTACTCATGTATTTAGTCTTAATATTGCTTCACGCACAATTTAGTCAGTTTAAGGTCTATTAAATGTCAAAGGGAGAAGTGGACTCTTAATGAGCTCATTTCATACTGTGTGCAAGAGGAAGAAAGGTTGAAGCAAGAAAGAACTGAGATTGCTTAATTGGCCAGTGCTTCTAAAGATAAGGGCAAAAGGAATAATGATGTTGAGAAAGCTGCTAATGATAAGAGTCCAACATAAAAGAAACAGAAACATAAGGACATTTGTGGGCTGTTTTTTAAGGCTTCTTAGAATGGTCAACAATATTACGTATCATTCATAGATGATTACTCACGACATGGGTACTTATATCTAATTCATGAAAAATCAGAGGCACTGGATATGTTCAAGGTTTTTAAAGCTGAAGTTGAGAATCAACTCAACAAAAGAATTAAAGCTATCAGACCTGACCGTGGAGGTGAGTACTACAGCAGATATGATGGTTCAGGAGAACAATGTACATGGCCTTTTGCTGTCTTCCTGGAGGAATGTGGAATCGTTCCATAGTACACCATGCCGGGGACGCCTAGCATGAATGGTGTTGCTAAAAGATGAAACAAGACTCTAAAGGATATGGTGAGGAGTATGATTAGTCATTCATCCTTACTTGAATCACTCTGGGGAGATGCACTAATGACTGCGCTTATATTCTCAATAGGGTACCAACTAAAGCAACTGCTAAAACACCTTTTGAGCTTTGGATTGGGCGAAAGCCGAGTTTAAACCACTTTCACATATAGGGATGTCCAACTGAGGCTAGGCCTTATAGGCCAAACGAAAGAAAATTAGACTCCAAATCAGTTAGCAGCTACTTTATTGGTTACTCAGAAAAATCAAGGGTTTTTAAGTTTTATGATCCCACTAGAAAGTCTATTTTTGAGACGGAAAATGCGGTATTCTTTGAGGATATTGAGTTTGGGGGGAGAAATAAGGTTAGAGACATTACCTTTGAGGAAGAGTCGATCTCGACACCTACTGCTGCTTCTGATGATGTTCAGGTTTCTATTCCTATCATTAGCCAAGAATTGGATACATAACCTCAATAGGATAATGTTGAAGAACTCCCCACTCAGGTTGAAACTATTCAGGAAGAACAAACTCAACAACCTCAAAAACTAGTGTCATTAAGTTGGTCCACTAGAGAGAAGAGGTATGCTATTCCAGGTGATTATGTGATTTTTCTCGAAGAAAATTAGGATAATAATGTATTGATGGAAAATGATCCTATGAATTTCCATCAAGCCATGTCGGATCCAAACTCTCAAAAGTGGATTCATGCCATGATGAATAGTATAAGTCAATGCAAGACAATCAAGTTTGGGATCTTGTCCCATTACTTGAAGGTGCGAAACCTATTGGTTGCAAATGGATTTTTAAGACCAAGAGGGATTCGAAGGGTAATGTGGAAAGATATAAGGCTCGTCTTGAAGCTGAAGGCTTTACTCAGAAAGAAGGCATTGATTTTAAAGAGACTTTCTCTCTGGTTTCCACAAAAGACTCTTTTAGGATAATTATGGCATTAGCTTCATATTTTGACCTTGAGTTACATCAGATGGATGTAAAGACGGCTTTTCTCAATGCCAACATTGATGAGACGACATATATGGTGCAACCAAAAAACTTTGTGTCTAGAGTCCCAAAGTCTATGGTTTGCAAATTGAAGAAATCCATCTATGGGCTCAATCAAGCTTCTCGGCAGTGGTACCACAAGTTTCATCAAGTAGTAGTCTCCTTCGGTTTTGAGACTAATGTTGTTGATGATTGTGTCTATCACAAGTTCAGTGGGAGTAAGAGTATTTTTCTGGTCTTGTACGTGGATGACATTCTTCTTGCCACTAGTGACTCGGGATTGCTGCACGATACTAAGAAATTTCTATCAAAAATATTTGAGATGAAAGATCTTGGGGAAGCTTCTTTTGTTCTGGGGATCCAGATACACATGAATCATTCTCAGGGTATTCTTGGATTATCACAAAAGAGCTACATAGAGAAATTGTTGCAAAGATTTGGCATGCCGAATTGCAAACTAGGAGACAACCCTTTAGCTAAGGGAGACAAGTTTAGTGTCGAACAATGCCCTAGAGGAAATCTAGAAATTAAGGAAATGCATAAGATTCCCTATGCTTCAGTTGTTGGAAGTCTAATATATGCTCAGGTCTGCACAAGACCTGATATAGCATTTGTTGTAGGTATGTTGGGTAGATATTTAAGTAACCCTGGTATGGATCATTGGAAAGAAGCCAAACGGGTGATGAGGTATTTACAGAGAACAAAAGATTACATGCTCACATACAGAAAATCAGATCAGTTGGAGATCATAGGGTATTCTGATTCTGATTTTGCGGGATGCCAAGACAGTAGGAGATCCAATTCAGCTACATTTTCTTATTGGCTAGGGAGCCATTTCATGGAGAAGTGCTAAGCGAGACACTTGTAGCATCTTTTACCATGGCAATCGAATTTGTAGCATCTTTATGAGGCATCCAATCATAGAATATGGTGCGAAATTTTGTCTGGGTCATTTGCGCATTCTTGGGAATATAGAAAGATCATTAAAGTTGTATTGTGACAATAACTCAGCAGTGCTATATTCTAATAACAACAGGAGCTCTACTAAGTCAAAGCACATTGACATAAAGTTCATGGTTGTGAAGGAAAGGGTACAGAGTGGTCAGATAACTATAAAGCATATCGGGACAGACTCAATGTTGCGGATCCGCTTATTAAAGGATTAACACCTGTGGTCTTTCATGAGCATCTTTGCTCGTATGTGTGTATTACGTTTTGGGATACTTTTTTTTTCTTTGGGAGTCGTATTTTATTGCTCTATACATTACTTTGGACATATTTTGTGTATGGTGATATTTCTGTATAGATATAAAGTATTCAGTTTAATACACTCCGTAATTTTGGTTATGATTGATCTCACTAAGGAATAAGGTGGACCAGTTGGAAATTGACATGTTAGATCACATTACATGTAATTTACATGCTACACAACCATGATTGATCTATGTCATTTGGTTGTACTGGTATATGTGATTATTGATGGGTTTATTCACATATAAAGTGATGAAAGCCTCTTTAGTCCTGTATTAGTACAATCAATGGACAAGATTGTTAAGGGATACTCTTATATGTGACAGCAAGGTTTGAGCTCATAAGGTATTGAATATTTGTTTGGTAACATATATAGTCCAAGTGAGAGATTGTTGGAAATATTTAATTTACACTTACATATGTTAATTAAATGTGTGTAGCTGTCTTATGGTTTAATCCAATTAAAGTAATCTAATAAGGTTTTAATTTTGGATTAAAAGGGTATCAAATTGTCATGAGATTAAATGTGTAGATAATATTAGGTGGTTTTCTATTTGTTGAGGGACCAAATAGAAAATAAAGGGGATACTTATCCAAAATGGTTATGGTCCCGGGACGGTTCTTAAAAATAGAAACGTTTGTTCTTCTTCGACAGAATGGTATACAGAAAAGAGAAAGAAGAACCGCTTGTCGGGAAGACCAAAAATCAGATTCCAAAACCAGATCCAGATTTCTCACAAACCCTAATGGATTCAGGTACACGTCCGTATTTAAGATTAATCTCTTCTCTTCTCGGATTATCATGGTAGATCGATTCAAGCATGCTTTTATGGATTTCGTGATTTAAAGCATGCCCTTTTGTGATTTCGATTTCTAACAACCCGTATTGATTCGCTTTTTTTTCCATCTAAGTACTCATAATAATTAGTACCACTTAAATATAATTAATCTCAATTTATTCCAGTAATTCAATGGTTGATTGTGGGCTACCTTATCCAGCTAACAATGTTCCAAGTTTTAACGAGTTATTTTTCGGACACTGTAAAGATATTGTTTATCTTGCAGAGATAACAATATTACCAATAAATAAATAATTAACAATAATTGGAATTGATTTGTAGAAAAGGAAGAAAGCAAATATATGTTATGAAATTATATTACAAATATATAATTTTTAAATAACCTAATAATAAATATATGTTAAAATTTTGAATTCGAATATTTGTTGATTCATATATATTCGAATATATTTCAAAAAAAATAAAATAAAAAGGGGGGTAGACACACAATACTGATTCAAAAAAAGTTTGGTTAGGCGCTATTCGTGTTGGCTCCTACCTTAAGATTTGTGGGGCGCTCTTCTTATTGGCGCCTACACCTCAGGTTTTCAAGACTCCACAAATACCACAAAACGCAAATTTCAATGGCATTCACAATATTCTATTAAATTACCCCAGAAATAAAGCAAAATAATAAATAGAGTTTTGACTTAAAAAGTTAACCCTAGCAAGGATAACGGTGGACAGAATGAAAATACAATAAGTAAAATGAGACCAATAAACAATAGGTAAAAATTATAATTCAATATTCGGTATGATAAACCAAATGAAAAAACAAAATCAAATCAAATACCAATTTTTGTTATAAAAATAAAAACTAAAATTCTAACTAAGTTAAATATGATTCGATTTCGTTAGGCATATTCCAAGAACTATAAATGGAAGGTGTACTGACAATGTGTATAGCAAAAATATTTCTTATTAAAAAGATATGAGAAAACAAACATCAACATGGAACTCTAAGAATACAATAGTACCTTGGATTAGTAACCCAACATAGGACTTAAATGTGAAATAATTATGTATTGTGGGCTGTGAAATAAAGATAAACCTATTTTAGAAGTGATCAAATAAGACCTTAAGTAATTGAATTTTAATATATCTAATAGAGGGTGTGTATATATATATATAATGAGTTATTTATATTTTAATAATAATCTGAAATAGAAGTACCTAATATAACATAATTATATTAGGGTTATGGTTCTTAGGTCATACTTCATCTTGCATTCGATTATATATCTCATCGTCATAAAGAAACATATAGAGAAAATTAACGCTTCAAATTTGGATTAATGGATTTGAAGCTATGTATTTGAAATCCAGAATAACAAATTCATGGAGCTTTTTTTGGATAAAATTTTCTATAGTGGACTTCAAATTATTAGATTCTATTTGCGCTATTTTTGGAGTTATTGTGTTGGATTTCAAATCCATACTATTTGGAGTTATATCCAAATCCTCACATCTAAATGCAACCTAAAGAATTTTCTAATAGGTTTCAAAACATGTAGATCAAGAAGATCAAATCCCAAGATTAAATTGCTATGGGTTAAGGTATATTTCCAATATTTAGATTGCTGATAATTCAATATGAACAATCGATGAACTAAAATGATGGTTTTCACTAAGGTTGTTCCAACATTGTATACCCTATAATTGCAATCCACTATACTGAACAAGGTTCTCAAATCTCTATCATAGGGGCAAAGGTGTTGATCAATATAATTTTGCTCTGGCAATAGGGAAATTGCTCTGGCTTTATCACCAGCCATTACTGTCATTCTGTCAGTACTTAGACATAATGCTTAGTACTTTGGTTGTTTGTCTGTCGATATAATTGGAGTGGGTGTCCAATTAAGCAAGTCGTCACTGTTCTAAAGGTCACCACTTATCTTACTTTGGGCCTTTTACTATACGTTAAGCCTTTTAATCCTGTCAATTTGGTCGACATTTTCTTTGACAAAATGTTGTGGTCCTTGCGACACTATATATGTTAAAGGTTAAGGGTTAAGTGTAATTTGTCCTCTTGTTAAATAGAAAAATGTAAAAAGGCCTTTTAAACTAAAAATATAAAATAAATTAAACTAGTATTCTATACTTTTGAAAAAGAAGTATAAATATTGCAGCCAACATGATATTACAAGTGGGTAAGGTGTTTTGGTTTGTTTAGTGTACATCTAATCCGTATCACTTGTTTAGATAAAGATCAATGCTCTACATTAGCATCTCGCAATATAATTTTTTAATTCAAATATGCATATACATGTACATATAATTTTTTTCTTTATTTGAATGTATGTTATTTGCGGACGATATAGTTTTAATTGATGAAACAAGGGAAGGAGTAAACGCAAAATTGGAAGTTTGGAGAGAAGCACTCGAATAAAAAAGTTTTACTATAAGTAGGGCTAAAACATAATACATGGAATGCCACTTTAGTAAAAACACCAGGAACAATGAGACGAAGGTTAAAATTGATGGACATGAAGTGAGTATAACAAAGAGTTTTAAATACTTAGCATCTATAATTGAAGAGAACGGAGAAATCAATAAAGATGTCACACATAGGATCCAGGCGGGTTGGAATAAATGGAGGAGTGCATCTTCTATTCTTTGTGACCGTAAAATACCATTAAAATTGAAAGGAAAAATTCATAAAACGGCCATACGGCCCGCAATGCTTTATGGAGCAGAATGTGGGGCGACTAAATATGAACACGAACAAAAAATGAGGGTAGCAGAGATGAGAATGCTAAGATGGATGTGCGGACACACTAGATTAGATAGAATAAGAAATGAACACATTAGAAACAAAGTGGGAGTAGCACCAATAGACGAGAAAATTAGAGAAACACGATTAAGATGGTTTGGACATGCTTATAGGAGACCTTTAGATGCACCTGTGCGACGTTTAGAAGGTAGAGAATCACTCACACAAATCAAAAGAGGAAGAGGTAGGCCTAAAAAGACTTGGAAAGAAGCTATTGAACATGACATGTTATACCTAGAAATAAACGAAAATATGGCTTATGACCGTAAACGATGGCGCGATAAGATCCGTATAGCCGACCCCACGTAATGGGATTAAGGCTTAGTTTGTTGTTGTTGTATACATAATGTATAGCATATATTTATAAACTCAAAAATGATAATATATATAGATACACACATATATGTTAGAAGACTGTCTAAGAACCCTTTTGTACATAAAAAGTCTACACAACCTTTATTCCATTGGAAGTTAACCATATAGTTAATGCAAGCAAGAAAAATTGGAGGCACATCCCGCGGTTTACATTCTTACCAGAGCTCTAGGAACTAGGTCGGTGAGGTGCATGAGTAGTTAGGTAGAGCCTTAAATTGTGATGTCTAGAACCTAGATTATAAAAAAAAATAAGATAGAAGCAAAAAAATATTTGTAAAATGGCATTTTAAACAGAATAATGTATTTGAATATGTATTGTCAGGAATTTACATTGCAACTCATGCAAAAGACCTCCTGTAGTCATGTGTATTAATTAAGTTTGCTTTTAGGATTAGCTAAGTTGATAAAATAAAACAATATAATTCAAATGGGCTAATGGCCAAGTGGGGTTAGGACTTAGGAGACTGTTTGTTGGGTGGAAACTTGGGGATCCAGGGGGAAGGGGATACTATTCGTAGGGGGACTTTTAAGAGAGAACGGAAAAAAAATGGTAAAATGAAACAAGCAAAAGGTAAAAGAACGAAAAAAAAATTATGAATTAGGATAGAAGAATGATAAAAAAAAGGTATAAAATTAAATACATGACATGATTAAAGGTCTTTTGGTCCTCTGATACTATCTCGTAATTTCCTTTTTTTTTTTTTTGAGAAACTAACTCATAATTAATTTAAACATGGGCCAATGTGCATCTTTTTTAAAAAGTAAAGGGAAGTTAGTTGGACCATTTCTTTTATTTCATGTAGGGTTTTTGACATACTCCTATATCATAAGACCATCTTCAGTAGTTTGCACTACTTTGATGCAGAATTTGCACTATTTTAGTGCAAAATCTACATTTCATCTCCAGCAGCTTGCACTACTTTCTGCACTAAAAAAGAATATTGATTTTTATTACATTATCATTCATAAAAATATTAAATCAATAATTTTATTGAATATAATGTTTATTAAATGTTTAACTTTTAAAATTAGACAAATAAAAAAATATTAAATTTAATGAAATTGATGCAAAATTGAAACCACAATTCATAAAGTTACATATTATATTGTTTAAAAAATTATCACATATAATTTAATTAATTTTAGTATTATTTTTATTACATCAATTGAAATATAACATTAATAGTAATACTTAAAATTAAATAGACTCAAAATAAATTACATAAAAAAAAGCAAAAAAAAAAAAAAGAAAATAATGGCGCTGCTACAGTGCAGCGCCATTTTTGGCGCTACACTGTAGCAAAAGCCAAAATGGCGCACAAAGTAGCGCAGTGTTGGGGGAAGGAATTGGCGCTGACCGCTATTTTACATCTCTTGTTGGAGATGCTCTAATGGAACAAATTTTCATTTAAGTATTTAACCCATCTTACTTGGAGGAAATCTCATGAATAATTTTTTGGACTTCAGAGTTCATAAGATTTTAAGGGGGTTGTAGGATCATTGTATTTATTCGTGTAATAAATTATTTGTTCTATGTAAATCCCATCATGAAAAAATTGTTCTTGAAGCCCAAACTTCCCAAAAAATCTAAACCTAAACTCTCGAGTCTCAACTAATTAAGTACCTCTTGCTCTAAAGCAGTAGATATATTTATAATTGGGCAATTGACATAAATGCCCCATTTTTTGGAGACAATGTCAGTTTTTTACGTTTTTCGGTACTATTTTACCAAAATTTACGCTCCTGCCCTTTTTTTACACAGTTTTACGCTCCTGCCAAGATTATTTTTAGCATTTTTCAAACATGTTTCTTTTAATAAAATTTCAAGGAAACAACCGGGAAGTAATATATTGATATAGAAACAAACCAGAAACAATATAGAAAATACCATATGAGCAAAAATAGTTAAAATAGGTAAAAACTGCATTTAAACATCGAAAACTACATGGAAACAACAAAGAAACATCGGTACAACATTAAAAACGGTATGAAAACAACCTATAAATAACGTAAAAAAATATTAAAAATACAACATGAATAAAAGAGCTTAAAAATAGGTAAAATTGTATTAACACATTGAACACTACATGGAAACAACAAAAAAAATTATTAGAACAACATTAAAAATATTATAGAATAACACCGAAACAAATAGAAACAATGTACAAAATAATACATAAATAAAAACAGCATAAAAAATAGGTAAAAGTTGTTTTGAAACATCGAAACAACAAAGAAACAACATAAAAACAACAAAGAAACCAATTTAAACAAAATCGAAACAACATATATAACAAATAAAGCAATAAAGGAACAAAAAAATGAAAAAAATAAAAATAATAAAAAAATATGCAGGAGCGTAAAAAAAGAAAAAAGTAGGTACAAAAGGGAAAAAATAAATACAAAAGTGATATGAGTGTATTTTGTGGTATGTTTACAAAAAAAGAAAGTATTTTATGTAATTTTCCCTTTATAATTTTGAAAAATAGTTGGAGTTTTGTTGTAATCATGGTAAACCTCGTACGTAGAGTTGTCAAAATTAGCCCAGCTCGATGTGCTGGCCTGAGAATTTCATTTTTAGAGGCCAAAATGAACCAGCCTATTTGACCCGGTCTATTTGGCCAGAAACACTGGGCCGGTTGGGCAAGGCTCAAAAAATAACAGCATGGTCATTATTTGGCCTAGACCGACCCGATTTTTCCCTTCGCCCGGCCCATTTGATAGCTCTACTCATAAATATGTAGGCCAAGTCTAGCCTACAAGGGTCAGTTTCAATGATTAAGCCGAGTACTCTACTTATCAATCATTGTTTACAACCATTGAATGTATTTTTTCTCCATTCACTTTCTCATCATTCGATTACGGAACTCTTTCCCCACTTTCCCATCATCTGTTAGGGTGTCCTTTTTCCTTGTGAATAATCCTTTTTGTTTGCACACTTTTGGCTAACTTCTTGTGACATTCATCTCCGGGTCTGTCAAATTACACACCTTATGTAATAATACTTATTTGTCAATTGCCTCAATGTTCCTGATGAAGAATCACATAATCACAATCTAGGAGAAGGAAACAAGCAAGTAATGTTCAGATCAAAATTTGTCTGAAATGATCAGCTTCAATGAACGTAGATAGAAGATGAACAAAACAGAATGATCACAAAACTTGCAATGAGAACTGATAATGAAGTTGTTGGTAAGGAAGGTTTACCGTTTCAGAAATTTTTTTGATTATTCGAGGTCTGTATTTGATACAGTCTCCGCAAGGTGAAACGCCCCATATACTAAGTGTTTACGGTTCCGGTGCTCGTCCCTAAGATACGACGACTTTAATCTATTCCGACTTAGCAGCACTTGCAAAGTCGGAACTACAACGTACATGAAGTGTTTAAAGCATTCAAACTTTGAACGGGAAGGAATGTCAATATGCAGATGCAATGACTCGATTATTAGACTGATATTTCGTATCATTTTTCATCTGCAGGAATCCGATTATATAGGCATCAAGGTGCCCGAATGGAAAGATCATGTCTTTTGACTCGAAAAGACATGTTTACACCAAAAGATGCACTTGGTTGCTCGAACAAGTGCATTTGTCCAGAGGTTCGTATTGACGCACGACCCATGCTTGGTTGCGAACACTTCAGTTGGAAATTTTTAATTAATTAATTAAAATTAATTAACTAATTTTAAAGATTTTTGGGGTCTTGAAGCCCAAGCCCAAGCCCAGGCCCACGGCCCGGACTCGGGTCGGGCCAGACCGAGCTGGGCGGCAACTGCACGCGCACGCGTGCTTTGAACCAAACCCACAAGCATATAGGTCCTCACCCCTTTAAAAACTTGGGTGCCCCTAAGGGCCCAAACCTATAAGTCAAACTTGAGATTTATAAAGTGAGCAAACTTTGCTTTCTCCTCCTATATGGGATGGAGTATTTCTCATTCCCCACATTTTTTATTTTTCATACCATTTTCTAGTTTTAAGTGGCTAACTTCTAGCATTAATTTCTCATACACCCGAAATTGGTTTTGAGAAATTGCAAATGCTATTCTCATCTACTCTCTTAGTAGAATTTTTACAAATAATTTAATTCCATTTTCACTAATAGAAACCACTTAAATATTTGGTCAGAATCAGGAAAACACCCATTTACTAAAACAAATTCCAACAATCCCCTACATGAATGAAATTGCATGTATGCAGATTCGCTTGAAAGTCTCGGCGAACTGTTATTGCATCTGGATAGGTAGCTTGTGGTTTTGAACCTTTCTTAGTAAAATACTATCGGATTTACTAGCTGCTTAGTGGCGCGATGTATTGAACTACTCAGTCGTTTGTGTAAACCGAGACAACAATACTTAAACAATAACAATTCTAACACTTGCTGTTCTCACGTTGTGTCCATTTTGGCCCTGGACTATATCTTAGATTCATAAGTTTTTCTTTGAAGAGGCCATTATTTCTCACTTATATAGGTGATCTCCTATTGAAGAGTATCCTGTCATACTCCACCTTTTGGTATAGGAATCATTAAAAGTCTTAAACTTAACCTCACCACATTCAGCAGGTTTCTATGTCACTTGGAAGTTTCGGGAATGAGCTAACACATTTTTCAAGTGTTCAACTGAACATTCATAACTTAGTTGTCTCATTGAACCAAGGTCTTGGGATCTCCAATTCACAAGGTTGGGTTTTAACTGTGAGCATTCTTTAGTTTGTGGATTTTAAACCCATTCCCCTTAACAATTTATACAATTGATCTCGATTTATGCCTTTCGTAAGCGGACTCGCGAGGTTTTTCTTTGACTTCACGTAGTCAACCGAAATAACCCCATTCAAAATCAACTGTCTAATGGTATTGTGCTTTTACAGAAATGTCTAGATCACTTACCTCTTTCAATTCCAAGAAAAAATACCTTTAATAAATACAACATTTCTTGATTTAATGATCGTACCATCATTTATATCATGAATGCCGAATTTATTTCCTTGGGTGCTTCTACTTTAGCTAAAGCACCCCCACACTTCAAGGTATTATCCTTTATGTGGTTTTCTAAAAAGTAAAGCTCTCTTATAATTTCTGATATCATTGTTTAACGCAAGATTATCCAGAACTTTTATGGCTCTCGGCCACTTTGTTTTATTTGTTTGAACCTTGTCCCGATAATCCAGTTAGAATTTTGTTCTAATAGATTTCAGACCTTAGTCCTAACACGTGTGTAACCTTCGGTGCTATCACATCTTTAGTAATACTTCGGATTTAACTTTATAGTGTGTCTACCTCTAGTGTTACAATACTTTGGGCAACACTTCATGTAATTGTGGTTTTGGTCCAACAACACTTTTGGCAATACCTTCTGTTATATTTATAAGGCAACAGAAACTCCGATGGTGTTCCATAAAGTATGGTCACACCCCCACAATTATCGATTTCCAATCGGAATCACGATTGTCTTCCTCAATCTGAAGTCGAACTATCAAATCCTCAAGTCTCATTTTCTTTCGCTTGTGCTTGAGGTAGTTTTTAAAATATTTCCACGATAGCGACAATTTTTTGATAATCGCAACCACTTGGAATGACTCACTCTGAATTATCCCTTCAGACACTAAGTCGTGAAGTATGATATGAATTTCTTGCACTTGGCTAATCACCGTCTTGTTGTCAACCATCTTGAAATCCAAAAATTTGTCAACAACAAATTTCTTTGTGGCGGCATCTTCCGTTTTGTATTTTTTCTCCAAAGAGTCCCACAACTCTTTGGATGTTTTGAACGAATTATAGACGTTATAGAGGTGCCGTCTATCCCTGTTCAAAACGTAGTTCCGCTGCAGAGAAAGCCGTTGTTACGCCAAACATCCACAGTGATTCTCTGTTGGTTGTCGGATTCTTCATCGCCAACGATAGGGGGATCCTCCTTCAGAAAATGGGACAGACGCAAAGTAGTGAGGTAGAACAACATCTTCTGTTGCCAGCGTTTAAAGTCAACGCCGGAGAACTTGGCCGGTTTTTCGCCGTGAGCAGTGCACCAAAACCATCGGAGTGAACGAAATCGAAGCCATCGTCTTGAAATAGAAAACGACTTTTCGTCTTGCGATTGTTGGTCGAAGGAAGGTTTCTTGTTTTTAAAATTGGCTAAGTATTTGGATATTTTTGGCTTAGTCGAGGCCTGTATTTGATACAGTCTCCATAAGATAAAAACGCCCCGTATACTAAGTGCTTATGATTCCCGTGCTCGTCCCTAAGATACAACGACTTTAATCTATTCCGACTTAGCAACACTTGCAAAGTAAGAACTATAACGAACTGGAAGTGTTTAAGGCTTTCAAGCTTTGACTAGGAAGGAATGTCAATATGCAGATGCAATGACTCGATTATTAGGCTGATATTTTGTATCGTTTTTCATCTGCAGGGGTCCAATTATATAGGCATCAAGGTGCCAGGATGGAAAGATCATGTCTTTTGGCTCGAAAAGACATGTTTACAGGCAAAAGATGCACCTGGTTACTCGAACAGGTGCATCTGTCCAGAGGTTCGCATTGACGCACGAACCAAAGAACGACCCATGCTTGGTTGCGAACGAAGTGCAATGTTTCAACTTGACGCACGGCCCGTGCGTGTGGCCGTGCTTGATTGCGAACACTTCAGTTGGAAATCTTTAATTAATTAATTAAAATTAATTAACTAATTTTAAAGGTTTTCGGTCCAAAAAGAATTAGGGTCTTGAAGCCCAGGCCCAAGCCCTCGACCCAAACCCGGGTTGAGCGCGTGTGTGCTTTGAACCGAACCCACAAGTATGTAGGTCCTCACCCCTTTAAAAACTTGGGTGCCCTCAAGGCACAAACTCATAAGTCCAACTTGGGATTTATAAAGTGAGCAAACTTTGCCTTCTCCTCCTATGTGGGATGGAGCATTTCTCCTTCCCTACATTTTTCATTTTCCATACCATTTTCTAGTTTTAAGTGGGTAACTTCTAGCATTAATTTCTCATTCATCCGGAATTGGTTTTGAGAAATTCCAAATGATATTATCATCTACTCTCTTAGTAAAATTTTTACAAATAATTTAATTCCATTTTTCAGTCATGGAAACCACTTAAATATTTGGTCAAAATCGGGTCAACACCCATTTTACCAAAACAAATTCCAACAGAAGTACCATCTCAAAATGTCACCTTTCAGTATCAATCAACTACAAGAAATAATGTAAATACTTGTTGTACTTCTTCCCGGCTAAAACATAGAAAATATTGTGATTGTTGAAATATGTCACTTGTGAGTTATCCCACATTGATTAAATAATGAAAATGAGTCTTGTTTATAAGCCAAGTGAGTTACTCCTCATATCATCAATTGGTATTAGGATTAAACTTCACTTGGTGTGTTTGGGATCTCCCTTATGCATATTGGAGAAAGTGATTTATTGTCGTGGAGGTTAAAAATTGATCAAGTTAAGAGAAAATGTATAGTGGAAAAGCGTAAAAGTATTTTATTTGTGTGTAAAAGTAAAATCAGAAATCTAATGCACCACTCCCCCTACTATTCAATTCTAATTAAATGAAGTAGAACTAGAAGCAAAAACTGATATTTACAAATACTAAAATGTGACTTTTTCCAAATAAAAGCTGAGAATCAATTTTTTTAGTGTTTGCAAATACTCCTAATATGTAAGCTTTACCAATTACAATAATCATTCTTAGAATCCACATCACGAGCAGATGACTTGAGGCCCTTGATTATACCCTCAATTGAAATAAACCTCATCTTGCTGAGGTATTTAACAACCATGGATGAACTTAGTTCATCGTATCATATATACATGAATCAGGAAATGAAACAAACCAAGAACTTAGTTCATCATATCATATATACTTGAGAATGCAGAATTTACTTTACAAATTCATTGCACCTAAAGATGGGAAAAGAATACAGACAACTCCAGAAACTAACGAATTTTCTTCACGAAAAACCAGTGAAAAGTGAAAATTAGCAGAGAAGTTGGTTGTGCACGACAGAGGCAATGCTTCCTATATTATTTGTTGTGAATCCATTGCATAAGTTTCTGTAAGGAAAGAGTGTATATAGCAAAAACTGCAGCCACTCCAAACCCAAGTTAGTAGTCAGTAAGTGAATACATTGACCAGATATTAGACATTACCTTCAAACCAGTGAAAAGCACATCAACATATTGCCACATCGGATCGTGGGGCTAATATTCCAAATGCATGTCTTTTTATGTTGATCTCTTCCAAAATGAAAACAAAGCAACGGAGGCATTGAAGACGGATGAATAGACACTAACCCTCCCCTGGAGACTATGAGCTGATATTAGAGACTGACCACCAAGAAAGCCATGACTAAGAACTCCACAAATTAATTGCCCGTTGAAAAGTTCACATAGACAAGAAGATTATAATGTTAATGGCTAAATCTCTAAAAGCACATCGGGAGGTGGAAATAGGCCAAATTGGCTACTTATGTTTTGTGAAAATGAAAAATAACCATGTTTTTTAGCCATTTTGACTAAAAAAATGACGGTCATACTCTTCATGTATTCTCTGGTGGTGAGAGACTTGGACATTTTTCAAAAAAATTGATGTGGTGCATAATTCGGTTACGAGTTATGTACCGTCCCCAAAAAATAAAAGAAAGGGCAAAGTGGACTTTTGAACTAAAAAAAAAGGCTAAAAAACATTTTTGTTATGGAGAAAAAGTCAAATATCCGACGGACTCTTGAAATATACATTTTCCAACCATTTTGACTAAAAAATAACAGTCACACCCTCCTTGTATTCTTTCATGAGGTACTTGGTCATTTTTCGTTAAATCGTAGCGGTTTAAATGACAGAGAAATGAATCTCGGTCCTGAGAAATATCTTTGGTCCCAACAAATGAAGAAAAATGGCAAAATGAACAATTGAATTAAAAAATGGCAAAAAAAAATTTGTTTGAAAAACATGGCTAAAAAACATTTATGTCATGGACAAATGGTCAAAAATCCGACGCACTGAGATAGGAGTGAGAATCTTTTACTAATCATCTTCCAATTCGTACAATTCACTTTATTCAAGCTTATGCACAAGCAAACTTGGGAACCATCAACAAGCTGATACACACCTTGGGTAGTGGAGAATGAGTGAATTTCATATTAAAAATTGCAAAATTATTGTGCTGTACCAATGTGCCTTTCCCCCTATGGGCTTCACACTGAATGATCTCCTGTGATTTAGACATAAGACGTGCAATGGCAAAAGTTTAGAAGAATGAAAGATGTATATACATGGCTAAATAACCAACTTTTATGGAAAACATGCAAGAGAAGTAAACAACAGAACAAAGTAAATGCAACAAAAGAGAGTTGCACACCACTTTGCTTGTTTCGTATCTAGTTCTAAAGTGGACAAAAATGGACAAGTTGTGACTGCAAACTTCGGAATTCGTCTAACCACAACGATTCTCATGACCTGTCTTGCAACTCGTAGTTTTGCACAACAATGATTAAAGTCCACCGTTACTATGAGATCTGGAAATTGGTTTAAGAATATTGAGATGACAATCGACAATATAGGTGCAAGGTATACAGAAATTCAGACCACATAGGCATTTAGACTTTACCACGCATGTCAATAGGGAATGAGATGAAATTCAAGATGAACAGACAGTAGAACTATCCATTACATGTAAAGCTAAGGTCCAAAACAATGCATCCTAATAGGAGGAAGATGATAAATTGACAATCGATTGCTGAAGAGAAATTCAGAATATGGGCCTTTAAATTTGACTTGATTAATAATAGTCAAGTCCGTACTTATCATGTCTTCACATAACAGCTCTCTCACTCAAATTGCAGACCTAGCTATTGCCAACACCAATCCATCAGCCAACCCACTCAACGATAAGTAGAATTCGTGGTGTCTACAAACACATTTTAAACACGCCATAGAATAATTGAAAGTATCTTCCAGTTAAGATTTTATACGATGAAAATCCAGTATGAGATTTTGCAGAGACAGCCAATGGCTTCACGTCTTACCAAGAAAAAGCCTACACGATCCAACTTGTATCTATAACTATCCACTCAACATTAATTGAGGAAATTCCTTGCACCTTGAGCTAAAACTTAATGAAGAAAATAAACATGAAACTGAAGGACACAAACAAGATAAGAAACATACAACACAAATTCTAGCTGAAAGTGCAACAAACAAAAGCTTAAAAACAATGTTTGGAATAACCAACACAATCAATTGAGTAATTTCCAATTGATGCACTAAATGAAATGATTTAGGACATGGAAATCGGTATTTCAAAAAAAATAAAAATAATTATATCATCTCTAAATCAGCACAGCCCATGGAATTTCTCTCGGGGATTCTTTTCCTATCTTTCATTGGCCAAAATTATCGATTCCTTTCCTCCACATTTCTTTCGCTTCCAGTCACTTCCTACATCCTCAAAACATACTACAACTGACATTTAACATCGTCAATAGAATCATTCATAAAAAAGTAGAATATAAAAATTAACCATACGATTTAAATTTGTTTATCAATTGACCTGCCTAGCTATTCAGATTGTAAAGTTCCATCATTTCACGACAAACGAAACCCACACAAGCAGCAAAAATCAAAGCAGTACGTCAGTATTAATCCACTTCAGTGTATAAAACTAAAACTCAAATACGAAATTAGCATTTACCTCGAATGTATATATATATCCAAAACGCACAGACACTGCAATCGACAAGGTAAAGGCGATGGCGAAGTATTTATAGATCGTATATTCATATCGGCCGACAATTGGCCATCGAAAATTGTTTGTATGGGGCGTGGTACGTGGAGCACAGGAGTCGCAGAGACACTCATAGCTTATTTGTTAAAGTTAAAATTACACATGGAGGAGTTGTCAAATTGAAAAATAGCTTATTTGTTAAAGTTAAAAACTTTAAAGACGGAGTTGTCATTTGTCAAATTGAAAAATGGTCAGCGCTATCACACACCCAAAATCCCTAAATACAATCCCTCCTTTTTTAGTTAAAATATTTACGTTAATTTAAATGACTCAATACGCTTAGTACTCACACCACACCTCTAAATACACCCCTATTTTTAGATACACATCTACATACACCTCAAAATGAATGCAATACCATTACAACCACAGCCACATCGGCTGATGGTTTGGGGTTTTGAAGGTTTCAGCACCCTGATTGGCTTTACAAGAGAAGTGATGAAGTCCATTGGCGAGATCAACTTACCATTTACATAGTGGATGTATGTCGCACACTGCGTGTCACGAAGATGGTCCGCTTCTTCATTATGGATGCTCCTCTCCCTATAACATAACTTTGGGAAGGCCCAACTCGAATCGATTTTGAGCCATCCCCTCTAAAATTCATCTTAGTCAAGTTCCCTACAAAGTTCGGAGTAGGCGAAATTATTGGAGATATTAAGACTATCCGGGAATGTTACAATGCCATATTGAAGATGAGCAGTCTCCCCCAGGCACAAAGTGAGAGTGTCATGCCGCTTAGAGTCGTGACAAAGCTAGCACCCGCGAATACCAATTCTCCCCTGCTCTCCAGGGGCTTTAGTATATTTATCTATTTTCAGTTCATTTCAGCCCCAAAGGCGTTAAATATTTTTATATTCATTTCAGCTTATTTCTGCTCGTGGGGCATAAAATTGTATCATTATCGAATCATGAATAAATTACTTTCAAGTTTATGCTATAATTTCTTGCATTCAATTAATTGCCAAATATAGCTGCGGTCAATGCCCATTTGGGCCCTCTTCTCAGTAAACCTCCTCCAGTGCTCCTAGAAGGGAGAGGCTCCCTTATGGAGGTCTTTGTAATAAACCTCCTCCGGCGCTCCCGGAGGAGAGGGGCTCCCTCATGGGGGTTCTCGTAAATAAACCTCCTTCAACGCTCCCAGAGGAAAGGGGCTCCTCACGGGGTCCTCGTATATAAACCTTTCTCTCAGCGCGCTCCCGATGGGAAGGGCTCCCTCATGGGTGTCTGATGCATGTAAAATATACGTGGATTTAGGGGCTTATTTTTTATATATATTTGATACATTTGCATGAATATTTAGTGTGTTTTGGTTGGTTTCCTTTGTTGGGCGTGATACTGCGGATTCTGTTAGGAAATGGAGCTAAATTGGACAAAAAGTGATAGAGCGTTCCAAAGGATATGCCAAGAGCCAAGGTACGAGCAAAGATGTGAAGGAAAGAAGTATGAACAATTGAACAAAAGGGAATTTTTTTCGAAAATGTCCAAAAGCGACGCCAATAATTTCTAGCACCAGCAGAGTTCAGTATTTTGGCCATAACATTCTCTAAAAAATTGATATTGAGTTGATACAACATGCTATGAAAAACTAAGAGGAAGATATACAACATTCATGAAAACCTCAAGAGCAAATTCACATGTTTACAAGTCACACGACCGTGTGACCAGTCATAGGACAGTGTGAAGTGCATTATGCGATTTTCAGAGATAAAAACCAATTACACGGTCTTTCCGTGTGAAATCACATAGTTGTGTGGTTTGTCGTGCATCTGATTTTATTTTCTACTCCCGGCGGGACTCTACTAGTAATCTCTCAAAGCACCTACAAAAATGAGACATACAACTTTTTGTGGGGAGTACTTCAATCAAAGATCTTTGGGGAGTTAATAGTAATTGTTGAGTAGTGATACTAGCAATTATAATTAATCAACTGTTTATGCGCCACTCTGAAGGGGGAAAAACTAATTTAGGAATTGAACCCATAGAAACACATAAACTAGTTCCAATGAGCCATTAATTGCCTTTAATATTGAAGAAACATGTTGAAATTATGTGCCTAGGGTTGCTTTCGTATTTGTTGAAAACTTGTGGAGTTCGGGTTTATAAAATCATAAATATTTTATTTGTTAATTTTGGATTAGTTAGATAAATAAATAAACTTGTGATTTTTGACCTCTTCAATAAAATTGGAATACGATATTTACTATAGCCTAAATGTTTCGCATTCAATCCCCTCGAGGAATACGACCTCACTCGCTACTATCCGCTAGCTACACCGTGCACTTGTAATTTAGTGAAAAGATTTTCACGATCGTTGTCCTCCTAAATAAACCTTCTCCTGTTCCCTGAAGGGAGGGTCTCCCCTCATGGGGAGTCCTCATAAATTTCTCTTCCTCACCAACATACACCACATGAATGTGCAACGAAAAGAAGGTTAAAATACTAAAACTTGCGTGGAAGGAATTAATACACACTTGAAGTAACGAAAGAAGCAAGAGTTCCGGGAAGAGCTCCTGAAGGGTGCCCCCCTGGGCCACGGAATGGCACCCCTAATCTCCGTACAAACATCTCTAGCTATTCGGGAAAAACTAAGGCTTCATTCCAAAGAGAAGGATCCATCTCCACACACAATGTGAACAAGTCATCACCAACAAGAAATCATGTGCAAATATTACATAAAGCGTAAAGAAGAAAATATGCATACGAAAAAAACAAGAATATGAGTGTAGCATCAAAGTAACGGAACATCATCTAGCCCCAGGGAAAATAAACATCTCATAAGAATACAACAACAACAACAAACTAAGTTTTTTAATCCACGTGGGTCGGCTTATACGGATCATATCACGCCATCGTTTACGGTGGCCATAAGCCATATTTTCGTTTATTTCTAGGTATAACATGTCATGTTTAATAGCTTCTTTCCAAGTCTTTTTAGGCCTACCTCTTCCTCTTTTGATTTGTGTGAGTGATTCTCACCTTCTAAACGCCGCACATGTGCATCTAAAGGTCTCCTATAAACATGTCCAAACCATCTTAATCGTGTTTCTCTAATTTTTCGCCTATTGGTGCTACTCCCACTTTGTTTCTAATGTGTTCATTTCTTATTCTATCTAATCTAGTGTGTCCGCACATCCATCTTAGCATTCTCATCTCTCGCTACCCTCATTTTTGTTCGTGTTCATATTTAGTCGCCCAACATTCTCGCTCCATAAAGCATTGCGGGCCTTATGGCCGCTTTATAAAATTTTCCTTTCAATTTTAATGGTATTTTACGGTCACAAAGGATAGAAGATGCACTCCTCCATTTATTCCAACCCGCCTGGATTCTATGTGTGACATCTTTATTGATTTCTCCGTTCTCTTCAATTATAGATCCTAAGTATTTAAAACTCTTTGTTATACTCACTTCATGTCCATCAATTTTAACCTTCGTCTCATTGTTCCTGTTGTTTTTACTAAAGTGGCATTCCATGTATTCTGTTTTAGCCCTACTTATAGTAAAACCTTTTGATTCTAGTGCTTCTCTCCAAACTTCCAATTTTGCATTTACTCATTCCCTTGTTTTATCAATTAAAACTATATCGTCCACAAATAACATACATTCAGGGATGGATTTTTGTAAGTGTTTAGTGATTTCATCAATTATTAGGATAAAAAGGTACGGGCTTAGAGCAGATCCCTGATGCAAACCTATAGTGTTTGGGAATTCACTAGATATTCCTGTTGGTGTCCTGATACATGTTGTTATACCATCATACATATCTTTTTATGGCATCTATGTAGGCTATTTTTATTCCTCTTTTTCCAATACGCGCCACATTATATCACGGTTGACTCTATCGTATGCCTTTTCAAGATCAATAAAAACCATATGTAAATCTTGTTTTCTCTCATTATATTGTTCACATAATCGCCTAATTAAGTGTATAGCTTCAATTGTGGATCTTCCGGCATGAAGCCAAATTGATTATCTAATATACTAGTTTCATTTCTTATTCTTGCTTCTATAACTCTTTCCCATAGTTTCATTGTATGACTTATTAATTTAATTCCCTTTAATTTGCACAATTTTGTATATCCCATTTGTTTTTATATATAGGTATCAATATACTTTTTCTCCATTTATCGTGCATTTTCTTAGTTTTTATAATAACATTAAATAATTTAGTAAGCCATGATATTCCAACTCCACCTAAACATTTCCACGCTTCAATTGGTATATCATCAGGCCAACGCTTGGCCAGTTTTCATTTTGTTTAGTGCTTTTCTCCGTTTCATGAAGTTGAATTCTACGATAAAAGGTACGGTTTCTATTCATTCGATTGGCCTAGTTCCCCTAATGTGGCTTCATTCCTCTTCGGTTCATTAAAAGATTATTGAAATACCTCCTCCATCGATCTTTTATGTCCTCGTCTTTCACTAAAATGTTTTCATTCTCATCTTTTATGCATTTAATTTGGGTTAGATCTCTTGTTTGTTTTTCTCTAAATTTTGCTATTTTATATATATCTTTCTCTCCTTCTTTAGTATCTAGTTTCTTATAGAAATCTTCATATGCCTTGGTTTTTGCTTCATATATTGCTTTTCTTACTTCTTTTTTGGCATCTTTATATCTTTTAAGGTTTTCTTCGTTTTTACAGGAATACAATACTTTGTAACTAGTTCGTTTATCCTTTACATTTTCTTGGATTTCTTGATTCCACCACCATGACTCTTTATTCCATTTATTACCATTTGACACCCCTAATGTTTCTTTTGCGATCTTTTTCATTTGAGTAGTTACATAGTTCCATGTTTCATCGGCTTTGTCTTCCACTTTCCAATCAATGGTTTCTACTAGAGATTTGACAAAACTATCTCTTTTTTTCTATATTCTTTAAGTTCCACCACTTAATTCTCGGTATGTTAATTTTCTTTCTCTTTAAGTGTATGTTAATAAGTTTGATATCCAAAACTAGTAGTCTATGTTGGGTGGTGAGGCTTTCTCCAGGTATTACTTTGCAATTTTTGCATATTTTTCTCTGCGCTTTTTCCTGGTTAGAAAGTAGTCAATTTGTGATTTGTTAGGACTACTTTTAAATGTGATTAAATGTTCGTCTCTCTTTTTAAAGAAGGTATTACCTATAATAAAATCATAAGCAACTGCAAAGTCTAGGATGGTTCTACCCTCATTGTTACGCGAGCTAAAGCCATATCCTCCATGGACCCTTTCATAATCCTCATTATCCTTCCCAACATGTCCATTTAAGTCTCCACCTATGATGACTTTTTCATTTTGAGGGATTGATTGCATTAGAGTTTCTAAATCTTCCCAAAATTTAGCCTTAGTAGCATCATCTAATCCTACTTGAGGTGCATATACACTAAAAATATTTATAAGTTCTGTTACCTACTACAATTTTAAGGGATATGATTCTATATCCTTTTCTAGTTACTCCTACTACTTGATCTATGAAGAGAGGATCTACAATGATACCCACCTCATTCCTAGTTCTATCCTTTCCACTATACCAAAGCTTATAACCCGTAGTATCTAGTGTCTTAGCCTTCTCGCCTACCCATTTAGTCTCTGGATACACATAATATCTATGTTTCGTCTTTTCATAATATCTACGAGCTCTATAATTTTACTGTCAAAGTACCTATGTTCCACCGCCAATTCTATACTTTCTAATTTTCTTATTATCATTTGTGTTACTTTTATTAGTGTGTGAGGGCTCTTGTGTATTTTTCACTACACCCAAGCCCTTATGGAGGTGTAGCGGTCCTTGCCAAGACACCGCAGATCGGGCGGTGCACTCCTTACGGGGAGCATGGGGGAACCCGTCCTTCTCTCGCAAAGATCGACACCGTTCTCTTCTCCATCATCCGTCGCCATTACGCGATACCATTAGCTTCCTCGGGAATATCTTGTAATGCCTCAATGCCTCCTTCCTCCTTCTCGTCGCCGAGATGCCGCAATCTAAGATACCTATCACCTCACCAGGAGACCTTCCGCTCCGCCCCCAGCCTTCCAAGAATGGCGGACCACCATGTCCAAATAAATTGAGGACTCCCTCAACAATTATGAGTGATAATCTTTGGAAGCTTTATAAGCCTACATTTGCCGACGTCTCCTAGCTAACAACCGTGTGCACAGTAAGATCAAGAAACACATTACCCGCCCCGCCACATGCCAAGCCGAGCCTTCGTCCGATCATAATTCTTGGACAGTCGACATCCGACCTCATGCCGACTAGCGCCCGCCTCGAGGTTCTTCACTTCATCACGGTTGTCGATTCTCTCGCATCCACTACCTCACCCCGATGGCTCGATGTTGCCACAAGGTACGTAACCTACTCAAAATTTGCATAAGTCCAAATCGAATGAAAGGAAACAACAATGAAAAATGAAGGACAAAGATCCAAAGTGAGATCGATCATCACCGACAATGCTCCCCGTCGTGCAGAATATCCCATGCCTAAATCAAAGTCCCAATGGGACTAAATCCCTCACAACGGTTCAAAAAGAAAACTTGGGGGCCCAATGGTCCCGAAAGAAGCCGCACCAAGCTTCGTCCTTAGACTCTTCCACCCAGAAGAGCCGGCGCGAGGACGGAAAACAGGAACAACACCATTGCGATCCCCAGGATGAGAACCTGGACGTTAATCATCGTCCACCATGAGCACGAAATAGTTCAAAATTTGGGGTTGTCTCGATCATTTCATCAAGATCATGCCATAAATTATATAAATGGGGCACGATCATGTCATTAGGAACAACAAAACCCAACACGATTTTAAAATGGAGAAATACAAAAAAAAGTAGTAAAAATGGAGAAATAGAAAAATTTAGAGTAAAAAATTACAATTTTATGGAGAAGAAGAAGAATATCGATGGATGAGGAACAAGATTATAACGTTTAAAAATAGTCTTTTAAATTCATGAAAATTATATAATTAAAGAGACGGGTGTATTTAGAGAGTTTGGGGTGTGAATAAGACCACCCTTGAAAAGTATCTACGTAGTTTTAATGAAAAATAGATATACAATACTATTTTTATTTTTTATATTTAGAGAAAATTTTAATATGCACGCCAAATTATGTACGATTTTTCTATATTACCCCCTAAACTATTTCTTTCTCTAGTTATTCCTTTTTACTACACGAAAATTTCTAGGGTCACATCTCATTCTTCCCGCCGGCGGAATATTCCAGTTAGATCCGCCCGATTAGGCGATTATGTTAGGGGGTGGGGATGGGCTAAGGTCAACCACCCGACCCTATATATTAATTATATTTTATATTGCATATATATATATATATATATATATATGAAAATATTATTTTTAGAAAATTTATCATCTAGTATCATTTTTTAGTTTACTAAATGATAATTTCTAAAAGTCTTAACAAATATAACACATAAATTTAACAAAATATGTATATGTTTTTGTTAAACTATATAAATTAAGCCCCGTTCATGTCTCGATCCTTCGCAGGGAGGGGATGGAAATGCCAAAACCCGCCACCGCCCGCCCCATTCCGTTACCATTCCTATAATATATCCCTCAGATGCACCGTACTAAGTTACATCTCAATGAGTTTTACATGTCTTTTGCCCAGTGTTTAAGTTCTTAATAGCTAAATTCTTCCAAAAGCACTAAGTATTAAGTTTTCAATGGTTCAATATGATTTAAGTAATATTTTGCATAAGAAACAAACAAACTGCAAAAAAAAAAACCTCCTGGTAAGCTGATGTGAATCAGTCCATATATTTTCAGTGTTCCGTACCAGGAAAAAAAACACATATCATACATCCACATTATGGTTTCAGTCACTTGTACAAAATTAACACAACATAGAAGACAAGATCACCCTCACTTGAAATTCTCAAACAAAAACTCATCAACAAATTCAAACACTCTGGAGCTCCCATTCTAAATTATAATACTCAAATTACAATATAAATGGATAATGCAGACTCCAATATAATGAGCAAAAAACAATAAAAGTTAAAGGTCCTAAAATATAATGAAACAACTCAGTCATTTCGAAGAAGGTCCGTAGAAACACAACAAATATCTCCAAACAATAATATCAACAAAAATAAGAATAGGTTAGAAATTAGAAATTGGTCCATCAATATTGGAATTAAATTAGAACTCCATAAATCAATGATAGTTTCGGCGCAAAAGTGACATTTAATAATTCATATATAATTCGATTTATATATTGGAATATTACTTATTACTCAATGGGCTATTAATAGAATAACTCGGCCCAACAAAGTCCGGGACTGGTCCATGGGCTAATTTCTCCTATAAGGCCCACGGGCCCATCAACAAGGTATAAAAAGGTACATAATCTTCATTTGTAAATTAATTACTCCTACGCATTTAATTAAGTATTCAATTACCATTTATTCTCTCTCGATTGTCATCCTGACTTGAGCGTCGGAGGGATCTCCATTGGCAACTTCTAGGGACCCTCCTAACATTTAGAAGACTTCCAACTTTGGGAGACGGAAAACTAGATGATGACTTCGCGGTACGTGTAAAATATACGTGCATTTAGGGACTTATTTTGATATATATTTGATACATTTGCATGTATATTCATTGTGTTTTGGTTGCTTTCCTTTGTTGGACGTGATATCGCATATTCTTATAACTTCTTACAGAAATAGAGCTAAATTGGATAAAAAATGATACACGTTCCAAAGTATAGGTCAAGAGCTAAGGTACGAGCAAATATGTGAAAGAAAGAAGCATGCACGATCGAACAAAAGGGAATTTCCTTCAAAAGCGTCCAAATGCGCTAACAGTTTCAAGCACTGGTAGGGTTTAGTATTTTGGCCATAAATTTATCTACAAAATTGATATGGAACTAATTAAAGTGGCTCGAAAGCTAAGAGAAAGGGCAACAACTTTAATGAAGACCCCATGAGAAAATTCGACGCTTGACAAGTTACGGTACCGTGTGAACAGCCACACGCCCATGTGAAGTGCTTCAGCGATTTTCAGAGTCAAAAACCACTCGCACGGTCGGGCCATGTGTGAGACCACATGGCCGTGAGAAACCACACGGCCGATGTGACGTGTCTACGGCTGTTTTTGAGTCCTAATCCCGTCAGAACTCTACCAGTGACCTCTTAAAGCACCTATATAAGGGGGACCAAGGTTTGAACGAATTTTCATCATCTTACAACATCCATACACCATACAACACACTAAATTTCACAGAACACAAGATCAAAGGTCTTTTGAGAGAGGAGGGGATAGATTACGAAGAACACCGCAAGACCTTTCACATCTACTAAGCACAAGAGCTTCAAGATTTGCAAGGAGAATCCATCCTAATAAGAAGGGATTTTCTTTCTCGCCTTTAGATCTCTTGTCTGTGCTTAAACGATATCACAATAATAATTTGAAGTTTGTCTATGAATTTGTTATCAATGTTTGGCTAATCTTTCGAATCTTAGGGCATAATCAAAATTGAGGATTCATGTTAAATCTTGTTTAATTATTTTCTTAATTGATTCTTGTGTTTTATTTTATGAATTCGAGTGCTTATTCTTAATTAATTTTTATCTGATCAATAATTTGCATGTCATACTTGTTAGTCCATAATCCGGGAGGTGAGTTCTAACGAGACGAAAATTGAATTCAGACATAGATAGGGTAATGTATCGAGAGACTACTTCTGTTTGTGGGGAGTATTTCGATTTAAAGATTTTTTGGGAGTTAAGAATAGTTGTGATGGATCGGGAGACCTCCAGTATTCTTAATCTACTGTTTATGTGCCACTCGGGAGGGGGAATAAACTAGTTTAGGAATTGAACCCATAGAATTTCATGAATTGGTTTTTGAACTTTAATTGAATTTAATATTGAATAAACATGTTGAGATTATATGACTAAAGTTGCTTCCATGGTTGTTGAAAATACTTGTGGGGTTCGCAAATTTATTTCTTTTTATTTTATTTTCGATTTTTATAAAAATTTGATATTCGGTCGTTTCAATAAAATTGGAATGCGATCTTTATTATAGCTTTAAGTGTTTCGTGAGCAATCCCTGAGGAATACGACCTTGCTTGCCATTATCCTATAAACTACACTGTACACTTGCAGTTGTAAGATCCAAATAATTTTTGGCAAACAAGTTTTTAGCGCCGTTTCCGGGGATTGAAAGATTCCACTTAGATAATAATAATAAGTAGTTCAATCTTAATTGAAGCTTTTGTAAATAATTTTATTTTTTTATTATTCTTGATTTTTTTGTAAATTTGTTTTTTACTTTTTTGATTTTTGTAAAATATTTTTTATTTTCGATTTTTTTCCTTTTGTGAATTGTAAATATTTTTTTATTTTCGTAAATAATTTTTTATTTTCAATTTTTCCTTCTTTTGTAAATATTTTTTTTATTGCTTGTTTCTAACATCATTTTTATTGAATGCGAGACTGAAATTATTGGAGATACAAGTAGCCCAAAATCGCTACTGTAGTGGGAGGCCAAAATCAAAAGGGCAAATTCTCATGCGATACTGAACTTAATACAAGAAAACAGTGCAACACCATTTGTCTGATGGATGGTACAAAATATCAGGGCTCAAGGATTTCAACCGACGCGGTCCAACGACAATTAAGTTAGAAATCTGAAGTCTGGCTGAAGACGTTAAATTTAGCGCTTTATGGGAGGCAACCAAAGAGATGTCGTGACAAACCCTGGGGTTAAAAAAAACACTTCACATGACCGTGTGGAATTCCACAAGGGCCGCGCGACCCACAGAGACCAACCACATGGGCAAGCCGTGTGAGCTACACACGACCGTGTGGTTGGAGACAACAGCAAAACAGAGGCCATGACCAGGGTACACGGCCCGGCCGTGTGGAATGCACACGAACTGTGTGAACTATCCATGTAAGCACTTATTACGCATTCCTCTTTATTTTGATAATTTCCTCATATGCTCGGGACGAAATATATTTTAAGTTTGGGGTGGTTGTCAAGAATGCATAATTTAGCGTTGTTGCATTTTGCATACCATTTAGGATTGCATGTAGAGTATAAAAATTGCATTAAAGTTTTTTGATTTTTTAAAATTTTTCTTTTTATTTTTTATTTTTTACACATTTATTGCTTTAGCACGTTTTAATTGCTTTTGTGTGTGTTTTTAATCAATATTTTCAAAAGAGCACAGCTTCCGTATGATTTTTACTATGAGAATTTAATTTTTGAGATGCCATATTTTTGTGAATAATGTGATGAATGACTAAGGAGATGTCTTTTATTTGTTTGGCATTAGTTAAGAAAATTGGGTATTTGAGCATGTTGCGAAAAATAAGCTTGTGAGCTTTTGTGCCTTAAACCGTTTGATCTTATGCAACTTATTTGTTTTCTTGAGTGTGTCATTCATGATTGATAGAATTCTAGAACTTGCTATGATATATTGATTGAAACCATGTGTGTGTGCAATTTTGAAAAATAATTTAAGGCCATCTTTGTTTAGCCTACTTAGCCTAAAAAGCCACCTATGAACTCATGATTCCCTAGTTAGTCAATTTCGAGCCTTAATATTTGTTTTTTATTATTAGCCACATTGATCTTTAAAATTGAAAAAATGATTTTATCCTTAAAATTTCTCGAGCTTATAGAAAATGAACAAGTTTGGGGGAGATGTGGTGAAAATTTATGAAAAAAAGAGGAAGTTGGCAAAAGAAAGAGGGATGGACAGTATCTAGGTGAATGAAGAATGTATGAAGCTCGAAAGAAAAAGAAATAAAATCTTTGGAAAAATAGAGAAAATCGAGCAAAAGAAAGAAAAATTCAGAGAAAATTGAGAGCTTGAGGCTAAATAAAAAGAAAAAATGCAAAAAGGCCTAAGAAAGAAAAAGGAAAAATAAGGGTGGAGTTGAGTTGAACAAGAAAAATATCTTGAAAAGAATGAGTTTTATAATAAAATTGGGTTGGTGAGTTGTAAGTATGTGTCTTAAATTCTATTTGTTCAACTCAAGTCACTTAATCCAAATTTTCCCTACCCTTACCAAAGAGCCTACATTACAACCAAATGAAAAATCATTTTTTATTCTTAAGTTGTGCACACAAAAGTGGTAGAGATATTAGATGATTTTTAAGCCTATGGTAGTTCTACATTCAATGAATTGATTTTGAGCGTAAACACTTACCATACACTTTGAGAGTTGAGTGATACACTACTACTTGCGAGTCGCGATGTCAAGTACCCGCGAGAGTATTAAATATGCCGAACTTATGAATGATGACTTCTTGATAATGAATTGCATGGTTTACTTGAACATGAAGTCAATTGAGATTAAATGTTTATAGTGTTCTTGTGTGTTCTTTATACCCCATGATAATATTTTTCTTAATTTGCTAGAGGACGAGCAGTACTTTAAGTTTGAGGGAATTTGATACGTGCATTTAGGGGCTTATTTTAATATATATTTGATACATTTGCATGTATATTCAGTGTGTTTTGGTTGGTTTCCTTTGTTGGGCGTGATACTGCGTATTCTTATAACTTCTTACTGGAAATGGAGCTATATTGGATAAAAAAAAATGATATCACGTTCCAAAGTATAGGTCAAGAGCTAATGTACGAGCATATATGTGAAGGAAAGAAGCATGCACGATCGAACCAAAATGGAATTTCCTTAAAAATGTCCAAATGCGCTAACAGTTTCCAGCACTAGCAGGATTTATTATTTTGGGTTTTGGCATAACATTCTCTACCAAATGGATATGAAGCTAATCCAAGAGGCCATGGAAAGCTAACAGAAAGAGCTACAACTTTCATAAGACCCCATGAGAAAATTCACACGTTTGACAAGTCACACGACCGTGTGAACAGCCACACGCTCGTGTGAAGTTCTTCAGCGATTTTCTGAGTCAAAAAACAATCACACGGTCGGCCGGTGTAAGATCACACGATCGTGTGGGGTGGCCGTGTGAAACCACACGGCCGGTGTGACGTGTCTGCGGCTGTTTTTGAGTCATAATCCCATCAGAACTCTACCTATGACCTCTCAAAGCACCTATATAAGGGGGACCAAGGCCTGAATGAATTTTCATCATCTTACAATATCTATACACCATACGACACACCAAACTTCATAGGAACACAAGATCAAAGGTCTTTTGAGAGAGGAGGACTAGGTTACGAAGAATACCACAAGACCTTTCACATCTATGGAAGCACAAGAGCTTCGAAGGCTTGGAAGGAGAATCCATCCTAACAAGAAGGGTTTTCTTTCTTAGTTTAGATCTCTTCTGTGCTTAAACGATGTCACAATATTGATTTCAATTTTGTCTATGAATTTGTTATCAATGTTTATCTAATCCTTTAGATCTTAGGGCATAATCAAAATTGTAGATTCATGTTAAATCTTGATTAATTATATTCTTAATTAATTCATGTGTTCTATTTTATGAATTTGAGTACTTATTCTTAATTGTTTTTTATCTGATCAATAATTTGCATGTCACACTTATTAGTCCGTAATCCGGGAGGTGAGTTCTAACGAGATGAAAATTGAATTCAGATATAAACAAGGAAATGTATTGGAAGACTACTTCTATTTGTGAGGAGTATTTCAATTCAAAGATCTTTTGGGAGTTAATAATAGTTGTGATGGATCGGGAGACCTCAATTATTATTAATCTAATGTTTATGTGACACTCGGTAGGGGGAATAAACTAGTTTAGGAATTGAACCCATAGAATTGCATGAATTAGTTTTTGAAACTTTAATTGGATTTAATACTGAAGAAACATGTTGAGATTGTGTGCCCAAGGTTGCTTCCGTGGTTGTTGAAAATACTTGTGTGGTTTGCAAATTTATTTCTTTTTATTTTTTTCAATTTTTATAAAAACTTGATATTCGGCCGCTTCAATAAAATTGGAATGCGAAGTTATTATAACCTAAGTGTTTCGCAGTCAATCCATGATGAATATGACCTTGCTTGCCATCATCCTATATACTACATTGTACACTTGCAGTTGTAAGATCCAAATAATTTTTTGCGAACACTTCGCCCTTGGGAAGAAGAACTTATTCAGAAACCTTAACTTAGAGTGATTTGCCTTAAAAACAACATCATTTTAGCGCCGTATATGCAAAATATCCAAAGCACATGAAGATGCAAACTTGATCTCAATAACACGAAGTGGAATCCCAAGTTGCTGGCTATGGAGTCAGAGACCATCAGGAGGAACAACCACCAAGAAGACGGGAGGCCAACCCCATTCCCGCTACAAGGGCACAACCTCCTTTACAAGGAAGAAGGTTGTCGCGCCCTCCTCCTTGGGGCCGGGGGATCCATATGTTGAGGAAATTTTTCTGATCCGAAAAACCCTCCAAACCTTACTTGACGAAGCTACTTGGAATGGTCAGAGACACCAGGCCGTGGCCGGAGCCACTGGGAGACCCTGAGCTCCGTCCACCGCTGAAGACCCTGACTTGGGAAGCCAAAGAGGAAGAAATGAAGAAGCATCGAGAATCATGAAAATCTACAACTAGCTAAAGAATCCCAAGAAATACAACCAAGCCAAGCCAACTCGCGGGCTACTACCCTGATGAAAAGGAGCCCTTTGGCCCATGCTATTCTGACTGAACCACTACCTTCGTGAATCAAGACCTCTAATCTCCTGGAGTATGACGGAGCTGGAGATTTCCAGGAACATTTGGATAAATTCTATGCAAATGTGAACCTCTACGACATGACGGACTCCTCCTAATGCAAGGTGTTCCATACCACTTTGACCAAGCGGGACTGACTTGGTTCAATCAGCTTCCAGTGGGATCAAACTTCGGGATGGAAAAGCTTACTGAAGCCTTCTTGCAGCAGTTCTCCATCAATAGAAAGTGCCCTAAGACTATCGCTCACCTCTTTTTGGTGAGGCATAAGGAAGGAGAGATGCCGCGAGAATTTATGAAGCACTTCGTGGAAGCCGTCAAGGAAGTCGCCAACCTTCAACGTGAGACCTTGATTGGGATACTGAACTAGCTGGGAAACCTCCCACCGCCTTAGAGGAGCTACTGATCTGAGCAAAGAAGCATATTCGAGTGGAGCAGTTCACCAAGTCTGAACCCAGTACCAAGCCCAAGTCCAGGAAAAACGATAAGATACAACCTCGGAAAGGTCCGAGGAAGGAACATGGGCCAAACTAGACCCCTCTGAACGCGCCAATAGCCAAAGTACTGATAGCCGCTTAGAAAAAGGGGATCATTGATCCACCACAACTGCTGAGAAGTAATCCTACACGAGCACGCTTCAATTTGTATTGTCGGTATCATAGAGATAAGGGGCATACTACTAAGGACTGTTTCATTCCAAAGAAAGAAATTGAGCGACTCATCCAGAAGGGCCACTGAAGGACTATGTGGATCAAGCCAGTTTTGTCGTGATCCGAGGCCACACGAAGAAGAACCTCAACAAGATCAGCGCCGCTTAGATCCCCATAGAGAAGAAAGACGTGACACTCACGTAGCCAGAATTATCAATGTGATCTCTGGAGGACCAAAAGCAAAAGATGTTTGAAGTGCTCTCGAGGAATGTAGCAAGAAACGAATGAGGCAAGCTAAAGAAGCACAGTCTAAGAAAAGGGTCGTAGAGTCACAGAAGTCCAAGAACATGCCTATCACATTTGACATTCAAGACTACATCCTAGAAACCTAAGTCCACCTGGATGCCATTGTTATATCTGCATGCTAGCCAACTTTGTGGTCAAGAAGGTTATGGTGGATACGGAAAGTGTTGTGGATGTCATATTTTTGGAAGCCTTTGACAAGATAAAGATTGACTGACAAACATCATTCTAGTTTCTGCACCACCGATTGGCTTTACCGGAGAAGTGATCAACTCCTCGGGCGAGATCACCTATCACTCATCTTGGGAATAGACGCCCCACACCAAGTTACGAAGATGATTCATTTTCTCATTTTAGACGTTCTCTCTCCATACAATCTGATATTGGGAAGGTCCATCTTGAACCAGTTCTGAACCATCCCTCTATAATTCACCTCAAGCTGAAGTTCCTCATGGACTCTGGAATAGGTGAAACCGTTGGAGATATCAAAACAGCCTGGGAGTGTTAAGTGGCCATGTAACGACCCAGAATTTTATGCCCTTATAAGAATTTTATTAATTATTTACTAGATAGTTAGTTTTTTAAATTACGGATAATAAGAGTCCTCTTAATTGAACTATGAATTTATTTTATTTGGGCCTTATACGAATAATTGGACCTTAATTAGATTAGAGTATTAAATCAGGCTCATATTGTTAGCAAGTTAATAATAAACCCATGTATCCAAGAGAGAGAGAGAGAGATAGAGAGAGAGAGAGATAGAGAGAGAACGTCCCAGCCATCCAGAACATAAGAAAAGAAAAAAAGAGAAAAAAAGAGACAATTTCCTCAACGCGAATCTTTTAGGACTATGTTTGATTTGAAAGAGGCCTGGAAAAGGTTATACTCTAAATCTAAATTGAACATGCAGGTAATCTCCTTTGTTTTCACTTAGATTTAGGTTTGTAATGTTATTACATGATTTTCATTATGTTAATTTTAAGGCCTATTGCTTTGTCATAATTGATTGCAATCATGTTTGACTATAATGATTGACCATATGATTATGTATGCCCTAATTATATTTCATTGTTGAATGATTAGTTGAATGCGAGGTTTAATCTTGAGTATAATATAATGTAGGACTTTTCCTAATTAGTTGAACGTATGACTCTCCTTTAACTAATTATATATAGGGTTTTTTCTCTTAACTAATTGATCTTAGAGTTTCCCCTAATTAATTGAATATAAGGTTTCCATTATTATTGAACGTATGCCTTTTCTAAATTAGTGGAACACATAGTTTATCCCTCATTAATTTAATGTAGGGATTTTCCTTGAATAAGTTTGAATAATTGAGGATAGAGTTTTTCAGATAAAATATTTGATTATTTGAATATTGAAGGTTTTCCCAATTATGTTTGACTCTAGAGTTCACTAATTAATTGAACGTAAGGTTTGCCTAATTAGCTGAACATATAGTTATTCCTCATTAATTGAATGTACGGGTTGTCCTTAACTAACTGAATGGAGTGTTTCCCATAACTAAATGGATATAGGGTCTCCTCTAATTAAATGAATGTAGGCTTTCCCTTAAATTAGTTGAATGCAGGGTTTCCCATAACTATCTGAGGGAAGGGTTTTTCTTAGCTAACTAAATATAGTTATTTCGATAAGTTACTAAAATTATGGTTAGTTATTTCCTTAAATAATCTGAATATAGGGTTTATCCCTAACTAATTGAATGTATAGTTTCCCCAACTAACTGGATATAAGGTTTTCTCCAATTAATGTTGAGTATCTTAAATATAGGTTTATCCTCATTTACACGTTTCAAGTCATGTTTACTTTTAATACATTTGCTAATTAATGTGATTTAATTATTATGTTTACGCCCTAAAGGTTTATGTTCGCATTCAATTAAAATTGCATCACTTAGGCTCATGCATCATGCTAATGTATGTCCATAGCTTTTCACGAGCATACAAAGATCAAGTAAAGTCAAGTTTTAAAGTTTATATTAATAATGTTTTTAAAAAAGAAATGGATGCACATTGTTCTATAATGCTGGGGTGAGTGGCAAATGGGCACGGGGGACCGACATTTCGACATATGCTACTTGTGGCTAATGTTAATGCCCAAGGAAATGGGCCTTCGGGCAAAGTGAAAAGAAATGGGCCTTTGAAAAAAAATTATTAATCGGGTTCCAAATAACAAAGCCCACTACAACCATGATTAGAACAATGTGTCACCAAGTTAACTCGCATCAGAAGAACGTCGTACGAAAAGAAAGACAATATTTTAAATATGAATGTGAAAGGTTTTTATGTAAAGTTTGCAAGGTTATAATGTTAAGATATTGCATTAGGCATGCATTCATTCATGAGATTACTTGTTGAGCTCCTTTAGCCCATTCCACGAATGTAAAATTTATCAGATGAAAATGCAGAAGATGAAGGATATGGCGGGACATAGTGACTCGAGGAACCCATGTCATTCGAATTCTTTTATTTTCAAAGTTTGACTTATTAGTATAGTTAACGTTCAACGTCGTTTTATATTCCATATGAGTGTTTTGGACTAATAGTTATTAGTATTTATTTTCACTGGAAAGTTTTCGAACGAAGTAAGATTATTATTATTCTGTATTTTCAAGCACTCTTTTAAGTATTTCTATTTTAATTGCTTAATTTCTCATTAAAATTCACGCAAACTAGAACAGGCACTACATTTTGTGGTATTAAAGCCGAGGTTTTTTAAACCTGATTCTGTAAACGTCAAAAAGTTTTATTTGAAAAACTTTAAAGTCAATCATGGGTTTTGAGTCACGCTTCGAGCATCTCCCTCCACTATATGGTAAGTTTTACAATAATTTAATTATACATGTATGCTATTGTGTTTATGCGTTTAGCTTTAGACTGTAAATGTCAATATGCTTGAGAAAATATTGATTATGTGTTTTGTTATTGATTTAATTGTGTGTTTAATTGTGTCTTTAATGCTTTTGCTCCATCAAATATGAAAGTTGTTTCCACGCTTTAGCATATTATGTTTCTTATATTTAACAAGTTACGAGAATGAAACTTTTTATAAGGTGGGGGGAATATAACGACCCGAATTATTATGCCCTTATCAGAATTTTATTAATTATTTAATAGATAGCTAGTTAATTAAATTACGGATAATAAAAGAATCATTTTAATTGAACTGTGAACTTATTTATTTGGGCCTTATACTACTGATTGGTCCTTTAATTAGTTTAGAGTTTTAAATTAGGCCCACATTGTTAGTAAGTTAACAATAAGCCCATGTATCTAAACCTAGTCCATTTTAGAGTAAGTTAAAATACAAATATAAGACACGTAAAACTCATACATTGAGAACACATAGAAGACGCAGAGAGATAGAGAGAGAGAGAAAAGAGAACGTCCCCACCGTCTAGAACAGAAGAAAAGAAAAAAGAGAAGAACGAGAGACGATTTCCCTAACACGAATCTTTTAAAAATACGTTTGATTTGAAAGAGGCCTGGAAAGGGTTATACACTACATCTAAATTGAACATGCAAATAATCTCCTTAGTTTTCATGTAGATTTAGGTTCGTAATGTTGTTACATGATTTTCATTATGTTAATTCTAAGGCCTATTGTTTTATCATAATTGATTGCAAAGCTTATCATTTCATCACATTTGATTATAAAGATTGACCATATATTTATGTATTTGGTTTGGCCCCAATTATGTTTCATTGTTTGAATGATTAGTTGAATGCAAGATTTAATATTATCCTTGAATACTTGAATATATGATAATGTAGGATTTTTCCTAATTAATTGAACGTATGGCTTTCCTTTAGCTAATTAAATATTGGGTTTTTCCATTAACTAATTGAACATAGGGGTTTCCCTAATTAATTCAATGTAAGGTTTCACTTATTAATTGAACGTATGGCTTTTCTAAATTAGTGGAATACATAGTTTATGGCTCATTAAATATAGGAATTTTCCTTGAATAAGTTTGAATAATTGAGTGTAGCATTTTTCAGATAATATTTGACTAATTGAATATTGGAGGTTTTCCCAAATATGTTTGAATCTATAGTTCACTAACTAAGTGAACATAAGGTTTCCTTAATTAGTTGAACATAAAGTAGTCTATCATTAATGAATGTAGTGTTTGTCCTTATTTAACTAAATGTAGTGTTTCCCATAACTAATCTGGATATAGGATTTTCTCTAATTAAATGAATGTAGGCTTTCCTTAAATTAGTTGAATAAAGGGTTTCCCATAACTAGCTGAATGAAGGATTTTCTTAACTAATTGAATATAGTTATTTCGATAAGTAACTGAATGTAAGGTTAACTATTTCCTTAAATAAGTAAATATTGAGAGCATCTCTAACTAATTGAACGTATGGTTTTCTTCTAACTAAATGAATATAAGGTTTTATCCAATTAATGTTGAGTATCTTAAATATAGGTTTATCCTCATTTACATGTTTCAACTCATGTTTACTTTAAATACGTTTGCTAATTAATGTGATTTAATTATTATGTTTACGCCCTATATGTTTATGTTCACATTCAATTAAAATTGCATCACTTAGGTTCATGCATCATGCTAATGTATGTCCATAGCATTTCACGATCATACAAAGATTAAGTAGGTTTATATTAATAATGTTTTTCAAAAAGAAATGGATGCACATTGTTCTATGGTGCTGGAGTGAGTGGGAAATGGGCGAGGGGGACCAACGTTCCAATAATGTGCCGCTTGAAGCTAATGTTAATGTTCAAGAAAATGGGCCTTCGGGTAAATTGAAAGGAAATGGGCCTTCGGGCAAAATGTTAATCAGGTTTCAAATAACAAAGCCCACTGCGACCCCTATTAGAACAATGTGTCACCAAGTTAACTCGCATCAGAAGAACCTTTTTCGAAAAGAAAGACAATGTTTTAAGTATGAATGTGAAAGGTTTTTGAGTAAAGGAAACATAAGCTTTTACAAGGTTATAATGTTAAGATATTGCATTAGACATGCATTCATTCATGAGATTACTTGTTGAGATTCTTTAGCTCATTCCACGAATATTAAATTTTTTAGATGAGAATGTAGAAGAGAAAGAAGATGAGGGGATACTTTTCCCCCGACCACTTTCGTCCCTCGCATCAATAGAAGACGAAAGTGGTCCGAGGAAAAGTATCCCTCCAGTGAAACTCCAGCAATGCTCATTCATGAGATTACTTGTTAGGCCTCCAGCAATGATAAATTTTAGAACCTTATAAAATCACATATTGTTATTTTATGAAATTGGGATGTTACAAAGTGACATCATAATGGATCTATCTTTCCTTTAGACTTGCTATATTGTTTCAAAAAAAAAGGCTTTGATTTCTTTATGAAAATAACTTTACTTTCAAATAAAATAGTAACAAGAAAGGATCGACTTATCCACCATCTCTTGCCACGCCGACTCTGAAGTGAAAAAGTATTATTTATCATGTTCATTGCAAATTGTTCAGTATATACATCTATGTGATTCATGCATGCTACGATTATAACCATATTGATAAATGATAAGAGATTGTTTTATTTTAGGCCACCGAAATACTAAGTATCCAGGCTTTCTAAGTTGTGGTAAGAAACTGAATTTCGAGGACGAAGTTATTTTTAAGGGTGGTAGGATGTAATACCCGTGTCCCAGTAATTGGGGATAAAATTAGGCTAAATTATAGTTTGATTAGAACTAATTTTGGGAATGATTTTATAATTTTCAAAACCCTAACATCCCTAATTTTGGGGAATTAATTTCTGATTCAGTTTCAAAAATAAAGGAAGGTCAATTTTTACAAAAGGGCAAATCATGTTAATAAGAGAAATAAATCGAATATGCATTAGCGTATGAAATTAATTATATTTGGCATGAAAAGTTTAGCAAATAATCTTACCATATATTATTTGAATCATTGGCCTGTAAATTGAAAGCCTTCCCTAGGGTTTTTCCTCAGAATTTCTACACCAAGCAAGAAGGCAAATTCTTCTTATCCTTCTTTCTCAAAAACTACCACTACCACCGCCACCGTGCTCCACCGCCATGTTCCGCCACCGGCACACCCACCATGGCCACCATCTTCTCAAACCCTAAGCCCCAAAACCAAGACCCAGAAATTAAAACCAAGAAGAAAAGAAGAAATGGAGGGGGGGTGGAGACGAGTCACCTCTGGTCAGTGCCACCATATTGTCGGCCATCGAAGAGAAAAAAACGAAAAGAAATGAGACAAGGAACTTGAATTCTAGGCATTCACACTTGCATTTATTTTCACGAACCTACTTCAATCAAGGTTGGGTTTTTATTTATGTTCTTATTAAATGCTTTTAATGCGTAACTTGCTAGTATGTGACTTTGTCTATGGAACTATTGGTATTGCCTACGGATACGAGGAACGAAAGTGGTCCCAGGAAAAAGGATCCCTGCGGTGAAACTCCAACACAACTAGCTATTGCTATTTACTGTTGATGCGATGGACGAAAGTGGTCTAGGTTAAAAGTATCCCTCCGGTGTAGCTCGGACAATGCTAACTATTGTTATGGAAATTCATGATCATGTTCATTTGATATAATTAATAGTATATAGTTTGGACATTGTTTGACCTCACTGGGCTGTTGAATGCTCACCCCATTTATAATTTACACAAATGAATGAAGTAGTCGGAGGGTGCACAAAGTAGATGGTGGAAGTCGGCTGAGGAATTTTTAAGACTGAGTTTTAAATTATTTAATATTACACGAGAATATGACTTTGTTTTTGGGATTTTTTCTTTAATTTGTAAGACATAAAATATGACGATTTGGAGTTTTTAATAAGTCATGATATTAGTTTCTCTTTAAAATGCGTTTTAAAGTTTTAGATTATTTTTAGCAGTATATAAAATCGCATATTGTTATTTTATGAAATTGGGATGTTGCAACAAATACTCAAAATGCACAGAATCAACCAGCAACAGTTGACAACATCACAAGTTGTGGAACAACTTCAGCATTATAGGCCACTCACCCTTATTGGGCGTGAGGACCCTTTTGATGTGGAATAATGGATAGGGGAATTGGAAGGTATTTTTTATTTGATTGCATGCACTGATGCACACCAGGTCTCATGTGCCATCTTCCAGCTAAAGCAAGACCCTAGACATTGGTGGGATTCACATTAGCGCACTATAACCAATGAGCAAAGAGAGGCGATGACATGGAATGACTGCAAAAATCTCGTGATCCAACAGTTCTTTCCACAAACGTACAAAGACCAAAAGGAAAGGGAATTCCTAGATTTGACGCAAAGGAATATGTCTGTACTTGAATTCGAGTGTAAGTTCAACCAATTATCTCATTATGCTATGCATTTTGTCGACACAGATCAGAAAAAGACGAAGAGGTTCGTAGCAGGCCTACACCTAGAACTAAATGGTGTGATAAATATCGTTGGGGAGGTGACGTATGCTCAAGCATTAGACCAGGCTCGACTACTGGCTATGAATATGAATGTGGATGGAAACCCCCGTAAGGCAAATGAGGCACCCAAAATAAAATGAGAAGACCCTAACAGAAGTGGCAATGGGAATCAGAACAAACAGACAAAGATTGAAGCAAACTCTACACCACAACAGCAAATGGAGAAATCGTGATGCTCTGAGTGTGGCAAGAATCACAATGGGAAGTGTCTCTTCGGGAAGAATGATTGTTTTCGATGCAACCAGGAATGAAACAAAGCTTGGGAATACGCTACATATAAAGGAGCACCAACTGACAAGAGTCCGAGAAAATTTGGAGGTAAGAAACTAAATTCGAGGTCAAAATTATTTTTTAAGGGTGGTAGAACGTACTACCCGGGTTTCTTTTTAATTGGAGATAAATTAGGGTTTTGACTAGAACCAATTTAGAGAATGATTTAGAATTTTTGAAACCCTATTTTTCCAAAATTTAGGATTTTAATTTCTGATTTATTTCTTGAATATGGAAAATCATGTTAATATAGAATTAAATCAAATATGCAATAAGGTATGAAAATAAATCATATATGGCATGAAAATTTTAGCAAATAATCTTACCATATATTCCTTGAATCCTTGGTCTATAAATTTAATGCCCCTTAGGGTTATTCTTCACAATTGTTTACACCAAGTAAGAAGGTAAATTCTGGGTTCGAGTTTGGGAGGAAGGCATGACACCCACTTACAGGGGTGAGAAGTCCATAAGTGCGACGCGGATGGAAAGCCCACGGGAAATCCCAAGGGACAACCCCCATCAATACAAAAAGGCTTCTTTTTTTATAACAACCGGGGGCCATCCTTAGGTTTTCTCGTGAGCTATCCCATGGGCTATATCCCTTGGGCTTTCTATCCGCGTCGCACTCGTGGACTCCCCATCCCTAGATGTGAGTTTCATGCCTTTCCCCATACTCGAACCCAGGACCTCAAGGCTAAATCCTAAGTTCTTAGAGTGTGAGTACCACCAGCTGGGTTATATCCTAATTTTGTATAAACAAAAATATGCGATTTTATAAAGTGCTGAAAATAGGCCAAAGCTTGAAAAACCATAATTTATTTTGTAACGACCGGGGCTATCTCTTGGGCTTTCCGTGGGCTATCCCTTGGGTTTTCTATCTGCGTCGCACTCATAAACTTCCCATCCCTAAAAGTGGGTTTCATGCCTTCCCCCACACTCAATCCCAGGACCTCCAAGCTAAATCCTAGGTTGTTAGGGAGTGATTGTCAGTGTAAGAAGGCAGGGGCAATGAGCGGCTCCTGGCAGGCTTCGAGGCTGAGGGGAACATGAATGAACCAATCCCACACCCAAATAATGGAGATTTTGAGACTGTGTAGGCATGGGACTATGCAATTGAGTAGAACTTAAAAGATTTTATAGGTACTACTCATACTAACAAAATGCATCTTATTTTCTAGTATTCATCACATAGAAACTCTGAAGTTAAGCATGCTTGGCTTAGAGAAATTATTGGATGGGTGACCTCCTGAGAAGCTACTCCCATGGTGCGCATGAGTGAGGACAAAACACGTTGGATAGTCTCGTGTTGGTTTGTGGGGCAGCCGTCAACCTGCAAGACGGGCCGTTACATGCCACCTTGAAGATGAGCAAGCGCCCCAGACCGAACAATGAGAGCACTGCACGACCTTAGATGCCAATTCTCCCCCGTTCCCTAGCGGTTTTAGTATTTGTTATTTTTTCTGCTTTTAGTTTAATTCAGAGGCAATATACATGTTTATTTACATTTTAGTATTATTTCCACCGACAGAGCGTAAACCTTTGTCATTCTCCAATAATGAATAAAAGTACTTTTACGTGTCTACTCTGATTTATTGAATGTAGTTAATTGCCAAATATAGTCGTGGTCAATGACCATTTGGGTGCTATACTCAACAAACCCCATCTGTCTGGCTAAGACCCCAGATGGGAGGGGCCTTCTCATGGGGGTCCTCATAAATAAACTCCTTTGGCTAAGACCCCAGAGGGGAAGACCTAACCCGGGTGGGAAGACCTCTTCTGGCTAAAACCTCGAATGGAAGGGGCCTACTCACGAGGGTCCTAGTAATTAACCTCCTCCGGCTAAGACCCAAGAGGGGAAGACCTCACTTAGCTAAGACTCAAGGGTGGGAACAACGCTCGGCTAAGACCGGATTGGATGGGCCTCCTCACGGTGGTCCTATTAGTTAACCTCCTCCGAATAAGACCCCGAAGGGGGAGACTTCACATGGCTAAGAATCCAGGTTAGAAGATCCCTTATTGCTAAGACCTCGGATAGGAGGGGCCTCTTCAAGGGGGTCCCAAGATTATTACCTTCCCGGAGGGGCCCGAGGGGAATACCTCATCCGGATAAGAACCAGTCGAAGACCCCATTCGGCCTAAAAACCCAAGATGGGATGAGCCTCCTCATAGGGGTTCCCATAAATTTTTATTCCCGACGACAATGTGCAAGAAAAAGAAGGCAAAAATGCTAATGGAAGGAATCAATACAATATCAAAGTGACAAATGAAACAAGAACTTGGGGAACGTTCTCGAAGGTCACCCCTCATCATGAAAATCTTTTCACTAAACCACAAGTGTACGTTGTAGTTAGCAGAGATAGTAGCGAGCAAGGTCGTGTTCCTCAGGGATTGAATGCGAAACACATAAAATACAGTAAATATTGCAGTCTAATTTTATCGAAACAATCAAAAACCAAAAAGGTGTTATCTAAAAGAAACCTAAAATTATCAACTAAAATATCTGAGTATTGTTAAAACTCAAACTTCACAAGATTTCAAACAATTATGAAAAGCAATCCTAGAAATATAATCTCAACATGCTTCATCAATATTAATTCCAATTAATATTTTATTCAAACCAGTTATTTATGTTTCTATGGGTTCAATTCCTAAAATAGTTTATCCCCTCTCCCGAGTGCAAAAAAACCGTTAATTAATAAGAATTGCAGGTATCCCTACTCAACAATTAATATCAACTCCCAAAAGCATATAGAATTGAAGTAAACTCCCACAAACATTTATAGGTCTCCCGACTCAATATCTCTTTTTGTTTAATGAATTCATTTATCACAAGTTAGATATCATCTCCCGAATTTTGAGCTAACAAATAAGACATGTAAATTATTGGTCAGATAATCTACAAGAACTAAGCACACAAATTCATAAATAGAACACAAGAAACCAATTAAGAGGAAACGGTCAAATTACAATTAACATGAATCCACAGTTACAATCATGCCCTAAGACCAAAAGATCTGGCCTAACATATTTGATTGCAAATTCATAGATTAATCTGAAAAACAAATAGTTTGACATTGAATTAAGTACAAAACAAAAGTTCTAAATTATGATGATGGAACCCTCTTATATAGATGGATCATTCTTCACAATCTTGAACCCTTGTGCTTTTCAAAATTGGAAGAGGTCTTTTGTTGTTCTTCGTTGTATTGTATTTTGCCCTAAATATTGTGTGTTATGATGTATGTAAAGTTGTGTCCAGCTTCTTCCTTTTATAGATGCTTTGAAAGATCCCTGGTAGAGTCCCGACGAAATTAGGAAACAAATTCAGCCGTAGGACAAAGTACACAGTCATGTACTTTCACATGACCTGGTCGTGTATTACCTTTTAGTCTCTATTTTTGCTCGAATCACTTCACACGATCGTGTACTTTTACACGAGTGGATCGTATAATTTTTTCTCTGAAATTTCTCCATCAAACAAGTCGCACGGGCATATAAAATGACACGAAATCATAATACACGACCATGTAATATTACACCAGGAAATTGTGTATTTTGTCTTTCATCGTTTGCTTCGCGTATTTGATCATGTCTTGGCATTCTGTTCTTGTCCGGGTTGTCCTATTGTATCCTCTCTTAAAAAGCCTCATTCTTGTAAAGATATACACAAGAATATGCAATATCACGCCTAACAAAGGAAACCAACCAAAACACACTAAATATCCATGCAGATGTATCAAATATATATCAAAATAAGCCCCTAAATTTACATATATTTTACACTTATCAACCCCCTAAGCTCTGGAAGGGCCCCCTCTCTGAGCTCTAGAAGGGCACCCCTCCGAGCTTCGGAAGGCGCCTCTCGGGCTCCGGAAGGATGCCCCTTGGGCACTTCAAGGGCACCCTTGTAGGGTCGTAGAATAGCTTCCCCTAACACCAAACACGAGTATCTCCGAACATTCCATAGGAATGAAGGCTTTCTACTGAAAGAAAAGATCCTTCTCTACACAAAATATGAACAAGTCCTCCACAACGAGAAGTCCCATGCAAATATTACAAGTAGAACATGACAGAGAAAGCAAATATGCATAAAGAAGAACACCAATGTAGCATAAAGACAACAAAGCATCATCCGGTCCCTCAGGGCAAAGAAACATCTCAAACGAAAAGGAGAAAGCAAAAAATATCCGAGTATATAGAGCAAGTCCTAAACTGGTGTGCTGGAATCAAAGGTCGTGTACGCCAGAATAAAATGTTACTACTCAGACATGGGGGGGGGGGGCTCTGCCCTCCTCCGCGGCATTGGCATCATCGGGCTCATCCTTGTCATCGCCATCTGAACCCTCGATTCCCTTGGGAAGATCTTTCAAGGCCTCAACTCTCTAGTCCCATGAAAACTCACTCACGGAAAATGTGTTACCTTCCCAAAAATGCTAAGTCCCATGGGGACTCCTCATATGCAAAAAACTCCAATGTTAGACTCCCGTGCTCTAGGAACCTCATCCTTCGAACATGAATCTGACTCAAGCTCTATTTCCCCCTCTCCATCATAACATAAATCCAGAGCTAGAGGGGGAATATCAAAATCCACGGGCAAATGTGGAAATAGAATAATAGAACTATAGACCGAATGGCCGGTGACACCAAAATCTCTAGCAAAAATGAAAAAGGACCAGAATCCAAAATCTAGCTCGAAATATGGGAAACTCCAGGAAAGAAGGAGAAAAACGCAAAGAAGGACGGGACAGGGGGCTCAGGCCCCCCCAGGAGCGCGCCATTTCCCTCTCCGGGGAGGTGCCTCGGAGACACCTCTCTCAACTCTCGAGCTCTCATCTCGACTCTCCTCACTCGATGTACTTCACTTCTCTCTACAACTCCCAATGGACACTCTCCTCAATTTTCAAGAAATTTCCGTTTAGTGTTCTACCAAGCAAGGGAATTGGAAGACATGGTCAAAGCTAGGCTCCTTACACGGTGATCCTAATAAATCTCCAATGAATCAAAAGCCAAACCACACATGGTATCAATATTAGTTGCCACTCTGCCTATTCTCACGCAGCACCAGAGCTAGGGGCTTATGTTGGGGGCAAGAACGATATTTAATTGTTAATATATAATCAGATTTGTATGTTGGGGGCAAGAACGATATTTAATTGTTAATATATAATTAGATTTGTAAGTTAATTAACTCATAATTACTCCTACATGTTTAATTCAGTATTCGATTACTATTCATTCTCTCTCGATCACCACGCTGACTTGAGCGTCTGAGGGGCCTCCCTGGGCAACCAAAAGGGCCCCCCAATGTTTGCTTGTATCTAGATAAGTTTCTAGCAGAAGATTTTCAGCTTTGGGAGAAGGAAAACATGAAAAATTCCCCACCGGGAAGAACTTATTCAGAAACCCTAACTTGGAATGATGTGCCCAAAAAAGCATCATCCAATAGGTTTGTTGCAGTTCATTTAACACAATGGATTTTACTAGATCTATAGATACACTACTTTTGTATACAATGTTAATTATTGCATCCCAAATTTATTACTCATTTCAGACTCCTCTATATTTACCAGTGAGTTGTTGCTATGGCCTATATTTGTTATTTGGGATTGGGGAACCATCACGCCCCACCCTTACATTGAAGGTGTGGTGAGAGACACAACTACTCTCTCATCACCAGCTCACTCCCCTGAGGTAGTTAAAAATAAGGGGAATGGTGATGAAGCTGGTGTGGAAGTATTGAATTTGGATGAAGATGTGCCAGAGGGAAACACAGCTGAGCCAAACCTTGAAACTACTGTTGAGATAGCAGAATTGGCCGAACATTCAAGAGAAACAGGTAAGTCCCCAGTATCAGTTGACCCTAGCTCAATTCAACATCAGTCAGCTGGTGAGCCAGCTAAGAGGAAACTGGGCACACTACAACCATGTTGGAGAAGGCTGTACGGGAAGAGGAATAACAACTGAAGTTTGGAGGCGATGGTGAGAGTGCTGTCAAAGAAGAAAATATAAAGGCCAGTGAAGTTGTGGTTAAGAATGCTGCAGCCCGGGCACAAGGAGTGGAATTGCAGGCCCATGAAGTTTCAACAGTTGAGATTGTTGAGACAGAGAGGCACAAAGTTGGAAAGAGTGTGGAGGCCACAATTGAGATCGTTGTTGGCACTAAAAGTGCAATCCTAGAAGTTGAGACCACTGAGGATGCCTCAAATGTTGAATACCCTTCAGCAGTTGAGACTTGTGCAAGGATTTTCCAAGACCTTTCTGCAGTTGAGACTGCTAGGGGAAATGTTGAGGTGACTGGTGATGCACAGATAGTAGTCCCCGAATCTGAATTAATTTAGGTAATGATCATAGATGCACTGACATAGATTGAATCAGAGGCAGAATATTCAGACATAGCTGAAGAAATGGAAGCCAGTGAATCAGTTGAATCCAAAAAAGAGTCCGCTGATCTAGAGGATAATCAGAAATACAACAAGATGATGTTTATGTTGGTTGATCCCCTTCCTCAACCGGCACAATCTCCCCCAAATGAGGTTGTTGGAACAACTGATGCATTGATAACTCAAAAGGAAGTTCAAACTGATGCCAATGAAGCTGTTAAGACAGCTAAGGTGCAGTCAGCTCAGTAGGCTCCCATAGTTGCGTCTGCCAAAGAAGCTTGGCACAAAGAGTTGTTGGTCAGGGTGACGAGGAAAGGAAAATATTCCCGAATAAGGAGTGGGACCTTCCTCAGATCTTATTAACAATCTGGGTATGCTACACTTTCAATTCCGAGAAGAGATCCCTTGGGAAGAATAACATGAGGAGGAAGTTGCGAGATTCCAAGTCCATATGAACCTAGAAGATTTACATGTTCCTTCAGATACAAGAATCATTCTGAATGGCCATGATTTCGAGTTTGCTCCCAATGACAAGAATGAACAAGCTGCAGAATTCCGCAGAGCTTTCAAAGTTATATTTGAAGAAATAGAGGCAATTGACAATGAATTTGCATATTTGAGCACTCGCATTCACAATCATGATGCCATGATATCAGGGGATATATGTGGGACAATTTTGAGAATCAAAGAATGGCGGTAGCAGACTTGTTGGTCCCAAAGGGTGTGAGTGTAAGGTTTAGAAGGGGGTTTGAATAAACCTTGCCAACTTTTCGATTTAGTCTTTTTAAATATTCAGAGTTAATACTTCACAGCTGTGTCCTTGGTGGACAACTAATTTAGTTAATCAGTAGAGTTAGTCACTCAACGCACTGACCGAGCCGTTGATAGAATAACTCAACCGTTAAGACTAAAGACTTAACTCAACTCGTGTGGTTTGTTTTATTGGAAGACTTAACACCCTTGAATTTGGTTTAGTTTGATTTAATACTTGTTTTTAGCACTTAGAGATTATCAAGTGGATAGCAAATTTATCAGCAGAGTTAAACAAATAAGATGCAAAAATTAAAGTGCTGAAATGTAAATGACACGATAAGTTTTTATAGAGGTTCAAGATGGGGTAATTCTTCTACTCCTCTCTTCTCCAACTCCCGGAGGAATCCACTAAGTATTGATCAAGATACTGAGTGGTAATAGTCCGATACAAGTCTTGATCACACAGTGACTTGATCCTTTGGGACTCGATCTGGAGATGCTTGGTCACGCAGCTGGCTTCTCGTACGACTCAGCTTCTTCACAGGGCAGCTGCCTTGCTACTATAGCCCACTTGCTCAAGCTTCTTGGATTTGATCACAAAGCCCTCCAAAAACTTGAGACTGGTTCGACCTTGAACCTTCCTACAATCCTCCGTGGAATGTAGACCCCTTGATTATTCAAAAATTTCCTCTTCAACTGATTGAAGTTATCTTTCCTTCACAGGTGAGTGTTGGATTGATTTTCATCGTAATGTAGGCTTGAGGATTGATCTTGAATGATTTGAGAATAGTTTAGGTTACAGTTCAAATGTTTGCTTGAATGTTCGTGGTTCGTAAGTTGCTCTCGTGAGTTATTCCTCGCCTTTTATAGTGATCTTTCAAGAATCGCCCCGTTGAAGAGATAGCTTATTTTTGAAAGTCACTTGTGGTCGTTGGCTTGTCTTGTTGCGATCCTTGGAATTTCCATTTTCTCGTATGAATGATTCTTCACTTTTCGTAGTTCCTCGACATGGTGCAGTGCTTCCCATTGGTTTATTCCTTTTGCACGCTTCTCGAACCGAGCACTTCAAGAAAGGCAAAGATGGAGGTATTACTTGTTTAAGTAATTCTCTTGATTTCGGCAACGGATCTCTTTCATTTGCCTTGACTTGATTGCATTTTCTTCACATTCCCGGTGACTTGAGTCGCCTTCCAATCATTTGATGACTCCTCTGTCATTTCGATCTTGAGACTTGGTCTTGAGTTGACTTGATCGATACTTCACTCACCGCATCTGTTTGCACCTTCATCGAGTTCCGTCTTCTCGTCTTTGCCATACTCAAATTGTCTCGCAATGAGTCTTCCTTCTAGTCTCCGGTTGTCTTCTTGCATGTTTAGGCATAGCTGACGTAACTCATCTTGACCAGCCCTATCTATTACAATGCAGTTTACAACAAAAATGGGGTGCCAACTTCCTATTCTAAGTTTTACATGGCATTCATCAAAATCTACAAAATGATTTCCCAACAAGACTAAAGCACTTCTCATAGAGCAAGTCTGCTACTTCAGACAGTTGTATTCTAAGTTGTTGGTCTTGGGCGCTAATCAACTTGCATTCCAGTAGAGGCAAATGGACAATATCTCTCAGATAGAAAGGATCCATTTAACAGATATGGAGCTGGTGCAAACTAAAATGGAGAAGAAGTTGGAATACATGGAAGCTACAATGAAAGAAGAGCTCTCATTAGTGAAGAAACAGCTGTAGGTAGTCAGCTCAAATCAATCAACAGTAGACTCCATGACCTAAAAGGAGCTCGACTCCATTCTCAGATCAGTCCAATCTTCCTCAAGTTATGATTCCAAAAAGGGGAAGAGAAAACAAACCCTACAACATCGGTAAAAGGAAAAAGCACCACCTCTATCATGTCTTAACTCCTACCCTCACTGTCAACTGAAGAAAATGCAGAGTTAGCTTTTCAGAAATCGAAGGAAGAAATTGCCAAGCTTGAAAAAAACAAGGATGAAAGGATTGAGAAGCTGAAGAATCAATATGACGGTCCACCAGCAGGGTTGCTCCCAAGAGAAATTACTCCGCCAGCAGTTCCCTTGGAAAAAAAGGTCAAATGAAGAGTTCAATACTCTTTTATCAGAAGGGTACTATGCATGGATGAACATCATTGATAATTGGGATCTGTATTGGGCAAAAGGCTTGAAAGATATTGAAAAGACAAAGACGTAACCAACTCAAAGGAAAAAATCCAGGAGTCAACATGCTTCTAAGAGTCAGCAGATTTCCAACAGTCAAGTGTCTAGAGGAGGCAGACATGCAGGAGGAAGAAGCGTAGAAAGAGGAAGAGACGGAGAATCACACTCTGGTGGGAGAAGTGTGAGCTCTCCACCAAAAAGAGTACGTGGAATCATGGCCAAAAATCCTTTAAAGAGGGCTGCACCATATTGGATCGGCATACATGAAGCTCAAAACACAGAAGACAAGTGTAGGGCTGATGAAATCACAAGGAAGTTGGAAATGGAAGAGTTGGGGCTGAGAAAGAAAGAAGAAGATGAGAGAATCAGAGCCGATGAAGAAATGAAAAGAAGGAAGGATGAGGAAGAAAAGAAAAGAAGAGTTGAAGAAGAGGAAAAGAAGAAGAAGACATCAGAAGAGATGAGAAGATAGCTGTCAAGAAATTTTGTTTTATATTTTTACAATGTACTTGTAATATACATGCAATGATGTAAATGCTAAATGTGCATGAATAAAATTGATACATTCATTTTCAATTATTTAATATTCCGCACATGTTGTTGTAGGGAAGTTTTGGCATCATCAAAAAGGGAGAAATTATTAGGTTATTTATTGTATAGATTTTGATGATGCTAAGAAAACTTTGTATTAGGAAGTTGGCATACCTCAGTTTCGTATGCAAATTCTACTCTGTAATAGTTAGATAAATAAGTTGAGTCAAATATCAATTAGGTAGAAGTATGGAGAAGACTTGCTGAAGAATGCAGTGAAAAATTAGTTGAGTCGTAGCTGAGTGGATCAAAAGATCTTCAGTCACGTACAACAATTAAGTCTTTCAGAAGACTGACAAAGAGTCAATCAAGGAATGAAAGACATGACTTAACTCAAGGGATAGAGCAACTGAAGGACTTAAAGACAGCGAAAGAAGTCCATTGTTTCCGCTGTGTTGAAAGTCAAGAACTTACCTATTTTGGTAAGGGTGGCAGACATGCAGGCTTAAAGTGTTCTTGAAGAAAGAGTGCAAGTAGCTTAAGTCGATGAGAAGCCTGCAGAACTCTTGAACCTTTTTCAGGAGCCCACAAGTACCAGATTTCAACGTTTGAGTTAACATCAAAGCTGCAGAAACAAGACAAGCCAACGAACAAAAAGTAAAAGTTTGAATTTTGTCTATCTCTTCAACGGATAAAATTAGAGTTTGAATTTTGTCTATCTCTTCAAAGGATAAAATTTGAACTCCTACTATAAAAGACTAAGGAATTTTCAAAGGGAAAAAAAGAACAATTATTCAAAGCAACACAGAACTTACAAGCACTTAAAATAATACTTGTAAATACTCTCTCAAGCGAAAATCCATACATCCTCAAGCCTACATCGAAAGACACTTTATCCAACATATTCACGTGGAAGATAGAAGTTGTTCTACACATTTGAAGAGGAAAGCCTTTGATAAAGCAAAAGGGTGTATATTTTCAAGAGGTGAAAGGAATATATGGAGGTTCAAGGTCAAACCAGATCCAGATCTGAAGGAAGGTTGTATGATCAATTCCTAAAGATTTGAAGAGCTGAAGTAGTGAGGCAGCTTCCTTGCAAAGAACTGAGTCTTAAAAGTGTAGCTGACTGTGTGATCAAAGCTAACTTGGTCTGTTGTACTTTTGTAACAAAGTTACAGTTACATTAGTGGATTCCTCGTGGAGTAGGAGAAAAGTAGAGTAGAGGAATTACACTATCCTTGAACCACTAGAAATTATGTGTTATTTAAATTCTGTATTTAATTTCTGCAAATTTATTTACTTGTCATATTTGTTATCCAACTGATAATAACCCAACCAAAAAGTATAAATGTTTTTTTTTGAATTCACCAACTTTAAAAAGGTTGTAAGACTTTTGTTATTAATCAAGAAAACTGAATTTCTAAAAGTTAACTTCATTCAGCTGAGTTACTCTATTAACAGCTCTCTCAGAGTCTGTTGAGTGGTTAACTCTTCTACTGAAGCTTAACAAAGTTGTCTTTCAAAAGACTTGTTAGGAAATTTATTGTTTAGATTTTGATGAATGCCATGTAAAACTTAGAATAGGAAGTTGGCACCCCAATTTTGTTGTAAATCGCATTGTAATATATAGGGTGGTCAAGTGAGTTAAGTCGCCTACGCCCAAACATGCAAGAAGACAACCGGAGACTAGAAGGAAGACTTTTGCTGCAAGACAACCGAGTATGGCAAAGAAGAGTAAACGGGAACTCTATCAAGAAGCAACGGTGAGATGCGGTGAGTGGAGTATCATCAAGTCAACTCAAGAAAAGCCAAGTCTCAAGTTGAAGTGACAAGAGTCATCCAATGATTGGAAGTCGACTCTAAGTCACCTGGGGAAAGCAAGGAAATGCGGTCAAGTCGAGATAATCGAAAAAGATCCGTTGTACGTAAATCAAGAGAATTACCTAAACAAGTAATATCTCCATACTACCTTTCTCGAAGTGCTCATCCTTAGTGTGCAAACGGAATAAACCAATGGGAAGCACTACACCGTGTCGAACTCAAAAGGTGAAGAACAATTCATACGAGGAAATGGCAATTCCAAGGATCGCAACAAGACAAGCCAACGACTACAAGTGACTTTCAAAAATAAGCCTATCTCTTCAACGGGCAAACTTTTGAAAGAACACTATAAAAGGCCGAGGAATAACTCGAGAGAAGTGTACGAGAACCACAAACGTTCAAGCAATTACTAGAATCGAAAACTGAAATATTCTCAATCCTCAAGCCTACACTACGAAGAACATCAATCCAACACTCACCGTGAAGGAAAGATAACTTCAATCGGTTGAAGAGGAAATTCTTGAAAAATCAAGGGGTCTACATTCCTCGAAGGATTGTAGGAAGGTTCAAGGTCGAACCAAGTCTTGAGCTTTTGGAGGGCTTCGTGATCAAATCCAAAGAGCTTGAGCAAGTGAGTCAGTAGCAAAGCAAGGCACTGCCCGTGAAGAAGCCGAGTCGCACGAGAAGCCGGTGAGTGATCAAGGCGTCTCGAGGATCGAGTCCCGCAGAGGATCAAGTCAGTTTGTGTGATCAAGACTTGTATCCTGGACTCATTACCTCTTTTGTATCGATCAATACCTAGTGGATTCCTCCAGGAGTTGGAGAAGAGAGGAGTAGAAGAATTACCCCATCTTCGAACCTCTATAAAAATCTAATTGTGTCATTTACATTTCAGCACTTAAATTCCTGCACTACATTTGCTTAAATTCTGCTGACATATTTGCTATCCATTAGATAATTTCTAAGTACAATATCAAGCTTTAAATATCCACTTAACCAAACTTAAGGGTGTTAAGTCTTCCGCTGAAAACAAACTACAGTTGAGTTAATTTAGTCTTAACAGCTGAGTTATTCCATCAATAGCTCAGTTGAGTTTGTTGAGAGACTAACTCTACTGATTAACTAAATTGGCTGTCCACCAAGGACACAGCTGAGTAACATCAACTCGGAAATTTAAAAGGACTAAAAATGAAAAGTTGGTAAGGTTTATTCAACCCCCCCATTCTAAACCTTACACCCACACCCCTTGGGACCTACAAGTGGTATCAGAGCGGTTGGTTCATTGAGCCTTCCGCACTGGTTACTGAACTAGATCTCCAAATTTTCAAAGTCTGCTTTAGTACTTAATTTTTCAAAACTCTTTTTATCATTAAAATTTATTATCATGGAAGCAAATTTGACACGCATCCCTATGTTCACAATTGAAGAATTTGATGATTGGAAAATTCGTATGCAGGCTCATCTATCAGAGATTACATGATGAGATGTGGATTAGCATTACATGATGAGATGTGGATAGTGATAGAGGATGGGCCACCTTTGCAAATCTTAAAGGTGAACAGTGTAAGAAAGAATGTTTGAAGGTGAAGAGGATATAGCTCCCAGACCAGCTATGATCGAAAAACCAAGAGCTGAATGGACAAATGATGACAGAAAAAGATATAACTTGGACAATGTGGACAAGGACATTCTTTACAAAACCCTGGACAAAGCCATGTTCAACAAAGTCAAATCATGCAAAAACAACTAAAGAAATGGGACAAGCTAACATTAATTTGTGAAGGCTCGGAGCAAATCAAAGAAAACAAATTATCGGTGGTATGTACAGTAAATTTAAGAACTTCAAAATGATCTCGGAGAGAACCTAGATCAATTGGATGCTCGATTCACAGAAATCACCAACGAGCTGTCAGCACTTGGAAAAGAATATACACAGAAGGAAATGTGTATGAAAATCCTAAAAAGTCTTCCAGCTGAATGGGAAATGAAGGTCATGGCACTAAGACATTCCATGGACCTATCAAAAACATCCAACCATGAATTATTCTCGGATCTCAAAGCCTATGAGTTTGGTGAGAGAAGAAGAGATCGGAAGAGACAATTTGTACCCAAAACAACTGCTCTAATTGTTAAAGATGGGAAGAGAGCTGAGGTCAAAGAAATTATTGACCCAGAAGAAATAGCCCTACTAGTAAAAAAGTTCAACAAGTTCTTCAATAAGAACTACAAGAGAGGTAAGGGCGAATCCTCCAGAAGACACTCAGCTCCTTCCAAGTCAAGGGAAGATAGGCCAAACAAGAGAACAGATCATCAAAAAGCTGAATATCAAAGGGCTGACAATCCAAGAATGGAAAGAGCTGATCAAAAGGTTGAATATCTATCTTTGAACGTAGACAACCAGGTCACTACGCCATTGATTGTCCATATCCTGTAGTCAACAAATACAGGAATGAAAAAGAAAGAAAGGTCTTCAGAGAAAGAAGACAAGAAAAGAAAAAGGCAATGTTGGCTGCAGAGATCACGAGACAAGCCAAGTCAAGAGAGACAATCGACTCAGAGCATGAAGCCGACTACTCAAGTGACTCGAAGAAGAAGCCCTAATCTGTTTGATGGCCAAGGAACAAGATCAACTCGACCAAGAAGATGAAGTACACTCTAACTCATCAAACTCGATTCTAGTGATAGTGATTTGTGACACACACACACTTCATCACCCACTGATCTTTATGATTCATTAGGCAAAATGATGAAAGATTTTGAACACATTAAATCCTCACACACACTACTAAATGAGGAAAACAGTCTACTCAAGAGCAAAAACTCACGGTGACTAAGGAGCCGAGTACTCTAAGTCAAATAGTGATGAGAATGAGAGTTTAAATTTGAAAAAGCCAAGCTAATAGCGAGAAATTGCCATAGAAAAGAGGGAGAATGACCTCAAAAATGTTATTGCCTCATTTACTCGGGTATCTAAATCATTAGATGATCTTATTATGAGTCAAAGAGAATGTGGAGACAAGACAAGGCTTAGGATTTAACCCCTCGTGATATGTCAAACTTCGAGAGTAATTTTGGAAAAAGGATCTTCAAGCAATGAAGAGTCTAAAAATCCAAAACTCTAAATGTTGCACACACATTCACCCCAAAGCACAATTACAAGCAAAGCGGCCTTGGTTATAAAGGAAAAGGAAAAAACCGATTGAGTGCGGCGAAAGGACAAGTGAGAAGAGATTCGGCCGAGTTCCTCAAAGCAAACTCCAAACAGAAAATACTCTGTAAAGAAGAAGCAGAGCTACCAAAAACCCTTAAAATCTATAAAAGAAATACATATGATGGGAATGGTAGAAAATATCCAAGCCAAGTGATTGGAATAATGTGAACTATCAAAGATAGACTTATGGAATATAAGCCCAAATGGCAAAGGCCTAGAACTCAAAGCAAAGGCCATTCCAAAAGTATAAGAGCGTTCATCAAGACACACATATGCACCTAGGCACTACATTCAAAGACACCACAATTACCCAAAGAAGGCGATTGCCAAAACACATATGCAGCATGTCTGACAAAAGAGACAAATTTTGTATGAACCTAGAATCCCCAAGCAATTTGCCAAGATTAATTATGATTATGGCATCGATAGATGTCAACCCCTTAGAGTCAAATCATTTGGCTATAAGTTGGTTGGATCATCTTACAATTCTAACCCCTCGGGACCTGACAAGTATGGGTACCTAAAACTTAATTTCTTGATTGCAGGTTCAAGGAACAGTGAAAGTGCCAAGGAACCTGGTATATGGATAGTGGTCATTTCCGGACACATGACAGAAATAAGAAAAATCTGTCTAAATTCAAGGAAGTTAAAGGAGCAAAAGTCATATTTGGAGGAAATGAAGCTCCAAGTGAAATAAGAGGCATTGGATCCATCAAGAGGAATGGATTAGAAATCACTGAGATGTTGCATATGTTGAAGGACTCAACTTCAACTTGCTAAGCATCGACCAACTCGTGACAAGTGGTTATAATGTTGGATTTAACATGGGTATATGCCAAATCAAGGACATCTGAATCGAATGAAGTTGTCTTTCGCAAGGATGCGATGAGAAGAACATGTATGTCGTGGATTGGTCAATCGCAACACCAAAGACTGTCTACTAGCAAAAAGCACAAATTGAATCAAGTTGGTGTGCGGGCACAAAAAGCTAAGTCACCGAATTTCAAAACGATTAACAAGCTTGCCGAAGTAATCTTGTGGATGGACTTCCGGACTCGATATACAAAAAGGAGAGTATATGTGACGCATGTCAGAAGGGAAAACAAATCAAATCATCATTCAAAGAAAAGACATGCCCATCTTCAACAAGAATATTGCATCTGCTACATATGGATCTATTTGGCCCAGTGGAACCAGCTATCATAAGTGGGAAGAAATATACCTTGGTGGTAGTAGATGACTACTCAAGATATACATGGACAATATTCATGTGTAAGAAGAAAGAAACTCTACGTAAAACTACCACCGCTGATGAAGAGAATTCAAAATGTGAAAAGCCAAACCATTATCAAAATAAGATCGATTGCAGGAACCGAGTTTGTCAATGGAATAATAACTCAATATTGTATTGAAAATGGTATTGGTCATGAAATCTGCAGCAAAGGACTCCACAATGAGAATGGAGTTGCGAAAGAAGGAACGAGAACTCTCAAAGAAGCAAAGCAAGGACCATGTTGGGTCAAGCGGGGTTACCAAAAAGATTTTGGGTGAAGCAATCAATACTGACTTGCTACACTCAAAACAGTGTATGATAAACAGATACCGGTGACAAAGACTCACTATGAGATTTGGTGGAAGAAAACCTAATGTTGCATATTTGAGAATATTTGGATGTAAATGCTTCATCCACAACAATGGCAAAGACAATCTAAAGGCGTTTGACGCTAAATCGATGAAGGAATTTTCTTGGGATACTCGGTGAAAGCAAAGCTTAGAGTACTCAACAAAAGGACTATGGTTGCGGAAGAATCCATTCATGTGGTATTCGATGAGCCAAATGTAAATGGAGAAGACATTGAAGAGTCGGTGATTTGAATCATCCAACCATACGTAAGAGTCCTATCTTTGAAGTCAATTTGGAATCATAAACTCGAAGAAGATGAGATAGTGAATCTCAAAACAGTGGAAAATTTGCGGCTAAGTGATTACGTGAGAGTGACCACAAAGAACACGGTACCAAGGCAAGACGATCAGCTAACTTACTCCAACTGATGTAAGATGGCCGAGAGACCATCCACGAGAACTTGTCATTGGAGACATAAGAGAAGGTGTCAAAACGAGATCGAACTCAACAAGAAGCTATGTTCACATGCTTCATCTCGCAAATAGAGCCCAAAGATGTGTTACAAGCATTGGACGACACACATTGGATTCAAGCTATGCAAGAAGAGTGAATCGGTTTGAAAGAAATAAAGTATGGGAATTAGTGCAAAGACCCATCCATCAAAACGTTATTGGTACTAAATGGGTGTTCGAAATAAGATGAACGAGGAAGGTTTTGTGGTAAGAAACAAAGCAAGATTAGTAGCCAAAGGATACTTGCCAAGAAGAAGGATAGATTTTGATGAAACATTTGCCCTGTAGCAAGATTGGAAGCTATAAGGATGTTTCTTGCCTATGCGACTCACAAGAATTTCATTGTATATCGAGATGGATGTAAAAGTGCATTCCTAAATGGTCTATTGGAAGAAGAAGTGTATGTTGAACAACCTCCAGGATTTGAGCGAGAAGACTCTTGGAGATAAGGTATACAAACTCAAGAAAGCTCTATATGGATTGAAACAGCACCAGAGCATGGTATGATACCTTGTCACAATTCCTAAGCGAAAATGGATTCACAAAAGGAAAAGTAGATAGAACACTTTTTAATTCAAGACAAAAAGAGTATCTTTGCTTGTTCAAATATATGTGGATGACATCATTTTTGGATCCACAAACAAAGAGTTGTGTGAAAAATTTTCAAACCTCATGCAAAGTAAATTTGAAATGAGCATGATGGGAGAGTCGACATTCTTCCTTGGACTCCAAGTGAAACAAGTGAAGGATGGAACCTTCATAAGTCAAACAAAATACACCGGAGATTTAATGAAGAAATTTGGTATGGAGGAGAAGTCTTCAGTAAAAATACCAATGAATACAACGATCCAAAATGGACAAAGATGCGGATGGCAAGCACAGTAGATCAAACAAGATCTGAGCACTTATTGGATCATTGCTCTATCTCACAAAGAAGCGGGCGGACATCACCTTTCTTTGTAGGTGTATGTGCAAGATTTCAATCTGCTCCAAAAGAGAGCCATATGACAAGGCTAAGAGAATATTAAGATACTTGAAAGGAAGCCAAGAAGTTGGCTTATGGTATCAAAGGAAGGTGGATTCAAGCTAATTGACTATTGATTTTGACTATCTTTGGATGCAAAGTGAGAAAAAGCACCTCGAGGCACATGTCAAATGCTAGGAAAAAGGTGATTTCCTAGTTTAGCAAGAAAGCAAAATTCAATAGCCACCCTCTGGTGTGAAACGAGAATACATAGGCTGGCGGTATTGTTGCCCAAGTCCTATGGATGAGACAAAGTGAGAGACTATGAAGTTGAGGAAAAGGAAATTCCAATCATGTGTGATAACACAAGTGCAATTGCAATCACTCAAAATCTGTGTTGCACTCAAGAACAAAGCATATCGATGTCGATATCACTTCATAAGAGATCATGTTGAAAAGAAGGACATCATCTTGGAATATATCTCAACCGATAAACAATTGGCGACATCTTCACAAAACCATTATGTGAGTCAAGATTTGAAGAACTCAAGCATGAGTTAGGGTTAATTGAGCTAAGCCGACACTCGGAAGAATCAAAGAAAAGAAATGGAACACAAAAAGGGAAAAAGAGTGAACTCACAAATTAGCTAAGAAAATCGGCCGATCGGAAAGACAATGACTATACCAAGTCATTTGTTAGCCGAGTCACTAAGAGAAGCGTGAGAAGAAGAGCTAGATCGGTGAGGATAAGCCGAGTCACTTATGAGCAAAGTGACAAAAACGATCGTTTGACTAAGCGGGAATGTTTTTAAGGATCACGTCAAAGATAATTATGGCGTGTACAGGCAAAAGCCGCACACCAAGCTTATGATTGGATATAAATCTTTGCCCGCATTAAATACGAGATATTAAATGCTAAATCGGCGTGCAAAATCTAAGCCGTTGATTTCGATCACATTTCAAAAACCACCCGCACGTCCTTTCATAAACTATACTTAAACCATTTTCGTCCGTTTCTCTCACACACTACCAAAACTGTTCATTTCTTTCTCTCAGAAGCAAAGGCAAAAATTCTCTCAAAACCCTATCTATCTTCAAATCAATCTCTAAGCTTTCTTCGATAAAATTCTGAAAAATGGCACCAACCTATGATTTTGTCAAGTTAGGAAAGCAAATCCACACCGGTCTCTTGTGGATTTCGGCGGCATGGTGAAACAGGGTCCAATGACGCCCTCATAAAGAAAATAGCCGAGAAGCTCGAAACGTCCCGGTGAAATCGTTTCTAACGATGGAATATTCGATGACCTATGTGGAGGAGGTCGCACAATTCTACGTGAACGCCGAGATTCACGATGAAGGGATAAAGTCATCCGTTCACGGAAAAGAAGTTCACCATCTCGCCAAGGATTTGGTGAACACCGCTCACTACCAACGGAAGGAGCATCGAAATTAACGAAAGCGATGTAAACTTGGGTGATGCTTGGAAGGAAATAGCCAAGCCCGACTATCTTGATAAAATAGTTTACACTGACAAACAAGAGGTCTTGAAGGAGGATTATCACAAGTCATTGTTGGACATAGTTGCCAAAAGTATTGACATCAAATTTGGCGGCTTTGACCAACTGTCAAAAGCAAAGCCGATCGTAATGGATGCGATCATCGAAGAAAAGAAAATAAAGCTGGATTTGAGTTTGTTTACACAGACTATGCGAGAATGTAGGGAACAAATCCTTCAAGGAAGATGGCACATTTGGAGGATCCCTAGGATATGGCCACAGTAATTGGCCGACCGATGGAGGCGAAAGAAGTCCCTCTTAGACATGGAAAGGCGTTCCATGTAAACAAGAGGATGTTTAGATCAAACCTCTCGGCGCACGAGAAGAGAGCTACGCCAAGAGAGGCGACACGAGTGAGGGGAATCGGTGACCCTGAAGATACTGTTGTATTTCCTCTCCACCAAAGAAGAAAGCGCCCCTGCGGTACGCAAAGAAGATCGCTGCTCTCCGCAAAGAAAAACAAAACTGCTCCCGCCCCTGCAGTGAGTCACCGCCCCGCAGCTCGTGCCTCCGTGTCTCTGCCAAGTGGGCCGAGAAAGGACTCACAAATACCTTCTCCGATCGTCAAAAGAGGAGAACCGACAAGCCAAGACGGCCGGCTCCTCGAAGAAAACACAAAGACGGCCCCGCCGCTTTAAGACTCGAGAAGACAATATCTACGAACAGAAATTCCTCACGGTACAAACTAAAAAGACGACGACGAATCATCAAGCACTCCGAGCTTGAGAAACCGGCCGAGTCGAGTCCACTCGATTGAGCAGATACAGAGCTTCTTTGGAGAAGTAGAATCTCGGATGTTATTGATGAAAGCGCTAAGTCTGCCAAGGCGATCATCGAGGCAACACGAAGACACAATTTGTAGTCCACACGGTGAGACACAAGAAGAAGTCGATGAAGATGATAGTGATGACATGATCCTATCCCCACTTTATCCGGACATTCAAAATCGTCTGCATGAGAGTGGAGGGCGTGGAAGTTGGGTCCATCCAGAAACTTGATTCCAACGGCCCAAGTTCATCGAAGAAGAAGAGGAAGCTGAACTTCCTCGGGATCGACCTCTGTGATCCGGCTACGGATGAAGAAAAGCGCAAAGATATCCTGCAGATCTTCAAGGACAAGGAGAAGGAAAGACAGCGAGGAGGAAGCCGAGGCACGTGAGAGGGCCAAAGATATGCCCTATCTCGGCACCCGACAGAACACACACATCCTCTCCTTGATGTCCTATCGATGATGATGAGGATCCGGATCTTCTTTGCCGCCACGAAGAAGAGTTGCAAATGCAAAGCAAGCAATGCATGAATCGAGAATTCTTCATGAGAAGAGCATGATGGAGGGACCAGGAGAGTCCTCGAACACAGTGAAATTGATCCAATGGGAGTGGTTTAGCAAATTGCCTTTGTTGTTGCCGCCACCACTTTGACTCACTCGGAAGAAAGAATTAAAGGAAATGGAGATGGCGGGATAGTGGGGACCCCGGTCGAGCCAACCCCTATTGAAGGTGTTCTACCACCGCCCCAACTACGGTGAACACTCGGTAAATATAGCCGGGAGTTTGGAGACGAGTGATCCTATTCCAAGTCACTCGGTGGTGCGCCCGGTGGGAAACTCCCTCCCCGCTGCGGCAAGGTCGAGAGGATCTGCGAGATGACTCCACAACGAATCTTGGAGGCGAAGTAGAGAAAATACAAACACAAGAAGAACAACAAGTTGCCATCAACGAAGCTCGGACGATTGAGAGCTGTCTCGGTGAGGTGCCAAGCTACTACGAAGGCTAATGGCGCTGGCGATGCGTCGAGGCACGAGGATGGAACGACCACGGGAGTTAACACTGCAGGCGATGAAAGTGCAATCCATGGGGTTGAGACTCCAATGGATGCCACCACTGAAAGACCCTAAGGAGTACCGACTTTGTCGAAAGGGAGGACCAAGGCCTCATTGCGATTGAGGCTGCGGGAGGTAATGAAGGCCAACGGGAGGTTGAGACTTCCGAGTAACGTAGTCGAAGTAGAGAACATCCCATAAGCGCACTTCATGATTCCCACGATAATCCCGATGTAACCTTTCCGGGATCGAAGGCGAAGAAGAAGGCGAGTCATCCCCCGTGATGAGATCCAAAAGACTCGGTGCGGATGTTCCAAGCACGAGCAAGTCGATCCCAAGACTACTCGTCAAACCTTTAATTTTGATGATGAGCCACCAATGGAAATCTCATCATCGTCCAATGACCACGATAATGCCGGGACGATCTCTACTCAATTGAAGAAACCGGTGAGACCAACGGTCATTTTAGACAGTGAGGCTCGGCAAAAGTGGGTCTACTTCACAAAAGACCCCGGTTGAAACAGAGTCCAGCTGCGAAGGCTCCCAGCCGCAGCAGAGTTCAACTCCAAAGAAGGAACTTCACGCACACCGCTCATCATTGAACAAATACCGGTTGGCGTGATGATTCCTTTATAGAATCTTTTCCTTTCTCTCTCGGAGGTACCCGACCTCCCGAAGAGTCGAGAGAACGAGCTCGCACGCTTCCCACAGACCAACTCCTGTTATTCCATCGGTACCATTGTTCCAACCGATTATGACTTTGACGTTGCATGGCCATCACCGCGGAAGAATCGGAAGTGAAGTTCGCGAGGTGTTCAAGGCATTATTTCTTGAGATTGAACGGATGGAGAGGCATCGAGGCCTCTTTGGACATGCGATGGACAACAGAGATGCCAACCTTACGGGCCGACTTGAGAGGCATAACTTGATCGAGAATAAGGGAATGGTGGCAACTGAACAAACAATGCGTGTGGAACAAGCTAGATACTTCAGGACATTGTTCAACAAGTTGTTGGTATGGAGAGTTGAGAATCTTGATGCAAAAACGAAATTGCGAGAACACATTGAGCACATGCATGAAGCTCACCTTTGTCGAGATAAAGGCGCTACGTGAGCAAAATACGAGTGATCTACGAGCGTTTAGAAGAAAACATGAATAGAAAATTCAGCCTTCTCATGGGTGAGATGAAGCTGATTTCAGCAGAGTCCAACGCTACTCGTCCAATTTCGTCTTTGCATACACCTGCAGCGGACTCGAAGCGAGAACTTCGACTATCAACGTGCTCGACTTCTTGCTTGCCAAGTATGTTTCAGTGTCCCTCTCTCCTTTGATGATGCCAAAAAAGGGGAAGATGAATACCTTAAAGCGCTAAAGAGATCGAAGAAAGGTGAAAAAAGAAGGAGAAGCATTTGTGAAGGAAAAAGCGGTGAGGAAGCGTCTAAACAAAAGAAAGGAAAGTCCGTTGGGGAAGGATCGAAAGATGTGACCTTGATGATTGCACAAACCCCCAACAAGGTCTTGTCACGGTGACATTATCATGACAAACTCCCCCGAGACTCTGCCACTCCAACACTCTGCTATATCTATGGCCGAAAAGAGAAAGACAATTGAAGCGGGGATGGAGGAAGTGGAAGGAAGAATGGATGCCCGAGTTATGAACATCTTGAAACAACATGGAGGCATTCCAAGAGCAGAGACACTTATGCCATCTCGGATGTCGGGACGAGCCACGTCAGTTGATGAATTTAAAACGCCGCATCGAAGGATACTTTGCAAATATGTCTATGGCTCAAGCTTGGGACTTATCTTGGGAAAAGGGTCTCACGTTATGTGAAGAAGGACGACAGACGGACTACTACGCGATCACTCTGCTGGTCACTCCGCTGGTCACTCATTTGGAAAGAAGAAAGACCGTACAATACACGCCCGAGAGGTAGAGGAAGAAGCGTGGTGGAGGAAGAGGTTTCGACTGGGCCTCGCCCAAAAACATTGAATACATAGATCCAGGCAAGAAAGGAGGGATCTACTGGGCTGGTCTTGACCAAGTAGCAAATTTGCAAGTGGCTAAAAATAATGCTGAGTATGCGAAAAGAATAGAAGAAGAAAACAAGAGACAAACTCAGCTATGGGAGGAAAGACAAGAGAGATTAAGAAGAGATGAAGGCTGCCGAAGGAAGGCATATGAAAAGAAAAAGAAAGGCGGTGACGATGAGAAAAAGAGAAGAAGAGAAGAAGATGCTGAACAAGATGAAAGAAGGAGACAACGAAGGAGATGAAGTGTTGTTGTCCACCCCTTCATGTATTTTATTATGTAAATACATACAATGTAAGTCTTCTAAAATAAAGCTATAATTTCTTTATTTTTTTGTGTAGACAAATGTTTGCTCTGATACACCTTGTAAACCGTTGTGTAAAAGAACAAGAATGTTATGATCAATAAAAGGATTGATTCTACGCATACATTATATGTGAATACACTATCTGTATGTATCTGTGCTATTTTTTATGGTTTAAGTTTTGGCATCATCAAAAAGGGGGAAATTGTTAGGAAATTTATTGTTTAGATTTTGATGAATGCCATGTAAAACTTAGAATAGGAAGTTGGCACCCCAATTTTTGTTGTAAAGCGCATTGTAATATATAGGGCTGGTCAAGCCGAGTTAAGTCGGCCTACGCCCAAACATGCAAGAAGACAACCGGAGACTAGAAGGAAGACTTCATTGCAAGACAGTAGAGTATGGCAAAAAGAAGAGTAAACGGGAACTCTCTTGAAGAAGCGGTGAGATGCGGTGAGTGGAGTATCGTCAAGTCAACTCAAGAAAAGCCAAGTCTCAAGTTGAAGTGACGGATGAAGAGTCATCCAATGATTGGAAGGCGACTCTAAGTCACCTCGGGGAAAGCAAGGAAATGCGATCAAGTCGAGATAATCTGAAAAAGATCCGTTACGTAAATCAAGAGAATTACCTAAACAAGTAATATCTCCATACTACCTTTCTCGAAGTGCTCGGTCCCCGAAGCGTGCAAAAGGAATAAACCAATGGGAAGCACTACACCGTGTCGAACTCGAAAAGGTGAAGAACAATTCATACGAGGAAATGGCAATTCCAAGGATCGCAACAAGACAAAACGATCGCAAGTGACTTTCAAAAATAAGCCTATCTCTTCAACGGGCAAATTTTTGAAAGATCACTATAAAAGGATGAGGAATAACTCGAGAGAAGTGGACGAGAACCACAAACGTTCAAGCAATTACTAGAATCGAAAACCCGAAATATTCTCAATCCTCAAGCCTACACTACGAAGAACATCAATCCAACACTCACTGTGAAGGAAAGATAACTTCAATCGGTTGAAGAGGAAATTTCTTGAAAAATCAAGGGGTCTACATTCCTCGAAGGATTGTAGGAAGGTTCAAGGTCGAACCAAGTTTTGAGCTTTTGGAGGGCTTCGTGATCAAATCCAAAGAGCTTGAGCAAGTGAGTGTAGTAGCAAGCGGTACTGGTCTGTGAAGAAGCCGAGTCGCACGAGAAGCCTTGGTGAGTGATCAAGGCGTCTCGGATCGAGTCCCAAAGGATCAAGTCATTTGTGTGATCAAGACTTGTCCGGACTGTTACCACTTTGTATATCTTGATCAATACCTAGTGGATTCCTCCGGAGTTGGAGAAGAGAGGAGTAGAAGAATTACCCCATCTTGAACCTCTATAAAAATCTAATTGTGTCATTTACATTTCAAAGACTTAAATTCCTGCACTACATTTGCTTAAATTCTGCTGACATATTTGCTATCCATTAGATAATTTCTAAGTACTATATCAAGCTTTAAATCTCCACTTAACCAAACTTAAGGGTGTTAAGTCTTCCGCTGAAAAACAAACTACGAGTTGAGTTAATTTAGTCTTAACAAATGTGAGTTATTCCATCAACAACTCGCTCGGTTGAGTGTTGAGAGACTAACTCTACTGATTAACTAAATTGGCTGTCCACCAAGGACACAGCTGAGTAACATCAACTCTGAAATTTAAAAGGACTAAAAACGAAAAGTTGGTAAGGTTTATTCAACCCCCCCTTCTAAACCTTACACCCACACCCCTTGGGACCTACAAGACTTAGCAATTTTCTTGTAAAACTCTGATTTTATTTAGAATCGAAAATTTAGTAAAGTCTATACAACCCCCTTCTAGACTTTACTCACACTCCTTTGGACCTACATTTGTATGTTGTGAATTGTGATATATTTTTTATTGATTAAATAACGTGTCATAGTGATTGATTTTAAAAAATTAAATTTTATTCAGTTTAAACTATTAAATTTATATAAAAATAATTTTATTAGGCGCGTTCAGTGCACTGAGTTCGGGTTACTTGCGAAATAAACATGTCAATTTGGGTTTAATACTTTACACAATTAATAAAATAGGTTGAGTCTGGGTTGACTGATTCCGATCAGTGAACCCACGAACCTGGATCCAACCCAAATTAACACCCATACCCATATAAAGTATGATTACAAATCTCATCAGATATTTAGTGTTTAAAAATATAAAATTTCCTATTTTTGTATTTAAATCAGAAAGACTTTATTTTTTTATTTAAAATCACTCTGAAAACTGAACAGTGTCATAAATAAATTATGCTACTCTATAGTCTATAAAATAAGTAAAAATTATAATTATACATTGAAAAACGAATATATGTTATAAATAACTTATTTCTATTAAAAAATTACCTTTTAAAAAAATAACCAAAAAAAAGAATTACTTATTCAAAAGAAAAAAAATTATAAATATCTAAGTTGTTAATCAAATATTCTATCAAATAAAACAAATGGAAGAATGATAACCTAAAGGCCAAAAAAAAAAAAGAAGTAGAAGAAGAAGAACATCAACACATGAATTGTGTGGGCTGAAAGAAAACAAAGTTGAGAAACAAAATTTGGAGCGAAAATTAGCGCCAAAAACTTTTGGGAAAACTTAAAATTATGTTTAAGGGAAAGATGTTTCTTTCACCTTAAAATCTCACCTTCACTTTTCTCCATTCCCACATCCTTATTGTTTTTTCCAAAATTTTAAAATCTCTCATCTTCATTCATAAGAAAAGAAAATCAAGAATCAATCTCTATCATTTTGTACATGTTTACACACTGTTGTAACTTGTAATGTTCATCAGTTAAGGTTTAACCAAGGATGGCTTGAAGCAACCTTCTAAAGAGGGACAAAAAATTACGATAAACTAGCAGAAGAGAATGACGAACCAATGAAGAAAACTATTGAAAGAGAGAAAAAAGAGATGGCTTTATGATTAGAGTCCATAGAATTCAAAGTTCCACCAATTAATGTTAGTATTTTTACTAGTGTTTATTCTAGTTACTTTTTTCATTATCCATGCTACTTTAAATTTATTCTATTGATATGTTTTTAATGTTAGCATTTTGAATAACATGCTCATTTGTTTTTCATTCTTGCAGGTTTCAAATGCAAAAGGCTCTGAAGAAGATTAAAATATATATGCTAAAGAAACCAAATCATGATGATTGATTATTTGTTTTTTTTTTTATCATTTTCTTCATCATGTAGTTGGTTTTAGTTTGTTTAGGAATACACTTATAATCCTTTTTTTCCAATTACATATTAGTGATAAGAAAATTTACTTTGTTATCTATATTCATGTTTGATTCAATAAATGATTATAATATTTTTCACTTGTGGCAAGATGCATACATTCATGTCTTATAAAAAGAGTAAAACTAAAAATAAAATTTTTTATCACTAATTTGAATTGATAATGTGCCACTACAATAAAGTTACAATTTCCAAATTTGGTCAAAATGTTATATATATGTATTATTTAATTAGAATTTTATTGAAATATATTTTAAAAACAAATATTGTGATGAATTCTAATGAAATAAATATATTATAATTAGTGAGAGTAAAATTGTGATGATTAATAATGAATTGTCATGAGTGATTTTTGTCACTAAAAGTTTAGATTTTGTGACAGTAATTATGTGTGACTATAAACTCGGTTCTAGTGACAAGCAATGTTTGTCATAACAACACCATGTTTCAGTGACAATCAATCCATGTGGCTAGAAATTTGGTAATGGTGAAGACTATTATAAGCTGTCAATAAAACTTTTAAGCGACGATACTTATAGTGACGACTAGTGACGATCTCTAATGTCGTCACTAGCTTATTACAGTGACAACATTAATACATGTAATGACAACAATCATTGTCACAAAAGATCGTTATTGTTGTAGTGAAAATCCTGTATATATATAATTTTTCGTATCCATTTGTTATTTGGTAATATTCAGATCCAATGTATAAATATTGTATGAAATACCTGAAATATTGAATGCTATATATATAACTGTAAAAAGATTCAAACTATAAATATAATTTAAATATTATATTGTCTATACTTTTTTGAATAGATAAAAAGTAATTACTTATTAAATAAAAAGAATGCTATTTATTTGTTCAATTACGTACTTATGTTATATTCATTTGTTATTATCAAATAATAATATTTTATGCTATGAGATAGTTTCTCAAATAATCATTATTTGAGTACAATGATATTATCGTCCAGAAATCAAATAATAATCTGATTTTATATATTAAATTAACGTATATCATAATTTGTTGGTATACATTTCAACTATGTCTCAATTGATCTAACTTAATTAGTTAACAAAATTATGAAGTAAAGATATAATTTTTAAAGTTTTAGACAACTCAAATAAGTATTGTAACACCCGGAAAAAAAATGATGTGTATTTAATTAGTTATATAGCTCATTAGTGAAATTATTATTATTAATGATTTATTATCCAATTACATGGCCCAAGGAATCCTAAGAGTTTGGGAAACTAGCTAGGGTAGTTATATTAGGAGTCTTTCATTATTAGGGTTTTATTATATTACATTAGAGAGAACAAAAAAGAAAATGTTTCAGATCCATTTCTCTGCAACATCACAGCCTCCATCGTCTACCATACAACCACGACAAAGTTTTTCTTCAACGCAATGGTCTGTTAATTTTCTTCCCTAATGTAATTTACTTGTAAATTTCGAAACAAAATTTCCTGAGATTTTAATACGTTGTTCTTCATAAATATTTTATCATACGGTTAAAATTTCATACTAATCAGTACTTTTGTATTTATTGAATTTTCAAACTAAGATACTAGAATTTATGTTATTCCCTGTTTTTGTTTTAGAAAATCCAAAACCCTACATATACATATCCAAACTTCGTGAAATTTTACTATGTTATGTTAGCGTACATATATATTGTTGAGTTAAAATTTCATATACTTTTCAGTTGCATTTTATTTTATATGGAATTTTTATTCACTCTTTCCAAATCTTGAATATACTCTGTTTCTGATTTTCAAATTCAAGAAACCATGAATAAGATCTCCATAATACCTAAATTTATTATATGCTATGTAATATAATTTCTAATACCGTGTGGTAAAATATCAGACTATTCCAACTTATATCTATGTAAATATTAACTAGTTTCTAAAATATTACAGTTTTAGCTATGACAAAAGTTTCAGTTTATAAAATTCAAAACCTAAAGTTAACGAATTAAACATGTTTTGATTTTCGGGTATGTTATACTATGGTATGTATTTTACATGTCAGTAAAATTTCAAATCTGATAGTACTATATTTATTTAAATATTATATTTTGTCCATAACTGTGCAGGATTTAGTGTTACATCAATTGCAGTTTCACAAATTCAAAACCAATAGCTAAATATTTCGAATCTTCGTGAAATTTTTATATGATATCTATTTTTGAACATATTATCAACTGTCACAATATTAAATAATTTCAATATGCGGTTTATGAGAAAATATTATTCCAAACTGCGTAGAGATTTCCAACCTACCAAGTTGAACCCAAAACCTTAGGAGAAAACCGTGAGCTTCCAAGAATGTTATTTTAGTGCTTCCAATATCGAGGTTAATACTTACGTTTTGACTTCTAGGAACTAAGATGTATATAAATCCATGTTAGGCGATGAGGATGGCGTGTCCTGAAGTTCAATATGTATATTGCATCAAATCATTCACTATTTTTCAAGCAAAGTTTTGACGTGGGGTTTGTTTTCTAAACTTTATTGTCCTTGTTAAATGCTTAGATTATTTTGCATGATTGTGTAGTACGGTTGCTTTACACACCCATAAGCCAGGGACTCAAGAGGTCCGGGGTCGATGTATCCCTCAGGTGGAACCCCTGTAATGCAATCTATGTTCATGTCTATGGTTTTTCAAAAGATCTATGCTATGTCCTATTGGATCGTATCTGCATGTTAATGTGAGATATCTGTGTATTTAGCTTGAACAATTTTAACTCCACTGAGTTGTGTCCCTCACCCCAATTATAATCCAATTTTTCAGGTTAAGGAGTTGGTGATGGTTATTGGCGGTGGATAATTGATGGTCTATAAAACTAGTCAATTAATATCTATACTTTTAAATGTATGTTTCAATTTAATAAGGAATTATTTGTCTAAGTATTTATTCACGCTGTTAGACTTAGGGTAAATTATTTATGATCTATGAAAGTACTGGAGAAGTGTCTATATTTGTAATGTTTTTCAATTAAATACTAAATTGTTAAACAATTTATGATTTTCCAAGTAATTATTAACGATGATAGAGTTAGGGTGATAATTTATTGGTATTGAAAATAAATATTCATCTTCTAGGAATGTTTTATTTGAGATGATGAATATTAAATTTAGATGATTTTTCCAAGCTTTATTTATGTAAATAGACTTAAAAGGATATTTTTGTAAATTAGTAAATGCGCAAATTTGTTAGAGATAAATGAATATTTAAATATTTTATACTTCATAACTTGTTTCTTTTCTTCTTTATCGAGTTTTGATTTGATCATATTTACAGACTAATTTTCTCTTACGAAATAAATGTATGTACGCGATTTTCCAAGTTTTTCACTGTCAAATGGCCTGTTAGAATTATATGTAAACATTAGATTTTATTCAAAAATCATTTTATGTGATTGCTTCTGCTATAACTATTGTTGTTTTTGAAATTAAATGGATCGCTATAATGTGATGTTTTATTTATGGAACAAAAAATATTCGTGAAGATGTGTGTATATGTATATTTTATAGTTCAAAATTTTCGGGGCGTTATAGGTGGTTTAGAGCATGTCTACTTTCCTGTAGACTTGCAAAATATATATATGTAATTTTCGTGGGTGTAATTCTAATAATGAGGAAATCAGAATTTCTAATGTAATGGAAAAGAATTATATATCCACCACCGCTATGCCACGCCAACTCCAAAGCCAATGTACGAATTCAAATTTCAAAAGTTCTATTGCTACTGCAATTGCTATTGACATGCTATTGCCGATTGCTACTGCTACTGACATGTTATTACCATTGTTATTTCTTCTGACAAATCACATGATTTCTATTGTGGAAAAAAATGATTTGCTTTATTTATTGATGCAATACATATGTACCATAGAGCTATTGATGGCAAGGTTTTGATACACTGTATGTGAATATGGAAAGGATAATGTACACTCTAGAGGACTTAGAAGAGGACCCTGTGATAGAATACATGAGATTCATTACAAATTTATAAGCGATCGAGAATGTTATGACTGACTATGGGTAGATTACTAGCAACATAGATTTGGGATTGACTTTAGTGGCTTTCGAGTTGAATATTCATGATTTATGCCATGTTCATTTTTCAAGAGTTAATGATAATACATTGATATAATTATGGTGTTAGTATATCATTTGCAAAGACAATAATTCTTGTTCGGATATCTAAAGTCATGAAACTGAAGGTTAATTGAAATGATTTAAAAGTGGATTTATATGTTATAGGAATGAGATATTTTGATGTGATCTTAAACATGGACTAACTTTGTAAGAGTCAACAAAGTACTTAAGGAGATAATATTTCAATGCATAAGTTTATTTTTCTATGAAATAAAGGCTAGTACAGTACCCCGAATTATGTCAGGAAAGAAGGAAAAGTTTAAGAAAAGAAATTATCTGAGCTAATTGGATATTGCCGTAAGCTACCAATATTTTAATTTGATAATGGTCAATGTGCTAGTTATTCGAGACTATGTAATATGTTTTTTTCCAAAAAAAAAAAGAATATTTGGGATTCCACATGATTGACTTATAGATTTCACTATTGACTTTTTTTTTACTTGGGACTACACAATATCAAATTCACCAAATAGAATAGCGACGAAGGAATTATAAGAGGTAAATGTGCAATTACAAGAATTATTGGTTAAAGGACTTATCTGACTTAAAGGTTCAATATGAGGAGAGGCAGTTATGTTTGTCAAGACAAATGATGGGTCTATGGAGTGCATTGACTACATGGACGATTTATGTTATTATAAAACAAGTACTCGTTGCTAAGGATGAATGATTCGTTTGATTACTTAAAGGAGCTAGTGTCTTATGTAGGATTGATTTGAGGTCTCTATATCACCCACTGAATTTAAACAAGTTTATGTTGTGGTTAGATTGTGTAATATTCATTGGTCAGATTGTTACCGCATGAGGAATATAAATCAACCTAGTTAAAGTTGAAGTTGTTAATAATGACGTTTGATTGCGAACGATGTTTGGAGTTTCCTAAGACTCTATAGGTAGTACATAAGGTTTATAGAATATTTTTTTTTTGGATATGACAATGTCAGTGACCAGATTGACGAGGAAGTTTGAGAAGCCCCAAATGATAGGGAAGTGTGATGAATATTTTCAAGAACATAAAGGAGAGTTGACCAATAGAACAAGAACAATTGATGAAAGAGTTTTCTATGTTGAGAACCAATATCGTAATGGATTGAAATCAATTATTGCAACAATGGTTGAACAACTTGTACTTAGAGAGAAGATTAATGAGACACAAGTGACATATAAGTTTTATGCAAGATGAGAAACCATGATGTAATTGAAAACCTCAACATATTTATTTTAGCTTCAAATGGTGTTTTAGCCTACGAATGAATTTTGATTACATCTAAGGATGAATAACTAAGAATGAGATATTAGAATGAGCACATGGTGCATCGTACACCGCTCACCTACGAGTTACAAAAATTTATCAAGATATGCAAAATATATTTTTGGTGAAGGAATGTGATAGAAAGTATTGGAACTTTGTGGATAGATGAATGACACGTCAACAAGTTAAAGTCAAGCACCAGCGATTGTCTAGATTTTTGTTAAGACACTTGATACCCTCAAATGAAAGTTGAGAACATATAGATATTGAATTTATTTTAAGTTAGTCGCGATCTACTAAGAAAAATCAGGATGTGGGTTATTATTTACCGATTGACCAAATCTACATACTTTCTGCAGATGACATATGGTTTAGAGAAATTTTCCCAATTGTACACAAGAGAAATAGTGAAACTACTGAATATGGATACTAGGTTCATCTTAAATATTTGGAGAAGCTCGAAAAATTTCATGGGAATAGAGTCAAGTTTTACTACAATATATCATCCACAAACGGATGGACACACTGAAGAAACAATGTGATTCTACAGAACATGTATTTTGGTTTGAGGGATGATTGAGATGCATATTTACCTTTAGTGGAGTCTGTTTATAACAACAATTACTAGGACACAATTGAGCCAGGACAAGGCAACTCGAGAATGAAATGATGAGTTTGTAGCAAGATACTTGGACATTATTAGAGTTTGAATTAACTTAACTAAATTTCGAGGACGAAATTTTTTAAGAGGGGGAGTTTGTAACACCCAAAAAAAAAGATGTGTATTTAATTAGTTATATAGCCTATTAGTGAATTATTATTATTATTGGATTTATTATCTAATTACGTGGCCCATGAGGAATCCTAAGGTGTTTGGGAAACAAGCTGGGGTAATTATATTAGGATCTTTCGTTATTAGGGTTTTATTATACCACATTAGAGAGAACAAAAAAGAAACTTTTCCAGATCTATTTCTCTACGTCATCACAGCCTTCTTCATCTACCATATAACCACAACGAAGTTTTTCTTCAACGCAATGATCCGTCAATTGTCTTCCCTATTTCAACCCCAACTCCTAAGGTAATATACTTGTAAATTTCGAAACCCAAGCTATACTATTCAAAATTTCCTAAGATTTTAATATGTTATTCTTCATAAAGTTTTTATTGTACAGTTAAAATTTCATACTAATCAATACTTTTATATTTATTGAATTTTTAAACTAAGATGCTAGAATTTATGTTATTCCCTATTTTCATTTTAGAAAATCCAAAGCCCTACCTATACATATCCAAACTTTGTGAGAATTTACTATGTTATGTTAGCGTACATATATAATGTTGAGTTAAAATTTCATATACGTTTGAGTTGTATTTTATTTTATATGAAATTTTTATTCACGCTTTCCAAATCTTGAATATAATCCATTTCTGATTTTCAAATTCAAAAAAAATCATGTCTAAAGATCTTCAAAATGCCTAAAGTTTTTATACTTATGTAATATAATGTCTAATACCATGTGGTAAAATATCAGAACATTCCAACTTATATCTATGTAAATATTAACTAGTTTCCAAAATGTTACAGTTATAACTATGACAAAAATTTCAGTTTATAAAATTCAAAACCTAAAGTTAACAAATTCAAAATGTTTTGATTTTCGGATATGTTATACTATGGTATGTATTTTATACGTCGGTAAAATTTCAAATCTAATAGTTATATATTATTTAAATATGATATTTCATCCATAACTGTGCAGGATTTAGTGTTACAACATATGCAATTTCACAAATTGAAAACCAATAGCTAAATATTTTGAATCTTCCTGAAATTTTTATATGATATATATTTTTTAAAATATTATCTACTGTAACAATATTAAATAATTCCAGTATGCGGTTTATGAGAAAATATTATTCGATCCCAACTGTGCAGAGATTTAGTATTGTTCAAACCTACCAAGTTGAACCCTAGACCTTAGAAAAATACTATGAGCTTCCAAGAAAGTTATTTTAGTTCTTCCGATATTGAGGTTAATACTTAAGTTTTGACTTATAGGAACTAAGATGTATATAATGATGATGGCGCGCCCTGAAGTTCAATAGGGGTATTGCATCAAATCGTTCACTATTTTTTAAGCAAAGTTTCGATGTGAGGTTTGTTTTCAAACTTTATTGTCCTTGTTAAATGCTTATATTATTTTGCATGATTGTGTAGTACGGTTATTTTAGATACCCATGATCCAGGGACTCAATTGGTCCAGGGTCGATGTATCTCTAAGGTGGAACCCCTGTAATGCAAATCAATGTCTTTGTCTATGGTTTTTCAAAAGATCTATGCTATGCTCTATGGGATTGTTTTTGCATGTTAATGTGAGATATCTGTGTATTTAGCTTGGACAATTTTAACTCCACTGAACTGTGTCGCTCACCCCAATTAAAATCCAACTTTTCAGGTTAAGGAGTTGGCGATGGTTATTGGCGGTGGATAATTGATGGTCTATGAAACTAGTGAATTAATGTCTATACTTTTAAATGTATGTTTCAGTTTAATAAGGAATTATTTGTCTAAGTATTTATTCACGTTGTTAGACTTAGGGTGAATTATTGATGATCTATGAAAGTACTGGAGTAGTGTCTATAGTTGTAATGTTTTTCAATTGAATACTAAATTATTAAAAAAATTATGATTTTCCAAGCAATTATTTACGATGATAGAGTTAGGGTGACTTATTGGTATTGAGAATAAATATTCAACTTCTAGGAATTTTCGATTTGAGATGATGAATATTAAATTTCTATTATTTTTCTAAGCTTTATTTATGTAAATAGACTTAAAATATATTGTTGTAAATTAGTAAATACGCGAATTTGTTAGAGATAAATGAATATTTAAATATTTTATACTTCATAACTTGTTTTCACTGGTGCTATGGAGTTTTGATTTGATCATGATTACAGACCGATTTTCTCTTAAGAAATAAATGTATGTACGCGATTTTTCTATATTTTTCACTGTCAAATGGCCTGTTAGAATTATATGTAAACATTAGATTTTGTTCAAATCATTTTATGTGATTGCTTCTGTTGTAACTATTGTATAATTTAAATGGCCTATATTTAATTATATAATTTAAAAACTCAATTTCAACTATACTATTTTTAATTCGAGTAGTTTAAACTCATCTATATATATGTGTGTGATATGCTATATATAACTAATTTAAAATACCTTTGACACGCGTGGCATCTAAATTTTTATCTTGTTAATTGTTGAATCATGAATAAAAATTACAGTATGTTCAAAAAATAAAATGAATAAAAATTACAGTACGAAGAGAATTTGATTTAAATATGACGTTGTAATTATTTTTCACATTCACAGAATAATTTAATATGTGTACCTAATATCAATATTTATATTTTTGTACCTCTTCTATCTTGTATTCTATTCTTTTTTTTTTATTTATATTCCTATTCCTATTTATAGGGCAAGGAGAGTAAAATAATTTAGCGCAATGAATGGTGTATCATGATTTTCGGGGTTAATACTTAACAAAATGGTATTGGCCATTTTCAATTATATTTTGTGGAAACATAAACTGAGATCGAGAGTAGAATGGACACATTTGAGAACTCTACTTTATGTGGAGTTACTATGAATAAACTCAATAGATCTCTATGTTGGTTTTGTGTCAAAATATAAGATGTGGGTTTTGCCCCACATTACTTGTGGAACAAAATGGGTGGGAGCCCTAAGGCTATTTAAGGAACCTATGTGTGGTGTTTTCAAGTGCACTAGTCAAATATACACTTTAACCTTTGTGATTTGACTATAGTTAAATTCCTTTATTTTATTCTCTAGTATGGAGAGTTGGGAGAAATGTGTAAGTTAGTCAAAGGTTTGTAAGAGTGTGGGGGTACTGGGTCGGGAGAGAGAATGTCTGTGTGATTATAAAAATATTTCACATAGTGAAATTTCTTTCTCTGTGGGCCGTGGTTTTTCTCCGGTTTTGGAGTTTTCACGTAAATTCTTGTGTTGTGGATTGTTGTTATTTTCCATTTTATTTCTCAGTTATTTCTGCTTGTCTCTAGAAGATGGATGTGGGATCCGAATTTTTCCCAACAAGTGGTATCGGAGCTCGGGTTGGTCTCTTAAAATTCTGAGTATGCTCTGTGGCCACATCGATGTTTGACCTTCCACATCAGAAAGGATTTCTTGAGCGGTGTTTGGGAGTCTCATTTGGAGGCGGTTATTCATCGGGCTAGGGTGGTTCATGCAAGTGGAGAAATTTGATAGAAGGGTCGAATTTGGCTTATGGCAAGTATAAGTCAAGGATGTGATGGTACAATTCGGGTTAGACAAGGCTTTGAAGGTTAACTGTCAAGGTGGAGGTGGAGCTAATCTGGCAAATAACTCCTACTTCAGGCTAACATTGTGACAGTGATGGTTTTCTCTGATGAGAAAATGTATGCCCTTTTGGCATGTCAAGTTGCCATGAAAGAGGATGTAGTTATGTTAGCGGGTCCAAGAATTTGCACACGGGCATTGGCTTGTCATGGATGCAGGGTGTGGTTACAGGCATTGGTTTGACATGGATGCAGGGTGTGTGATGAATTTTGCACACAGGTATCAGTTTGGCAAGGATACAAAGTGTGTGTTTATGTCGATGGCTGAAGGACTTCCATGAGGGCCAAAAGTTGGAGGTTGCAGCATAAATTTCAGCGAGTTTTTCGACATGTGCCGAAGAAAATTCTTAGAATGGTTGATTCGAAGTGGTCTACTCATATGGTTGAGTAGAGTTCTCTGGTTTGAGAATGATGATTCTCTGGTTTGAGATTCACGATTGTCGGTGAAGAGAATGGAGCTTCTTTTTATTTTACGAATGTGGAGTTTGTTGGTTTTGTGTCAAAATATAAGACGTGGGTTTTGTCCCACATTGCTTGTGGAACAAAACGGGTGGGAGCCTTAAGACTATTTAAGGAACCCATGTGTGGTGTTTTTAAGTGCACCAGTCAAATACACTTTAATCTTTGAAGTTTGACTCTAGTTAAATTTCTTTCTTTTATTCTCTAATATGGAGAGTTAGGAGAAATGTGTGAGTTAGTCAAAGGTTTGTAAGAGTGTAGTGGTACTGGGTCGGGAGAGACAATTTCTGTGTAATTATAAAAATATTTCACATAGTATAATTTTTTTCTCCGTGGGCCGTGGTTTTTCTCCAGTTTTGGAGTTTCCACGTAAATTCTTGTGTTGTGGATTGTTGTTATTTTGCATTTTATTTCTCGATTATTTCTGCTTGTCCCTAGAGAATGAATGTGGGATCCAAATTTTTCCCAACACTTTAGAGGTAAATCTGTATTCTAAAGTATTTATAAGATAAAAAGATTATCCATCAATAAATGATGTCCAACTCCAAGTATCAAAACATGTGAAAGAAAATTATAATGTTAAAAGTTATTCTATAAATGAAAATTAGTTATAAGAAATTGACAAATAAGATATACGTAATTCGAAGTCCCTTCAAATATTGATAAAGTAATTGATTTACTAAATATTGGACTATGTGAATAATAGTATAAGTAGTATATAAGAAGGCAAAAGGCATTCCACATTGGCAGAGTAAGTTGGCTTGGAATTCATTATTAAAATATAAATGTCAAAAACTTCGGCAGAATAATTGTTGGAATGAATGAATTACAAAACGATACATTATACAATTAAACTATTCATTACCCAGATATGTCAAAAACTGAGAAACAAATTAGAGAGACGTACAACTATACTGACGAAAAACAGAAAAAATTCAAAATTACAATAGCTAGCAATAAAATTCAAAATAATGCGTATAACTAACTATATGACCTGACTACTAATTGAACCAATGTTGTTTTGACCCTCTATAGATTCTGCTTTTATGAATTTGACAATCAAGTGAGGTTGACCATTCACACGGTAACCCCATAGTGTGACCCAATCGCCTTGATGTGCATTATTATCACTAACCAGCTTATTCCAATCTTTTTTGAAAACTGGCATTTTAAAACTTGGCCACTTTCCAAATCGCAGCTTATATGATTTGTCCATAGTATGATGAAGTACAATAAAATCAACTCCATTATTACTCACATCTCTCTTCTCCTCTTCGGTCAAGAAACCCATAAATATTTCACTCCTTGTTAAAAGCAATCGATTCAGACCTCCCACAACATCAGATTTTTCAAGCATTTTCCTGTACAAGAAAACAGGGCGCGACCGATTCGGGACATCCTCGATTTCAATTGGTTCTGGAATTTGATCATCTACAGCAGTATGCACACACGTCCTCGTCACTAATGGTTTTTTCTTACCAGCAATATTATTGTTTAGCTTTCCTTTGCTTGGTACTACTTTCTTACCCCTAGCTATATCATCAGTACTGCTATCTGTTGGAAGACCAATACTCAATCCTTGAAAACCGAATGTACCGATTTCATCACGAAACTTGCTCAAATGATCATCACTAATTTTCGGAACAACAGCATGGGGTGTACCAGTAAACAACTTCAATGACGTATCGACATCGTCCGGCGCCGTAGACAACCTCAAAGTTGTATCCACATTCTCAGCCGTATGATCTGCAGGTTCTTGAATAGGCCTTTCATGAAGTAATAAAAGCGTAGTTTTAGGACGTTCAATCTCCTCTGACGAAACTTGGTTCCCAGCAGACAAATTCATATTTTTCTCAATCTTTTTCATCTTTCACAACTTGAGAGAATTTGAATGTTGGTTTTACGTGAATTATGAAGGTGATCAATTATGAAGGTGTATAATATGAAGGCCGTGTAAGTTTGGGGAAATGGTTGTATTTATGCATGAAACTTATTCCTTTTCCTTCTCGGAACTGAAGTTTTTTAAAAGGAAATTCTTGTCCAAGTCCAAATATAATACAAATTGTTTCCTAATGTAATTTATGTAAATGGACTTCTTATATGACCAATTCCTTTTCCTTATAGGAAGTGTAATTCTAAAAGGAAGTTTACGCCCAACTAGAGATTTATTTCCTAATGCAAATGAAATTCTTTCACATTTAAAACTAATAAATCATTTAATGTACATATATCAGAAATAATCATATATATATACACACAGAGACGAAGGCATGTAGTGGCCAAGGTGGCACTTGCCCCCCTCCCCCAAATTTTGACAAAAAATAGGGGTATTTTGGTTATTTCACTTTTTAATCCTAAAATAAATAAAAAATAAAAATAGAAAACAAAATCTTCAATTATCCTGCAATCTTCTTTTTTGCTTTCATTTGTGAATCCTGAAAATATGAGTCTTGGTTATTTTGCCCGTTTTTTAAAAATCTTGTATATGTTTTATACTCCGTCATAAACTTTAACTTGGATTTTTGCATTATTCTCTTGTGTCTCTATTTGTCCTTTTTGGTATATTGATGTAATTGTATTTTCTTTATTTTTTTTTAATATTAAGATGCGATTGAATTAATACAATGACTTAATCAAAGTTTCTATTTATTTTAAATTTGATGTATTGTTTTTAATTTTTACATGTGATAATGGAAAAATTGTCTACTTATGTTTTGTAAAAATGAAAAATAGTCATATTTTTTCAAAACATATTTATTAGCCATTTTGATATGGTCAAACCCTTCTTGTATTCTCTAATGATGTACTTGGTTATATTTTAGAAAATTGATGTGGTATATTTTTTGGTATTGGGTCATGGACCGGTCCCTAGAAAGGAAAAAAAAAACACAAAGTAGAAATTTAAACTCAAAAATGGCTAAAAAAACATTGTTAAAACTATTTTTATTATGGAGAAGTGGCCAAAAATCCGATGGACTATTTTTATATTAATATTAGTAGGGGCCCCTACCCGAGATTCTTGGCTTAATCACTATATATATATATATGTGTGTATATATATATATATATATGTATGTATAGAGAGAGATGGTAGTGCATGTGACTGGCGTCCATTTTTTTTAATAAGTTGGGAGTAACTGGCTTCCATTAAAACTATGAAAAATAATTATAATTTTTTTGGCAAAATACTTATAATGTTTAAATCAATTAACCTTGTTATCTTTACTATCCTTTTTTAAGTTATATAGCATTAGTCTAAGTTATTTATTAACATAAAAAAAAATTCAAAAAGGTGCATGTATTATCTTTTATTACTTTTTGAAAAGCAGTATCTGAAACCTCTCCAAAATTTTCATTTAGCTTGTTTTTTGTTTCTATTGATAAACATGAGAATGCATGTGATCTATTTTCAGAGAATGAATAATCTAAAAATATATACGTGATCCGTGTACAAACCCTAGGGGTATGCATGATATGATACGGTTTGGAGATTCAAAAATCTCTAGAACTATACCAAAGTTCATATATTTCAAAAATTGATATCCGGAACCATACCGTAGCTAAAAATATGTGTACCGTACAGTCCCAAATTTCGTTACGGTTTGTTACAGATATTCAGTTTTAATGAAACGCTTTGTCCGGATCAAAGAATCGAAGAATCGGATATTATTCATGCTTTAAAAAGAGACAAAAAAATATAATCAACATGGAATTATTAATTAAATTCTACTTTAACTATTTATCTTTCACACAAAAATATAAATCACAACATGAATTGCCAAAACAACTAGCAATACTGCTGAAGATCGAATATCTAATTGCATTGACTTTCCACCAATCTAACAAATTAAAATCATGTGTGTATTTTTCAGAAAACTCCTCAAGATATCTTTCCAATTCCTTTAGCAGCCAATTTTTGCATATTCTCCTCTTATAGGAAAAACTCTATATGTGAAAAGAAAGTTTAGAGGAAGTTTGCTATCCGAACTATTAATTTTTTTCGATTTT